>JARHVA010000203.1:3307500-3555000 GCA_037957365.1 Torreya grandis | reverse complement strand
CACTTTATATCAACTTATTTCATCATCACCCACTATTGTCATTATGGAGACACTATTAGTACTCAAGCCCTACCCACCATCAAAAATATCACCTAGAAACCCCAACAACATCTTATACCTGATTAAAAAATATATGTGCATATGCCTCCTTTCATTAGTATGAGCAATATCATCAGACCTAATTGCTTACAACTCACCCACTCGTGGTGGCAATCTCAATTACCATTTTCATACATGTGTTGGATACTTGTCCTACCAAATCTAAAAATAATATGTCACTCAATAAAATTGGAATATATATAATCTACAATGGGTATCTTATGCCATCTACTCATCCTAATACATCTCTAAATTTGAGCATCCTCTAGGCATATATGATGTTGTCTACATGATATCCACATTATGCTAGCTACCTACAACTTATCAATGTTTAATATAAATATATTAATATCTTGTCAATCCAATTTTTGATCATATGGGTGTACCCATCATGTAGTAGAGGGTTACACAAATCTCCAACTTGAAAATAGAAGTCATATTAACATATCACTGAAATATTATCATAGGCCAATACCTATAAAATCATGTTGACCACTATGATATGTACACTTCTCTCTATAATAAATTGATATAAATCCATATATAAACAACCTAACATACACTTCCCTAGATATATATTAAACCATGTTCCTCCATAGGATATTTTTTAAGGAAAGAGAATTTTTTTGAAGTGTATAATTATAGGAAAATACTTTTATATTGAAACCTATGGAACATAAGTATGGTAGGAAAATGTTAAAGAATAACACAGAATCTACTATTAATATATGAATATTTTGGTGAATATAATGATTTTATGGATAATTTATAAGAAAATTTGGCAAATATTTTTTTCAAAAAATTTTTCATTGAAAAATCTAAAATTTTCAAAATTTGTTAAAAATATCCTTTTGGCAAAAAATAGCCCCTAAAAATACCCTTCTCCTCCATATAATGAATAATTGGATTGAGGACAAATTATATCACATATCCATTTGTATTAAATGCAATGAATAAGGAAATTAATGTATGTAAATATTTATTTATTTATACAAAAACTCCTTTAAAAATGTCTACCAGTATAAGACTATCACCAAATCATCGATGTTTTCCTACCACCCATAAAGTATCTCATAACTAAACATCTCTTAGTCCAGGGTAAGTATACCACTTTCACTCTTGACCTATAATTGGAATGCATAATATTCACAAAATATCCTCTAGAGTGTCAGTCATCTCACTCGTTGGTAAGTAGAAAGTAAATGTATCACAATCCCAATGCACAACCAGGGTTGTTAATAATGAAACATCACATGATAAAATCCCTAGATGACCCACATGTCCCCAAACTAATGCATCCAGAAGGGCATGATATTCATTAATCCATCTCCACTCATGTTCATGCATAAGTTATTGTAACCACAAGTAAACAAATAAAATAATCATGCACTCAAGTTGATAAATGTAAAACATTTAACAAATATTGAATATTTGGTGCTACACCCTTAACCTATAACATGTATAGGGGTATGTGTGGGATAACTTAAGGAAAAATTAACATTAACATTCTCATTCATTAGTTAGTTTTTTCTTTAGGCTAACATAATTAGAATGAAGGGGTTTAAACCTACCTAGCTATGTCTATAAATAAGGATGAGCAAGGCTCTCCTAGATCATCCTATTATGAGTTATATTATTATAATAATTTCATGGAATTTTCCCCTTGATGTGATTCACTTATATATTTATTATTATTCTCTTCCATTTATATTGAAGTAATTTCATTAAAATTGGTATTGGAGCTTTGGTTTGAGGAAGAATGTCCTCGAACCCATTTTTTAAAAATATACCATATCTCACAAACCATTGAAAATTTGTGACGTAATGTTTTAAAAAAAATTGGATCATTTTTCAACGAAGCTAAATTAAAAAAAGTCTTTTGTGATCTTTTTTACATAAGTTATTACAATTTTATGGTTTTTCATAAAATATATCTATAATATGTAATTTAAGGAATGATTTTGTAATTTCATATTTTTTTAAAAGGGTTTTACATTAAAAATTACAAGGTTATGTGATATTTTTACATGAGTTATTATAATTTTAGGTACTTTTCATAAAATTGCTCTACATGCCATAGTTTAAGTAATTTTTAGGATGCATTTACATTATTTAAAAATATCATAAAATTATATATGGGTCCTTATTTTATGTTTTGAAACTGGGGTTGGCCAAAGTGTGAAATTATTTGGTCAAAGTTGGTCAAATTTTGGTTAATGGTGAAAATCAAATTCTGCATGATCTAGCCTTTGTATGGTAGGACTAGACACTAGGGATTGATGAAAGTGTTATAAAACAATGGTAATAACTATTAAAAAATAGGATATGGAGTCAAAAATCCTAATAAATGGATCTAATGTTATAGTGTTTTATTTGGAAGATAATGGATTGAAACAATTTGAGTATAACGTACACAATATATAGTCTAATACGACCAAAATCAATCCCCAATTAGAGGGGCTCAGAAATAAACTTGATCAAATTTTAAGTTTTCAATTTAATGATAAATATTATCCATGCATAACTTATGATAATCCTAACCACAATGGATCTTTGGACCAACCCTATACAAATCTAAATAAATCATAATTGTTGCCTTTGGCTAGTTCCTATTTAGAATTGTGTAGCATGATGCCAAAGGTTGAAATGTGTAAATTATATGGGAAGGATCTAACCACATGGATCAACCAAATAGAGAAATTTATTTTATGTACATTATACATTGTATGAATATATGTTGGTAATGTTAAAATTATATTTGTAAATTTAGAAATAGACATAAATATGAAAAAAATATGGTTTTATACATTGAGGACATAAATGAAGAAATAAGATGTTGAATAAAAATAAATAGAAGTTGTTGATGATCTAGAGTACAAATATTCCTAACCATATCTTACCATGAATTATCCAATGTTAGAAACTCACTAAATATCAATTAGTAGGTTTCTTTAAAAAAAAGGTAACCATATTTATTGACTCAAGAAGTACTGATAATTTCATCCATGATAAGTTGGCTACCCATTTGAATTGTTTTGTTTATCTAACACTAAAATTTCAAGTCATGGTTATGGATGGGGATAATTTCAATTGTTTAAGAAATTTAAATCATCTTAAATCACTATGGGGGAATACATATTGAAAATTATATGTTTTCTAATCCCCTTTTGGAAATCTAATAATGCATTCGGAGTCCAATGGCTTAGGACCTTAGGAACGGTCAAGATGAACATCTAGGATTTTTTTCATGCATTTTAATTTATAATGAAAAAGGTTTGAGTTGAGAGGGTTGTGTACAGAGTCATTGAATATGGTAAACACTTGTACAATGAAAAATATTATAAAAATGGGATTAATGTGTCTTATAGTACAATTGTTTTCACTGTAAGAAAAAATTCCAATGCACAAATCCCATTAGATTTTATGGATAGGGCAAATTTTTTTCAATTATTGTTGAGGATATTCTAATAGAGAGGATTATTAAAAGATAGATTTATTTGAAAAGGTATCCATTTATACAATTTATGATTACCATCCACCATCCATTACCTATTCTTTGAATGTACAACCATAAATTCAAGCAATTGAGGAACACATGCAACATCAATAAGAGCTACCTCAATTAGCAAAAAAATCGTCTAGTATTTCATGCTTTTGGTTTTAGATAAAATATTCCCATTACTATGGATTTAACTAAGATTTATGAATATGGATGAATCATCTTGAAACCAAAATAAAAGATCTAGCCATAGTTTTAGAGGCTGTATATTAAGGTGATCAATAGCTCTATTATCAAGTGGAATAATTTGATGAGAAATGGTTTGGTATGGGAGGATGAAACATTCATATAAATGCATCCATAAATGATCAATGTTGAGGACAATGTTTGTTCAATTAAGGTTGTCATGCTATGTCATTAACTTATAAAATGCTTAGGAATATGTGTGGGTTAACATATGGCACACATAATGTTTATATTTTCATTTATTAGTTAAATGTTTCTTTAAGACAACCTAATTAGGATTAATGAGTGTGACTCTACCTAGTTATGTATATAAATAAGGATGATCAAGGATCTATAATATCATCATATTCGAAATTATATTCTTATTATCTAGTTTTAAGTTTCCCCATCAAAGTGTGCCAGTTATATATTCAATATTCTTCTGTTCTTCCATTTACATTGATTAATTTCATTATATCTGACCACACACAAGCTATGATGGCATCAATAGATGCTAGTATACAATTAGTGGGTGTTAATACATAATTGACATGAAATAGTACATAATTTTTAGAAATGGTATGAAATCATTTGAAATGGTACACAATTGGAAATAACCCTAACTAGTATCAAAATGCATGAAATTTAAAAAATAAAAAAGTAAACAATATATTTTTATTTTTATTTTCAAAAATTGACAAATAAATTGAAGAAAGGGTCCGTACCTCCTCATCATCCTACCCAATAACCTCCTATAGCCTCTTTCAATCCACTTGGTATAGAATAGTGTCACATCTCACAAATCGTATGTCTAATCAAAGCTCCATAGTTATAAAATCAATAAGATTGAAAATAAAAATGATTTTATAAATTATAAATCAAAGGATTTATATACTATAAAGTATATATATATATATATATATATTTGTTACATAAAATATTAAATAATATATTCTTGGGAGCAGATTATAACATTTTATGAGCCTATTTCACATAATGAGAGGCATACATGTGCATTTTTATTACCTAATTTTGTTATTAGACAACACGAGATATGTCTACCAATTTTGAGGCATTTATTTGGCCATGTATTGCTTTTTGACTAACATCTTAGAGACTTACATGACACTATTTCATGTTGTTTTATTGTGATGATTATATCTATGGATATATATTATTATTAATTATTTGTAAATGAGAGTTACAAATCATCTCTTTTGCCCATAATATTTGTTACATATCATTATTGAGTGGGCCACTACCTAGATGTGATACTTATTACTTTATATAATAATTTGTATTTATTTATGATACACACATTATGTTTCAAGGAATCATACCCACAATATTTCCATATGATATATTCACTGCTTATATTTTACACCAATGAAGATTTCATAATACTATACATACTAAAGGTATTACTCACTCTGACAGAGCGTATCATACCCATTTAATATGTATATCTATTTATTCATCACCATTGTGGGAATCATACCCATATGCAATTTATTGATTGTATCCCCTATAGGGGAATCATACCCATGTATCATCATCTATGAACATTATCAACTTTTATCTATAAAGAGATTATTATAATAATGTGTATATAAATATTATATTGCATGCATACATGCATACATACATATATTCATAACATTATAATACATATATTTATTCACAAGATTATTTATACACGTGATACATATATTGAAATATCTTTCAAAATTAGGGTATATACATAAACTCACAAATATTACATATCCCTACCATTTTTTTCCATTAGTGCATCATACCCGTGCATATCTTCTTGATTTTTTCACCTATATCTTATGTTCATAGAGATTTAGTATGAGATGATAATATGTCTAATTTATATGTAATTTCATCTTCCATAAATTTATATTTAAAATTTAATTAGATGTATTTTTATGAGTTGTGCTTGTTTAGAGTAAAATATAGGATATATTTTTTTTTCATACTTTAGAAGTCATTATAATTTAAATTATTAACTATTTATAATGATTCTTGGGAAATATATGCCAAAACGTATGTATGCATACTAAAATGGGATTAAAAATTAGATAGAATAATTTAGAGAATCAAAATAGTGAACTAGGGTCACTTTTTGAAGTAACTATGGAATCCTATATCAGATCTATAGACCAACAAAAAACTAGCTCATGAGACTAACAAAAAATTAGTTTTAGAGTCCCTTAGAAGGCTAGCTTTAGATTCATAAAGTCCTAAAGTATATGCATATATATATATATATATATATATATATATATATATATATATATATATATATATAAGATTTTAATCTTTTTTTTGAATAATTTTGTAATGATCCATATATTAGTTCCAAAAATAGTCATTTACATAAATAGGCAAGATTCTTATAACAATTAAACTTATATGGATATCTTGGTTACAAGTTATTAGAGACATCAAAAGAAAATTGATTTTTAAAAAATCATAATTAGTTTTTCATGGAAGATAAACCACCCCAAAGGCTTATTAATCTAGTCAAAAAAATTCAACAGAAGAAGAGGTAGGCCCAAAAATTCTATCCACACTAGGATTTTAAGTTTGGCTTTTTCAGAGACTTGAAAGTCTCGGGTTCAATGCAAGAAAAAAATAGTGTGTTGCAGACAAACTAGGTGCCATGGATAAAAATAGATTTTTAGTCTTAAGTTTAGTGAAATAAAATAATAAGAAACCATTGATAAGGTTTTGGACCCCTTGAAATTTCACACCATAGCCTTACCAATGGTTATGAATCCATTTATTTAACAAGCTCTTTGGAGTGTCTCATCCCACAAAACAAGTAACTAGGGTAAAATTTTAAAAATAATTATAGGATTTAAAAAACTTTGGTAAATCCAAAACAACATCAGGTACATGGGTATCTAAGTCAAAGCCAATACCTCATGGTAGACATTCATAACAATATTATGAACTTGTTTCAATACCATTGCTTTTGAGGCTCCCACTAGTTATCCTTGCATCAAATGATGCAATAATGGTGGTAGTACCACCCAACGGGTAGAATGATATCCAAACTTAATACAATAAATGTACTATCAAAATAAGACTAATCCCACCTAGATATATTTTATATCTATGGTGTGATAGATGGAGAGGAAACCTTAAACCCTGTAGACATCTAGTACATCGTACGACTCCCTTCACTTCCAAAAACCACTCAATCTAACCATCAAATAAATGTTTTTGGATACATTATAGGGTAAATAAAAATGAACACACTTTATTCTCTCCAAAAACATATATGATAGTGGTTCCATGAATATATCAATCTCCACTATTCTCTCCTAATCAATTTGAGGTTGGTATTAATGCAAATCTATGTTGCAAAAAACTTTGTTGGGTTGTTAGCCTAAAATAATAAATCGGTTGTAAACTAATTTATTAGGTTTTTAGTCATAATTATAAATTTGTTGAAGATGTTTTAATATAAATACAACCTTTTCATTCATAGTTAATAAAAATATTGTTAGTAAGAGAATTGTTATTTTAAAATGGAGTTGGGATTGAATAAGAATTTGAAGTATTTCAGCATTTACAATGTTTATTGATTAATTTATCTCATCTTATTCCAAATGTTTAGAAATCTCCCACTAAAATTAAGGAATAAGGACAAAACTTATGGTATTTATATATTAGAATTTTTTTTGTTTCATTTCTAGTTTTAACATTATTTTACATCATTTCCTTAGATGAACCTGTAAGAGTGTGCATGTTGTGTTTACATTTACAAAAAATAATTTAATTATTTTAATTTCCATAATTTGTAGTTGATACTTTAATTTTAGTTAATATTATCATTTTATTGAAGTATATTTTATTTGATATTAGAAATTTTATTTTGATTGAATTGAGTGTTATTTTCATTCTCAATTAGAAAGAACTATTACCTAGAAGTCTTATTTTCCCTATTGCATGTATCCTTGGACATGACTAAAATTATTAAAATAAATGAATAGGTTAAATGACCCTCGTCACTTAAATTTTGGGTATAAATTTGTTCCCAACCACATCGTTACATTAAAGCATACTACTTTCCCCTCACTATTTCATCTTCACATGAGGTATCCCATACCTATCATTTTTTCATGATGTTACCTATTCTATATAATTTTACTTGGGATTATTGTTTATCCATTTTATTATTTTTATCATGTCATATTTCTTTTAATCACTATCATAATCTATTGAGTTATATATTTAAATATTGAATGTTACATGATAATATTTTTTTATAGTTATATACTCATGTTTATTAAATTCTTGTAAATATTTACATTAGCTTTGACTCTACTAAAAGATCACATGTTATGTGCATGAATATTTATTTTGGTATAAGTGAGTTGAAATAATAATTTTATAATAGCTCACCTTAAAAGGGGGATAAATCTAGATATTTCACATTTAGATATTTCAAATTGGAGGAAAAAAGTCGAAGTAAAAATAATTGGTAGTAATATACAAAAATAATAGCCTAATAATTCCATATGGTACGTAATAGGTGCAATTCCAATTTTATCTTAGAGATATTTGATAGTCACAAGGTAATAGACCAGTTACCTTTAGAATGCTACTTTGGTCTTAAAAATCTAGTATAGTCATCATATGTATTAGATTCTATTATTTTATCTTTCCTTTCATTTTTATTCCTGGCTTGATCATCTAGTTGTTTTATTTATCTATGTTTCAATCCATAGGGTGAATATAATTTAAAAAAAAATAAAAAATTAATATTATATATCTCCCTTATGCTTTGTTTTTAAATCATTATGCATAACTTAATTACAAAACATGTGCCAAATAATTTAAACATGATATCCATATGATATTTATATCTACAACCATAATACATCAAATGTAAATTAATGATTAACTAACCTTATACCTAGTACACCATTAATACATTAAGCTCATGGCATAATATTATTACATGGGCATGAAGTAAGGAATTAATTGATCTCATCAAATTCCTCAAAGATAGTCTCTATATGGAATAATTGTGCATTGATATTATCATTTTTTAACATGTTGTATATAACTTCATATTTGTCGATCCTATAAAATGGTTACATCCCACTTGGTATTTTCCATCCTTAACCACAATAATAAATTTAAATTTCTTGAAGAGGATCAACTACCTATAGAGGGCACCATGCAACATAAATTTACTAACTAGGTAACTTAACTTTTCTTGGTCAGTGAATAAAGTAAAAGGTGTCATGAGTTGGTACTAATGGAAAGTTTGGAGTACATGAACCATACCTAAAGCCTCACACTTAGTGGTGGTATAATTTTTCTTTATAAATGATAATTTAAAGTTAAAAATTTGCACAGGGTGGCCTAGATTACATTCATCGAGATAAACAAGGATAGATCCAATGGTCATAGTAGAGGTATCCACATGAACATGAAAGGGATTATCCCAACTTGGAAGTTAGAGGATAAAAGTTAAAACCAATTTATTTTTTATAATTTTAAATTACACCTATTATTTAGGATCCCAAAATAAATAATCATATTTTTGTAACTATATTTTTAAGGGGTCTATAACATTATCATAATTCTATATAAATTATGGTAGTACTTGACACAACCAAATAACTTTAAATTATTTTGGTGTTTTAAGAAAATAAAGTCATTACTAAGTTTTTTAACCATGTATTAGATTATACATAATTCATTTTTTGTTGAATTTTGTGGTAGTACTTGGGTTTTTTTTAATAAAAGACCAATTATTTTGTTCGTAAGTATGAACTAAGACAATGATTTTGATCATAAATATGAACTTGAAATACAAAGAGATATTAAATAGAAGGTTAAAAAAAGATAAAAAATAACATGGAAAACAAATCCCAAATAATAGGATCATTGTAAACCATATATAGAAACAACAAAAAAATAATATACAGAAAACAAAGCAAAATTACACTATACTTTATGGTTCTTATATTTTCTTTTATTTCTAAAATATAAATTTTATTCTTCTTCACATGTAAGATTAGGGAAAGTATTTTTTTAATTTAGGTTCCTAAGATAGTATCTTGGTGTTTCACAATTATAGAGAAGGTCTTAAATTGTACTTTTGTTGTCTTCAAGTTACTCATAATCTATCAAGATAAACTTTTGCTAAAAATGATTTCTACCTTATTTGGAGGGATCCTAAGATAACTATCCAAAGAAGTAAGGGTCTTAATATTGTCCAACTAGTGAACATGAAGTGATTATTCCTTATTATTCACCATATATTCAACATGAACACTATGATAATGTTCATTATTTTTATACTCCTTGTAATTAAATTTTGACCTTATACTAATGCCACCATTCAAAAATTTCATCTTAAAATGACTCAATTGTTGGTTTCCATATTAATTAATAATAATCTTATCATAGTCAATAATTTGATTCCAAGTTACCTAACTTGAATGAAGGATTAAATTTATGTACTTGAAATTATAACATTTCTCAATATAAGTATTCTGGCCTTACTCATCTTGTATTTTTTTTAAATATTTTCTTCTATTTTCTCATCCATAAATAGGTAATGACAAATGGTATGCCATAATTTTGTGAATATTATTTCTCCCCATAAATAGATAGGGAGAGCATAAATATTGACCCACATAGGAATGACGTATGTACTTTTAGTAAGGGGGTTGAAACCCCTAGTCCATGATTTGATGAATAAATCCCTTTGCCCAAAAAAATAACTATCTTTATATTCCAAAACATAGTTTCTAATTTCAAGGCAAGAAAAAGTTATTATAAATAAGTTTTTGGGAAAATAAAATTGGAAATGATCATTCCAAATATTATTGAGTTCATTTATTACCTCATCCATATTGGGTATTCTTCCTCTAATTTTATTGATGATTATTCAATCTTTAAAACACTTTAAATAAGGAATAAAATAATCATATTCAATTATGTTTTTTATGTTGAAAAAAAACCCTTAAAACCTTTGTTCAGGATTTTATATATCTTCTATTTGATTTTCCTACTCATTTATAGTTTCAAAAATTTCACATTTACCATCTATTCCTAGATCTAGCTTTTCTTTAACTAGAGTAGCTCTATTTTCCCCTAAATTTGAACCTCATTTCATGGATTTTTCTAACCCTACCTCACCATTGACATGATTTTTTCCATTATCATTGTTACTTTATTATATCCATACATTTCCATTATTCATTACATCACTTTTGAAATAGACTTTTTATCACTAAAATATTTTTCCATTCTATCATTATAAACCACCTGATGTGTCACTCGAGGACAACCATTCCATCGTGTAGAGAACATCAATACCTCACTTTGAAACAATTATTACATCACTCTAAAACTACCATTTTCATACTCAAATTTTAACAATCTATCAATCTAGTTTTCCCTTTCATTTTCATTTTCACAATTCCCTTCCATTTTTATGCTTTGGGCATTGTTGATAACTAGAGTCAAACCCTAATTTTTGTTTTGTGGTGTATTTTAAATAGGCTGATCATTAAGAAAACTAAGTTTTTAGTTAGGGGTTGTATATCTCAAAAGTAACACATTGGTGATTGGGACCAGATTGAGAAAGGGAAAATTATGATTAACATTTGTAATGCTATTCAACATTGGTATGTTTTAATTGATATTTTGGATGATCCATCCTCAAGGATTTGATTTAATTTCAATATTAATAGCCTCAAAACAAACATATGACATTACATTAATTATTACAACACATATAATGAACATCAAGGTCATTGGGTCCAATACATTCTTGTACATCTCAATTATTAATCAATCATTAGGCCAATTTAAGTGGGTAATTTGAGTGTCCATCTTCTGAAATCTTTAATTAAAATACCTAATAGATTTATTAGGTTCTCTTATCATACTATTAAATTGTTGATATAGGACACTAAGATATATTACTCTTCCAAATTGAGGCAATAAATTAGTCTCAAATGTATACCAAGTATTAATATAATTATAGGTAAGATTAAGGACCCAATCATATGTAGCATCTTCGAATGAAAAGGGGAACAATATTTAGGAAACATTTTCATGTTATACATTCAAAAGTTTGAGGGCATAATTAAAAGTTGTGACATGTTATTCAAAACAAAATATATCTCTCATGGTTATTTGGTAGTTTATGAACATCCCATTAAATGATATTTTTTCTTCTAGTTAACCAAATAGCCATGGGTGTGAATTATCTAAAATCTAAATTAGCTAGTGAACTTGACTAGGTCATTAATATTCTTGGTCTTCCCTTATCAAACCTAGGTTTTTGATATACCCTTAGAGGTTGAAGTAAAATCAATCTAGAATCATATGTGGATTTAGTTAATCATGGAAAGAAATCTAGATTGGCTCAACTAAATGAATATATGCTCCCAAATTGATCCTCAATTTTGAGCCTTCTTTCTAAGAATAGCTAACTTATTGATGTGATTTTATGACTCATCCAACAAGATGATGGGTTTTCATCTTCTCATTTTAAGATCCCCAGAGTTAACCTAGATCATGATTTACAAGTTGTGAATCTCTTATGTATTCATGATAAAAATAACAAGGTAAAAGTAATTTGAAGGTTACTGACTCAATAAGACTTCACATGTGAGCCAACCTATCCTAAAATAACTATCAACTAGAATTATAATCTAATATGGATATTAAAAATGATGTTGTTTTACGTAGTGTAATTATGAAAAAGAAAACATAAAACAAGAAAGAAAGGTAGGGTAGAAAAGAGAATTATCTTTTGTTTCACATTGACGAAAATATTTTTATAGAAAACATTTCATGATATCTGCTACATGTAATCTAATAAACATAACATAGAATCAAAATATTTTTTATTTTTGAACAAACCCTAATAGCATAGCATTCGTAATATGAACAATACAATAAATTGTTTAATAATACATTTATAAACTTCAATTAATATAATCAAATGTAACTACTAATATAAATAGATTATTTAATCACTCAATCTAATATATCCATTAAAAAATATTAAATATTATGAAATGAATACCAAAATTTGAAACATCTCTAGCATTAATATAGAAATTGAGAAAGATAAAACTTGGAATACTCATAGAACATCCCAAGATATTTTTGAAGTATGTTATGTCTTGATAATTATTACCTTTTCAAAAAAATAAAATTAATGTGCTTGTATGAACGTAAATCTACTTGCCCTAACTATTCCATTAATCTACTATTTATCTTAATTAATCCTTTAAATAATTAAATCCCATTCAAATTTATTATTATTTATCATACTAAACTTAACCCTTTCCATTTATTCATTAATTCATCTAAAGCCCTTATTATTTACTAACCAATCCCACTTGTGTAATATTGGGGAATTTAAAATTCTCATAACCCACCTAGCTACTTACTCCTAGGCTTTCCTACAAACTTACCCACCTACCCTAGCCTATGAGTAGCCTCTCTTACATCCCTAGTCCCTACTTACCCATCTAATCACATCATTTAATCACCTACTAATATTGATTATCCATTAAATGGATTATAGAATTTTCCAATTCTAGAATTCTCCTCTATTTTCTCCATCCTCTCTAGAAGTGTCTAATTATAGAGGCTTCTAAGGAATTTTTAATTCCTTTTAATTCTACACCATTGATAATAATACACCCAACATTGAATGTTGGCCATTGATTTTACCTCCTCCCTTATATTTAAACACCCTCACTCCTCTATTTTGGGGACAATGAGAAAATCAATCAAAAGTCCATGAATACATGAATCCAAGCAAGCTAATATCATGCTAAAATTCTGAGTCTACTTGTAAGCAATCTCCATTTATAATCTTTATTTTTTTTGTTTGAATATTAATTGGGAATATTTAAATTTAGATTAGAGTGTCATTTTAAATGTTTATTTTATAGAATTTTGATTTAATGGTTTTCAATTTAAATGGTAGATTGTCGATTTGGGAATTTTTAATATAATTTGCATAATCAAAATCCAATTGCTCAAATATATCATCTCACATTTGGAGACCATAGTGGGTGACTTTCATTTGGACTTACCTTGTCTACTTAGAGTGATTGACATTTGCCTTTTAGGTTGGATTGAATATGGATTATGGCTCAAAGTTTCAAAAATATCATATTCCAAGTGGATTATGATATTGTACTATAAACTGTGGTTTTGGAGAGATTATTTCATAGACCCCAGATGTAGTTTTGACTAATGACACAAACTAACTATTAAATGTTGTCCTCTTTTTGGTAGATTTTGGTCTCTTACAAAATCACTTCTTGAAAAATGCATTTTTGATTCCTAATTGTAGTTTTGCTCCCAAGAAGTCCAGTTTTGATCTTCACAGAAGCTTACTAACTAAAATCTATGTTTTTTGACCTTTGATAGCTTTGTTAATTCTATTTTATTGTGATATTCTTATAGGGAAGGAGATATTATACATATACAAGGTTATTAACCCCTAAAATAATGTTGACTCTACTTTGCAATATCACTTATAATATTTTCATAGTTCATACAAAATAATAATTAATCTTCTGGAAAAACTATGTAAAGTTTTAATCTCGATGTGTTTCAAATCCACTTCTATGATCCTTCAACAGACAAATAATTTATGTAGGAACAACAAAAAAATAATTTAAAAATTGGAGAAATATAGTCATTACAAAAAAAAGGTTGATAAAAACTAACCAGATAGCTGTTAACCAAATTTTTTTGAAAATGAAACTCAAAAAATCAAAAATCAAAAACAAAAAATTAGTAAATACCAAATTCATATTAGTTAATAATTAATAATTAATAATATTTAAAACTATTAAAATATATTATAACAATATAAATATTTGTCAAAAAAATAATAAAATAAAAATAGATAAATAAATAAATAGATAAATAAATAAATAAATTTATTATTAAGAATTTATTGATTATTTAAAAATTAATTATTATTTTTACATGATTTAAATTTATTTTAAAATTATTTCATGAAACTATAAAATCTTTTGAAATTTTTATGAAGAGATTAAATGAATTTATTATTTAGAAAATATTAAAAATTAATTGGATTAATTTATCAAAATTAGTTAACCAAAATTTAAAATTATTTAATTACACTATAAAATTATTTTGAAATTTATTAAAATTAAATAAATTTATTATGTAGAATTTATCTATTTAATAATTATTTGTTAAATTATATGGTTAACCAAAATATAAATAAAAAAGAAAACATATAAATAAAACCTATATTAAAACAATTAAAGAGAGATCAATAAAAAGAAATCCAACTAGGAAAACAACAAAGAGAACTCTGAACATCATAATCCTACACCTTATAAGAGCAACAAACTAATTTTCATAAACAACCATCTTCCAAGCATGACTAATCCCTAACCCATCATATATATTTAAATTTTTAGGATGTTTCAATATTTCTATTGCTTCTCTTAACTTACATTTTTGGAATTGATCTTTTGCTACCAAGATTTTTACTTCCTCAATATTGATAGCATGTTTTGACTTAAACAAATGTTTGGCAAGAGCTGATTTTTTTCCCTTTCAAGATGAATGTTTGAAGAATTTTATTTAATTCTAGATTTAACTGATCTACCTGTCTCCCCTATGTATGGTATACCACATGAACAATCAACCTTGTAGATTCCACTTCTAAGGTTTGGGTCCAACTTGTCTTTAGTAGACCCCAACATCATGTGCAACTTATTAAGGTGTAAGAACATGGAGTGAATATTATGGCGGTTGAGAATTTTAGATAACTTATTAGAAATACCTTCAACATAAGGAAGATAAGCTATGGGATCCTCTGTCCAAGATTGCTTTCTTTTAGTTCTGTTAATATTTTCCTTAACCTATTTTATAGCCCTAGTTATCTATTTACTTAAGTAACCATTTAACCTAAAAACTTGATTCAAGTGCATGATTTCATGATCAATGCTCTCTTCATCACAAATTTTTAAAGACCTTGTAATTAATGTTTTGATAACCCCTATTTTTTGAGTAGGATGGTGATGGGAGGAGGTATGAAGGTAAACGTCTGTATGGGTACCTTTTCTATAGACCTTCCTATCTAAAGATCCATCTTCTTTTCTAAGAAAGAGGGCACCTAAAAAAGGTATTTAGTTTTCTATCTCAATATCTTTGGTGAATTTTATGTTATGAAACTGATTGTTGAAATGGGAATAAAACTCTTCCAATTTATCTAGGCCATGTTGGCCAACATAAGCTGTTGTCATCAACATATCTTTTCCACCATTTGGGTTTCAATGGAAAAGAATGAAGTGCCAATTCTTCTAAATTTTCCATAAAGAGGTTGGCAAATACAAGAGATAGAGGAGAGCCCATTTCCATGCCCTCACATTTTTCGTAAATTACCTTTAAATGTGAAGAAAATAGAGTTCAAACACAAATTAACCAAATTAGTTGTTTCTATGTTAGTAATATTACGAATTACTTCCACTGCTTTAGGGATAGGTAACTTAGTGTAGAGTGACACAACATCAAAACTGAAAATAAAATCATTATTTTCTACCTTTTTATCCTTAATAAAATCAACAAAGTCACAAAAGTCACAAATAAAGGATGAGGTTTTCCCTACAAATGTTTAAGTTCATTGGTTAAGAGTGTCACAAGATTGTACGTTGGAGAGTCAGTTGTGTCTATAATGGGTCTTAATGGTACTTCAATTTTTAAAGTGTGTTGTTTTGTTTTTCCTACACAAATTATTTTCTTGATGAAGGATCACAAAAGTGGATTCAAAACTTGTTGAGATTAAAACTTCACATAGTTTTTCTAGAAGATTAATTTTTAATATTATTCCTTTTGTTTGGCTATGATCTAATAATAGGAAGGGAGAAAATCTGATCAAATTAATCCATTACCCCTAAAATCACCCTTTTGACTATCTTGTGTATTATTTCCTATTTATAGAGGTAGTTTTGAATCTTAGTTATGGTTTTGAAGATTATAGAGGTAGTTTTTCCTATTATTTAGATAATACTTGTTGTCTTGCTAGTTTCTAATCTTTAATCATAAATAGTTAGATTTATATATATTCTTGGTCTTTAGTCACAAGTAATCTCAATTTATCTCTATATATCCTGTATATACTACAAATTTTAGTCTCTATAAAACCAATTTTTTGATAAAGGTGATATTGTTTTCCAAAAGCATTTTTGAATATTTGTTGACAAATTTTGACCCCCAATGTCAAAATGTCCACCCCTATAAGAAAAAAATTGATTTTCATAGATTATAACCTTGTTCATATAATTGTCATTCCTTATGTGGTCTCCAAAATGTCTTTCTAAAACCTTGTTAGTATTACTTAAGGTAAATTTGGATAAATCAAGGTAATTGTTTATCTTTGCATTATATTAGGATTGTTTATGTGGTCTCCAAAATGTCTTTCTAAAACCTTGTTAGCATTACTTAAGTTAAATTTGGATAAATCAAGCTAATTGTTTATCTTTGTTCATATCTTTGTCATTCCTTATGTGGTCTCCAAAATGTCTTTCTAAAACCTTGTTAGCATTACTTAAGGTAAATTTGGATAAATCAAGGTAATTGTTTATCTTTGCATTATCTTTGTATGTTTGGAAAGGTTAAGGTTCTTTTGTAAATTTTAAGGTAATGTTTTATGATGAAAAAAGTGATTTTTACTAATTTCAACATGTGTTAAAGATCAAAAAATGAAAAAAATATGTAAAATAAACTTTATAATGTTCTTGGAGGAGTTACATAATTTCAAAAATTTTAGTAAGTTAACAAATAGTTAGAATCTTGAATTTCAACGTTTAAAATGAAATTCTATGCACTTGTACAGACTTCAAGAGCTCATATTTAGGTGAAAATATTGTACATGTGTCTCTTAGGATTATAAAGGTTAAAATCCTCTATTTTTTTAGGTTTAGGTATTAAAAATGAAAAATTTGCTTCAAAACTTCCATCACTCTCTTCACAAGCTTGCAAAGAAATATTTCATGTGAATGGTATAGATGGAAGAGAGAGATTTGGGCCTTGATTTTTTTTCCAAAGGAGGGTATAATAAGTAAATTAAAATTTGTGGCATTGGTTTTTAGATTCATCCCTTCCCTTTTTTTGAATAATCACTAAGAAGCTAGGGTAGTCTGAAAGAGCTAGTCAACCCCACATGTTTATTTTTCATCTTTGAAATGGAAGTTTAAAGTAAAATGATTGTATGAGATCAATTTAATAAGGTATATAGGTTATATAAAAGAATATTTCACACATGTGGACTTAGATTGATAAGTAAACTCCATTCTTATATATATTACAAGATGAATGTCATTGTTCTTCATGGTTTCGAGGTTTCCCACAGGTTTAAAATACATACAATGGATGTTTGAATTATTCACCACATTTAAACTCCATCCAAATCTCTAAAACCATATAGGTACCTTTTATACTAGTCTCCAAGTGTCATTCATGTTCTTAACTTAAAGATTATGCATATGGGGTTACCTATGTAAAAATGGTTTGAAAGCTCTTAATATTGCATTGTCAAAAGGTGTGTGATGGTATTAACATAGTTATGAGGGTGATTAAGTGTGTGGATATGTTTTAGAGTTCAAAATAAGACCAAACTTGCATCAAAGGTTAATCTAAGACATCAATTGTAGACATATAAGTAGAATGATAAGTTTGAATAGTGTAAAGACTTTAGTTAGTATGAAGGAAACTTGAATATGGAAATATGAGATACATAGATAAAAATAAACCTATTCCATGAGGGTCTAACTTCATATCACTCTTATGTAAAGACCAATTGTATTGAGAGACTAAATACCCAAATATACCTACAAGTAGAGTTAGGTTGTTTGTCATATATGGCCAAACAGAATAAGATGTAATTATTGAAGAAGTATAAATAACATAAAAAAATATAATTAAGCTTATAAAATTTTTATTTAGACCATTAGGGTGCTTATTTACTCATATAATGAAGTTATAAACCCCAAGATGTAGCCTAGAAACCTAATCACTACCTAGTCATCAAGCTACTTTTCAAACTTGAAAGATGGATGCAATGTGTATAGTGGGTTAGAGTTGGGATAGAAGAAAAATGTCCATTTGAGGTTAGAGAAAATAATACAAATAAGATAAATTAAGGATGACTTCATAACCTAATACCCAAAATCTTGAACTGTAAACCTATAGGTAGAATGGTGATACACAAGCCTATTTGAGGTTTCAAGTTGATTTCATGTTTGAAATTGAATATACAACACAAGTCATTAGAGTTTTGATGAGTGAGTAGATAATTTTAATTTGTAATTTAAGATCATAATAAACTCAAAATAAGGTTGATATGAATGATGTCATAATTACTAAAAGACCTATGGGTCTAGACACTCATAAATAGGCTTGTATATAAAGATAAGAGAGGAAAAAGCTTGTAGATGCCATAACAGGACAATGGCCTTGGAAGATGATTAAAAATATATAAGGGTAACTCTCTAACAATTGTTGAAATCATCAAAGCTCCAAAGGATAATATAGATGAAGGAATTTCTCAAACTACAGTTAGGTTACTCAAGCAGTGACCTACATGTCTACTTGAGGACATATTTGAAAAAGAGACCTTTACCTATGTGTATGAGATTTAGGATTACATTGGGAGGTGGTCTAAAACATGTAAAAATTTATATCTTAAATTTTAATCTTTATTTAGAAAAACAAAAGTACAAACTCATCAATAGGGGCTAAAATAGGCTATAGACCTAAAATCTTTATAGGCCTGATATGATCAATGCAGTTAAACTGAGCATATTGACATATAGAGATGTAAATAAAAACATATTTAAATGTGGGGAAGGGTGTTTCAGACACCATAAAGGTAGTTGAAACTAAAAGTTTCTAGTTTGAGGGGTCTTGGTCTTATAAAACTCTATCTTCAGTCCTCATCACCTAATCGGCTTGAGAAGCCACCTTTGATTTCTTAGTACTCTTTAGAAGATTTTTATGGTGATAAAAGGTGTTTTAGGAAGATAGATAAGGTCTTTAAATTTATTACCTTGACATTATTTCAAATTATCACTTCCATACCTATATGAACCATCACTAAGATTGGAGGTCTTATCAAACCCTATTTTTTCCTTGAGAAAGAGTTTGAAGGTCATCTTATTTTTCTCAAATCCTTCTCAATAGTTTTCATGAGAAATCAGGCCCATAGGAGATGATGGAGGGGTCTCCCTAATCCCACTTTATGGTATTTATTTTGGTATTATCCCCTATGATTTATGAACCATCGTTAAGATCATAAGCACCTAAAACCCTTGTTAAACCCTCCCAAAGACCTGTTGAGGTCAACATACCCAAATTTTAGAAAATTGGGACCCTTGAGATAATTTAAACCCTACAAACTAAAAAATAAATGTGATTAGATCATTTCTAGAATTTGAATATCATCCACTTTGATAAATTTAGCTTACTGGTTTATGGTTTTGCTTTGAGCTTGCCTAATGTTGCTAATAATTGGTCTTCGTGTCTTATAGTTGAAGGTTTCATGGAGCCTTTATGAAGAGATCATACTTAGAATTTACTAATTCAATCTATTAAAATTTTCACTAGCCTTTAGCTTATGAAAATTTGAATCTAAATTCATATTTTGAAAGCTCTCCTCCAAAAACCATTTGTTCAAATTTACATTTGGTAGGAATATTTAAAATTATGACTTAAGCCTAATTTTATGCTAAGGATTAGTCATGTTTTGTAACACAACCAAACCTTAGCCTAAAAATTATGCTTAATCCCCTTTTAGTTCCTTATATTTCTAATGTGGTCCAATGTTATGCTAGTAGGGTCCTTTTATTTTAGCATGGTGCCCTTTGCTAAAAACTTTAACCTAATGTTTTAACCCTAAGGCCCTGTTTGTATTTATCAATACAAATAAGACCTTAGTCTTAAAGTTTTATCCTTTGTATTTTTTCTAACTGAGTCTAACTTTCATATTGGTAGGGTCCTTTTATTTTCCTAAGCATGGTCCCCTTTATTACCTATTAAGCATAAAGCATTAATGCTAAGGCCCCGTTCATGTTTATCAACATGAACAAGACCTTAGTGTCAATTCTTTAGTCTAAGTCCTTTTCATCTTAAGTATTCACTTAAATACCTTAATTATTTTCAGATCTAACAATCCACACTTCATTTTGACTCTTTATCCAATGTAGTTAAGAAATCCCAACAAACTTGAGCATTTAGTCCTTTGAACCAATCATGTGCGAGCATTTGTATCATGATCGATGGTTCAAATCTCATTGGGATGAGGATCCAATAGACCAAATGTAATGAAAAAAGTCAAAATCTCATGAAGCTCCATGGAGTCACCACATGACACTCCCACATTTTAAGTTTGATAGTAAAGGGTCCTACATATTGAATGGAACTAATGGTGTGCAAGTACTCAAATCATGATCAACAGTTCACCATCACTCATAGATCTAGATCTAATAGAGAGAACATAACATTGAAAATTCAAAAGGTGCAAGAATTCCTATGAGGTCTCCAAGTGGTACTCTCATATTATAATATAGGAACTTGATGAGATTAAAATTGATGATCATGTGATCATCATTTGATGTTCGCAAGGTCATCATTGACGTCCATGCAATTGTCAACTTTAAGCCTACCAAACCTAAAAATCTTCATGATCTTAAATTTTATGTTCTATAAAATGTCATTTGACATCTTATGAGGCTATCATTGACATCCATGAGGTTGTTAAATTCAAGCTCTTTGAACATTTTACTTAGATAAATAGGGCATGTTTTATGTCATTCGAGGAGTCATTTTTGATATTATGATTTAAAAATTAGCATAAAATGCTTTAACCTAAGTTTGTGGTGTGTTCATTAATAAAAATTAGATTTATCTAAAATCATTTTAACCTAAGTTCCTTTCTATGACCATACTCTAACTAAAGCTTGTGCACCTTGTAGGATCAACATGTCATGTTTCATTAGGACTAGATGTGAGATCATCGATGACTTTTTAACAAAGCTCTGAGAGAATATGGGTTTAACACATGGTAGATGCATGCTCAATATGTGATTGGTGTAAGATAAGAAGCTCAAAAAGCTCATGAGGATGCCTTTTAACCTAAGTTTCTTTATATGACCATACTCTAACTAAAGATCATGCACCTTGTAGGATCAACAACTTATACTTCATCAGGACCGAATGTGAGATCATCAATGACTTTTTAAAAGATATCCAAGATCCTACATGTTTGACACATGGTATATGCATGTTTAATACTTGATTGGTGTAGGATACAAAGCTCAAAAAGCCCATAAGGATGCCAAGTGGCACAACATAGGGCTCAACACAAAGATGGCTAATGACACACGAGTGCTCGAATCATGATCAATGACCCGCATTGATCCTTGGATATTTATTAAATAGTTTGAATAAATAATAATTTTTTTAAATAATAATGGCTATTAATTCATAGGCATTTATGAAAAATACCACGAAAGTGCCATATAAATGCCAAATAAGCACCATGTAAGCATAGGGCTACCTTAGTGACTCAAAAAATAAAAAGTAAAGGTTAAAATCAAATCTAAGGCATGAATGAGCCTAGGTTCAAATAAGCCATCACCATTAAATCTTAAAAAGTACCCCAAACTTGTATAAATTTCTAATTTGAGCTCAGATTGATCACAGTTGAGCTAAAAAAGAGTCTAATTGCAATTTAATCCCAAAAGAATTAACCCAAAGACCATTTGGAATATAGAAGTAGGCGATTTGCATAGTTTTTTTGCATATTTACCTCTAGGTCATTTTAGTTTAAAAATTCAAGTGTATTCTATAACCTTGTATAAAAAGGATAATTGTTCTTACTTATGCATTTGTATCTTGTAACTGACAAGTATACTACCTTATCCTCTTATAAAAGGTAGTACTACCATTTTTTAAAGGGAGATAATTTTGAGCAAAATTTGTATACTTTGATTAGTTAATAAAATCAAGGAATTCTAAAAGGATTGTCCAAGTTTGTTTGTGTCAATTTTTACATGAATTTTCTCTCAATTTCTAGTCTTAAGTCTTAAACTTGAATAGTTCTATGAATTCTGAGTTGCATCTTTGATTATAGGGTTGTTAATTTATGCTTATGCTAGATTAGTTGAATGATATTGAATTTAATTCATTTTATTTGTTTTGCATTAAATGTGAAAATGTTATTTGAGTGTGGTATCAAATCCTTAAAGTAAATTCAATTCTTAGTTGTATTTCCTTATATCATTTTTGGAGGTTTGCATAGTGTGTAGTGAGATTTGATCTTATGCTATTTTGCACTATATACTAGTTAAATATGTATTCATTTCTAATTGAAACTTTGTCATAATGTTTGAGGCTAAGATCAATAATCACTTATTCTCTTTCTGTCTTACCCTTCTATTTTGGTTCTTTTTAACTATGTCACTTTAGTCTAGATTTCATTGTAAATGTCCATTTAGATTAGTTTGTAGTTTAAGATTTGATCATAAATCACTAGTATTAGCATAGATACTTAGACTTTGTAAATATTTGGTCCATGGTGGCTCCTAATAATCAATTAATATAAATTTTGTGGGAAAACTAAACATTACTCTGATGTTATTTCTCCGTAGGTAACATAATTTGTCAAAACTTGCTACTCATGCTCTAAATTTATAGAATTCTAAAATGAGAAGTGTTCTTTGAACACTAAGGACACTTGTGGTAAATTTATAGGTATAAAAAGGTCTTCACTGGCATTATAAGGAGGGTTATCTTTGTGAATTGGTTGAATCTTTGATAGTTTGAATGTGTTTTGATCAAAGATTGATGTTATCTTTGCACTTTTGTGTAATTCTTTGATCAAAAGTGTAGAGATCATTGATATTTGTGATCTTTAACCCATCATTGTGCTTCCTTTAGATAAATATCAAAGATCTTTGGAGTTAGATGCTCAATTATGGTAAAGATAGCGTAATATCTAAGAATCCATAGTATTTGAGGTTAAAATAACTTATTTTGGTCAAAGGTTGATAAATCTTTCATAAATTGTAGTTTATTTGAGCTTAAAAGTGTAAATATTGATCATATTTACATAATTAGACACATCTTTGAGATAACTTAGTCAAATATTGACGTCCTTTATTATTCTTTATACAAATATTTACAAAATTAGCTTAATGTGTAGGTTTAATCCTTGTTCTTTATAAAGATTAACTTGACACATCATATTTCAAACAAAATCTTCAATCTTCAAGTTGGAATTGCTAAAGATTTGAACAAGATCACATTCAAAGATAAGAGAGCCTTTGTTTGAGCTACAGGTCCATAAGAAAACTAGGTGAGATAAAGCTAGGCATGGACATTCCAAATCTTTGCCAACTTCACCTCTTCATGGTACCCCTACCTTTGACTTTCACCTAGGTGTGGCTTGGTTGGGATATTATTCAATCAACATGCTAGGTGTGGTACATGATCTCCCACATAATCCTAAAAAATACTTGCCAACATTTAGTGCACCTGGTATTATAACTATTGAAGAGCATGCTAAATCTTTTAAAGCTAATTTAAGGTTTCTAAATGTCACACATGAAGATGTAACATGTAGTTTTTTCCCCTTTACTTTTAAAGATGTTGCATATGAATGGTTCTCAATTTGCCTAACAATTACATTACTAGTTGAGATGATTTTAATAATGTTTTCATAGATTAGTTTGGCAAAATTGTTAGTCCATGTGTCATAATCCACTAGTTCACTACCATCAGGAGGGATGCAAGTGAACTTATAAGGTCCTTTAATGCTAGACTCCATAAAATGTGTAGTAGGACCATAGAGCATTATAATCTTGATGTGCTTTAGCTCTAGGAATCTACAAGGATGCAGTAGATCCTATGACTTTTATATTACTAAAAATATGTCTTCCACCTATAACTTCATTAAATAGGGCTTATTCTAAAGCAATGATCATCAATGATCAAATGCAACCCCAAGGACAAATGGCCTACTCTGTTCTAAATATCAACCCACATTTTTCCACTCTAAACATCTTCCCTAACAACAATCAGAATGTTTCAGCCTTGAATCAGTTCCCAAATTTGAATCAATTACCTTTGAGTCATGTTGCTCCTAATCAAAACCTAGCATTCTTGAGTCATACTATTTCTAATAGCTTCAACACAAATAATCAAAGAGATTTAATACCACTTTTTGGTCATAACAATAACCAGGTTCACAATTTTGAAACTCCCAAGAATGAGAATGAGTCTATCTTAAAAATAGTCCAAAAATTAAGCACTAATTTCCTTCAACTAAAAAAATAAGTTGGAAATACTAGAGAAAGCTCTAGTAGGAACTTCTCATTCAAAAGGTTTAATTGGCCTAACAATAGGTTTTAGAATGATAGTTTTTATAACAAGGCTAATGAACCATCTTCTAGCAAGAAAACCATGGATATTAATCTTACTAACATTGCTTTATCTGATTATTGTAGAATACATTATATAGCCAAGCATGGCAAGATTTATTGCATTGAGTTTTTTAAGGATTTTAAAGCTTTTCATGAAGAGTTAGACACATTTGAAGTGGTCTCTATTAAGGATAGTGGTGTAGGAGCTTTAAGGTCCAAGCCTGTTGATTAAACTTTCATGGTAGAGACATTTGATTTTCCTTTTTAAGAAGACAATGAACTTGATGATGTACCTAAGGAAATCTATGCCTTCCAATAATTCTTGAATAATAATTATCCTTTGAGAAATATAGAGTAGAGGCATCCCTTGACTACCTCAATGCCTCCAAATAACTTTGAAACTCCTCTAGACACTTCTTCAAGAAATGATCCAGAACCATCCAAAGGGAGTACCTCTAAGCATAATGTTGATGTTCCTAATTCTTCAAATAATACTAGTTATAATATTGTTGAGGACATGAAAATGATAAAATCTAACATCACATTACATGAGTTGATGTAGATCATAGAACAAAGGGACCTCTTACTAGAATCATTATCAAATAAATCTAATAAACCACCCAAAGCTAACAATGTTAATATGGCTATGCACAAATCTAAGGTAGAATCTCCTCCCTTCCTACTCATACTCAGGATGTTTGGTAAGAATTTACATAATTGTTTATTTGATTCTAGTGTATCTACTAATATCATGCCAATAGGTATTTGCAAACAACTTGGCTTGATACCTATTAAGTCTGATAGAGTTGTTACTCAATTTGACAAATCTAGAATCAAAGTGATTGGGGAATTATTGAATGTCCATATGTAATTGGCCTTTGAGCCTAGAATAAATTAGTTTATTGATATCTAATTTGTTGATATTATTGATGTTTATGAGATTTTGTTAAGCAGGGAATAAACCAAAGCTCTAAATGGCTACATGTCCATAGATTGTTCACATTTATGGTTTCCTTGGAAAGGAGGTCCAAACCAAATTAGGGTTGAAAGAGAGCAAAGAATGAAGAACATGATCACTGAGTACAACTATCAATGAAAGGGTCAACATAATTGATTTATACTTAAGATTTTTCACCCTCGATAATGTAAATGTATGTTATCTTAAAAGTACTCATGTTATGCCTATGATATAGAAGATACATTTTGATAGTGATAGGTATAAGTCTAGGGTTCGGGTTGGTATTTTCCTAACTGATCCTACTGGTAATAAATATCATGCATCCTATAGAATTCAATTTCCATGAACCAATAACCTTGATGAATATGAAGCCCTTATCCTAGGTTTGAAATTTTCTATCAAGAATAAAATAAAATAACTATTGGTTTATGGTGATTTAGAACTTGTGGTAAACCAAGTAAAGAGTAAATAACAATTGAAACTCTCCTAACTTAAGAGGTATACATTTAGGGTCTGGGATCTAATTGAGTCTTTTGATACCTTTAACATTGCCTCCATCCCTAAAGAGGAGAATAAAGCTACTGATGAGTTGGCATCTACTGCAACCAACCTCATGCCTGACCAAGACTCACCCAAATTTAGCATTGAGATGATACCTTATCTTTCAATGCCAGATAATGTGAATAATTTTTAGGTCTTTAGTGATGATCATCAAATCTTGAATTTCATGACTAGTTCAAGGGAATTTGAGACTCAGATCATTGATGAAATTGAAGAAAATGTATTAGAGAAGGCAAGTTTAATGTTAAAGTCATTTAGTTGAATGATAATAAGATCCCTAAGGGGATGATTTCCTTAGAGAGGCTATTTGATCAAGACAAGTTGGTTAAGGTTTATAAGATTCCCAAAGTAAGTAATAAGGATGAAAATACAATTAATCTTGGTCTTCAACATTAACCTCAACTGGTTAACATTAGAAAATCCTACACTAGTGTTGAGAATAAGAAGGCCAAAGAGTTGTTAAAAAAGTACAAATATTTCATATCCTAGTCTTATGATGACTTAAAGATATTTGACCCAAGATTCATCACTCATACTATCCATCTCAAGGAAAATTTAAAACCCTTCAAGAAAACATAAAGGCCTGTGAATCCTATCCTCAAACCCATGATATTCAAAGAAGTTAAGAGATTACTAGATGCTAGAATTATATTTCCCATTATGCACTTTACCTAGGTGGCTAATTTGGTGCCAACTAGGAATAAGAGTGTTGATATTAGTCTATGGATTAAATTTAGAAATTTTAACAAAGCATCTGAAAAGGATAATTATCCTCTTCCCACTCTTGACCAAGTAATACAAATTATTTTAGGTTTAACCATGATGTCTTTCCTTGATGGTTTTTCAAGCTACAATTAGATGTTGGTTGATAAAGAGGATAGAATGAAGATAACTTTCAAAACTAAGTGGGGCACCTTTGCATACAAAATAATTCCTTTTGGGATAATAAACGTAGGAGATACTTTTCAAAGGGACATGGACCATGCCTTCCAAGGTCTGATTGGTAAGTGTATCATTATATATATGGATGATCTAACCATTTTTTCTTAAAATATGGAAGATCACTTTAGCATTTACATCAAGTATTTGAGAGATGTAGAAGGCATGGAATCTCCCTCAACCCCAAGAAAAATATATTTTGTGTTACTGAAGTAGGCCATGTTATAAATAAATATGGGATCTCCATACATCTTTAAAGAGTAGAGGTTATATCCAAGATAGAGCTTCCAAACAGTAGAAAAGAGTTAAAATCATTTTTTGATAAGATAAACTTTTTAATAAAGTTTATTTTTGGCTTTGTAGAGATTATCAAGGCATTGAATGACATGATAAAGAAATATGCCAAGGTCTCATGGAATGCAGAATCTAGGAAAGCATTTAATGACATCACAGAAGCAATTATCCAAGCTCTAGTCTTGATAATTCTTGACTTTTTAAAAGAATTCTATCTCTATTCTTTTGCATCTAACCATACTATGGCTACAATTTTAACTCAAAATATTTATGGGTGTGATCACCCAATAGATTTCATGAGTACTAACTTTAATTATTCATTGATTGATAAAAAAGTATATGTATTAGTTAGGGTAATGAAGAATTTTAGGCACTATATCCTTAGAAATAAGGTGCATGTTATTCTACTTGACCCTACCACAAAGCTTATGCTGAGCTAAAATGAACTTTGGGAATGTAGAGGTAAATGGATGTTAGTTTTGCAAGAATACGACATAGAAATGAAAAATGCAAAGATGGTAAGGTCTGATTCAAATGATTGCTAATACCATCCTTAAGCTATGTATTATAAAAGTTGATCAACAAATATTTAAAGCTAGTGAGTGGTATGATTCCATAATTCATTTACTAATTAATGGTACATGTCTTGTAGGACTAACTAGGGAACAAAAGAGGGCCCTAAGGCTTAATACAACTCATTATCTAGTAAAAAATGGTGTTTTATACAAAAATAATTTTAAAGGTGTGTACCTGAGATGTGTCCCAAACGAGGAAGCTACCAAAATCACGAGCACCTTCCATGAGAATTTCAGCAATGGGCACCAATCTGGGAAGACTACAAGCCACAAGATCCTTAGAGCTAGCTACTATTGGCCAACTATTTTCAAAGATGCTCATAAGAACATGAGGGAATGCCACTCATGCCAAATATTTAGCACTAAAGAACCAAAGACAATAATGCCTTTGAAACCAATAATGGTTGATAAACCCTTTACACAATGGTGGTTGGAATTTGTAGGGGTAATCAACCCCAATTCATCATAAGGTCACAAGTATATCTTGACTACCATAGATTATAACACAAGGTGGATTGAAGCTATAACCATAAAAAAATGCAAGACTAAAGAAGTGATTAGTTTCTTGGAGGAGAACATATGTATTAGATTTGGAACCCTAGTCTCTTTGGTGTGTGATAATGGATCTACATTTATATTCATAGAGATGAAAAAATGAGCATATGATAATTGAATTTGTTTTAAGTTTTCATCTAACCATTACCCCCAAGGAAATGAAGTATCTAAATGTAGAAACAAGAACTTAGTAAATATAATCAAGAAGTTTATTATAGATAAGCCCAAGACATGACATAAGCTCATCAAGTATGCCCTATGGGCAGATAGGATAAGGATAAAGAAAGCCTTAAAGACATCACCATTTCTATTGGTGTATGGCAAACAACCCATCTTCCCTATCACTCTTAAGCTGCCTACGTATAAATTAATTCAAGAGTATACATAATAAGGCTAGGATATTGAAAATTTAAGATTGCTAGACATCATCCAGATGGAATATGCATGAGAAGAAGCCTTTGATATTTTCAACAAACATCAGACCATGGTGAAGAGGTGGTTTGATAAGAGATCAAAGATCAAGGTATTTTGAAGGGATTTCTTTCTCTTTTGAAACAAAATATCTAAGCCTAAGGGAAGGCATGGCAAGTTCACACTTCTATGGATTGGCCCCTATCAGATTGAAGACACATTGGGAGACAATGTCTTTAAACTCAAAGACTTACAAGGAGTAGAGTTCACACTACCCACCAATGGGTAGTACCTCAATAATTACTTCTTTTTTGCTCCCCCTAAGGTCTTTATGAAGTAAATCAGTAAGGCAATTAGACTTTGGATAGGTGGGTTATTTTATTTCATTTATTTCCTTCTTGTCTCTTATTTTTACATAAGCATGTATATATTTTGCTTCTCTTTTACCTTTTGATTTGTTTCTTTTGTTGTGTGTTTGATTGTGTTACCTTGTTCCTTGATTCTAATAAGTCCTTTTGGACAACCATGAGCTCAAAGTTTATTTAGTTTGTTTGAAACTCCAAAATTTAGGAATGTGGGTATGAACCTTATACATATGCTAACCATGGGTTTGAAATGTGAGCCTAATGTTGTCATTTGAAGAAACTAGTAAAGATTGATGGAAGAGGCCAACTACTCCATGAGACCTTAAACATTATCTTGACTTAAATTTGCTTTTAATAAGATTTGCACTTGTAGGATGAAAGCTTAATCTATTGAGACATAGTCATGATTGTACTTATTAAACATCCTTGCCTGGGATAATGGTTATAGCCATAGGTGATTTTTTGAGGTTAAAACACTTAATCAAATCCTTAAATCTATCTTCCTTGGTTGCCAACCTTGCTAAAGCATAAAAGATCTAAAAATACAAAATTAAGAATTCAATGCAAAATCAAAAGCTTTTCAAGCATAGGTGATTTTGGTAATCTCCACTAGGGCTATGGATACCTAGATGGAAGTGGAGAAAGCCTTGAGCTGAGCCAAATGCACCTTTATCAAGGATATATATGCTTGGTTGGTAGTAGAGAAATGCCCAATCCTTCCTTGAACTAGAAGCATGGTTTTTAATGAATATCTAAACATGTTCCAAGTTAGTGTTAATGATTAAAGATATGAAACCTGAAAGTTGTCTCTTGAATCCCATGGTAAATAGTAAGTGGAATAAAATCAGACACACGACATGTCTATGTCTTGATGCTTGTCCCTAACTTTACAATTATAAGGTTTCTTTCAACCATAAACTGATTTGGATAATGGCATTGATCAAATGGAGTGGATGACTTAGTTGTTTGTCTGAACTAGAGTCTCTAAGTTCTAACATATTATTAGGTTCCCCCAGAAGTCAAAATTTGTTGAGGTTAACATACACCCCATTTAAAAAAATTGGGACCCTTGAGATACTTTGAACCCTAAACATTGAAAACTCAATGTGATTAGATCATTGTTAGAATTTGAAGATCATCCACTTTGATAAATTTGGTTTATTGGTTTATGGTTTTGATTTGAGTTTGCCTCATGTTCCAAATAATTGGTTTTCATGTCTTATAGTTCTAGATTTCAAAGAGACCTTATGAAGATATCATGCTTAGAATTTACAGATTGACTCTATTCAAGTTTTCACTAGCCTTTGTTTTATGAAAATTTGAATCTAAATTTATATTCTGAAAGATCTCCTCCAAAAACCCTAGCATAGACCCTTGGTTCAAATTTGTATTTGGAAGGAATATTTAAAATTATGAGTTAATCCTAATTTTATGCTAAGGCTTAGTCATGTTATGAAACAAGACCAAACCTTAGCCTAAAAATTATGCTTAGTCCGCTTTTTTCCCCCTTTAGTTCCTTATATTTCTAACATGGCCCAATGTTATACTAGTAGGGTCCTTTTATTTTAGCATGGTCCCCTTTGCTAAAAACTTTAAAATAAAATTTTAACCCTAAGGCTCCATTCACATTTATCAATGCTAACAAGACCTTAGTCTTAAAGTTTTAGCCTAAATTTTATTTTTAATCGAATCTAACTTTCATATTGGCAAGGTATTTTTATTTTCCTAAGCATGGTCCCCTTTATTACCTATTTAGCCTAAATACTTAATGATAAGGCCCCATTCATGTTTATCAACATGAATGAGACCTTAGTCTTAACACTTTATCCTAAGTCCTTTTCATCCCAAGTCCTCAATTAAATACCTTTTTTGTAGATCTAATGATCCACACTATATCATGACTCTTGATTTAATAGAGCGAAGAAACCCTGACAAACTTAAGAATTTAATTCTTCGAATCAATCATGTGCTAGCATCTGGATCATGATTTATGGTTCACCCCTCATTGGGATAGAGGATCCAATAGAGCAAATGCAATGACAAAAATTTAAAGGTTTATGAATCTCCATGGAGTCACCACACGGCACTCCTACATTCAAAGTTTGATAGCAAACATTCCCACATATTGAATGGAACCAATGGTGTGTAAGAGGCTCTATCATGATTAATGGTTCATGGTTACTCATGAATATAGATCCAATGGAGAGAAGACAACATTAAAAAGTCAAAATGCCTAGGAAGACCTATGGGGTTACCAAGTGACACTCTTTCATTGGAATATAAGAACTTAATGAGCTTAAAACTGATGACCTCTTGATTGTCATTTGACATCCACAAAGCCATCATTGATGTCCATGCAACCATCAACTTTAAGCCTACTGAACCTAAAGAACTTCATGAGATTAAATTTGACATTCTTTCAAATGTCATTTGACATTTGTGAGCATGTCATTAACATTCTTGAGGCCATCAAATTAAATCTCTTTGAACATTTTACTTAGACAAATGGGGCATGTTTTATGTCATTTGAGGGGTCATTTTTGTATTTATACTTTAAAACTTAGCATAAAATGCTTTAACCTAAGTTTGTGTTATTTTCGTTAATATAAGGTAGACTTAGATAAAATAATTTTAACTTAAGTTATTTTTTATGACCATACTCTAACTAAAGATCTTGCACCTTGCAGGATCAATGACTTGTGCTTCATTATGACCGAATGATCCAATGACGTGAGATCACTACTAACTTTTCAATAGATCTATGAAATCTTGTGGGCTTGGTACATGGTATAAATGTATTTTATATGTGACTAGTATAGGATATAGAGCTCAAAAAGCCCATAGGGATACCAAGTGGCAAAATAATAGGGATCGATGCAAAGATGGCCAATGACACATGAGGGATTAGATCACAATCAATGACCTCTATTGATCCTTAGATATTGATCAAATGACATGAAATAAAAGGTAATTTTTAAATAACAATGGCTAGTAATTCAAAGGCATTTATGAAAAATGTCGTAAAAGTGCCAGATAGACACCAAATAAGCACCATGCAAGCACAGGGCTAACTTAGTGACTCAAGAAATAAAAAGTAAAGGTCAAAATCAAATCTGAGGCATGAATGAGCCTAGGTTTGAATAATTATTCACCATTAAAGCTTTAGGATAACCCCAAACTTGCATAAAATCCCTAATTTGAGCTTAGATTGATCATAATTGAGCTAAAATAGAGTCCAATTGTAATTCAAGCTGAAAGGAATTAACCTAGAGACCATTTGGAATACACCAGTAGGTAATTTGTAAAGTTTGTTATCTATTTGCCTCCAGGCCATTTTAGTTTAGAAATGCAAGTGTATTCTAGAACCTTATAGAAAAAGGATAGTTATCCTTACTTCTTTTACATTTGTATATTGTGACTGGCAAGTGCACTACTTGTCCTCTTATAAAAGGCAATACTACCATTTTGTAAAGGGAGAGAATTTTGAGCAAAATTTATATACTTTGATAAGTTAATACAATCAAATATTGTCCAATTTTGTTTATGTCAATTGTTCCATGGATTTTCTCATAATTGCTAGTCTTAATTATTAAACTTGAATAGTTTCTATTAATTTTGAGTTACATCTTTGACTATAGGGTTGTTGATTTGTGCTTATACTAGATTAGTTGAGTGATCTTGAATTTACTTCATTTTATTTACTCTACATTAAATGTGTAAATGCTATTTGAGTGTGGTAAACAATCCTTAAAGTAAATTTAGTTCTTACTTGTATTTCTTTATATCATCATTGGAGGTTTACCTAGTGTGTAGTGAGATATGAGTTTATACTATTTTGCACTATATACTGGTTAAATGTATATTCAGTTATAATTGAAACTTTTTCATAATGTTTGAGGCTAAGACCAGTAATCACTTATTCTCTTTCTACCTTACCCTTCTCTTTTACTTCTTTTTAACTGGGTCATTTTAGTTTAGATTAGTATGTAGTTTAATCTTTTATCATAATTCACTAGTATTATCATATATACTTAAACTTTGCAAAGATTTGGTTGGTCACTACTAACCATCAATTAATATAAATTTTGTGGGACAATTGAACATTTCTCTATCATTATTTCACCATAGGTAACATAAGTTGCCAAAACCTTTTATTTATGCTATGAATTCATAAAATTCTAAAATGAGAAGTGTTCTTTGAACACTAAGGATAGTTGTGGTACATTTAGAGGCATCAATAGGACCCGATGAAAGAATGGGTGACTTTAATGCCTTTAGATGGACTATTATGGACTAGAAATGATTTGATTGACTTTCAAAACTCTCATGGACAACAAAAGAATGTACTTTATGGTACACTTGAAGGTACAACTATACAAAACATGACTAAAATAGGGTTATAGGTGTGTTTGTAAATATACAGGGTGTTAGATGATCTCTAGATAAAGTATAAAGGTTGGTCAAGACTGAATAAAAACAAAACCTTGTACTCACATTTTTAGAATTCCTAATAAGTTTTATGAGATCTACAAGTCATCTACTTGGTCAAGAAGGATAAAATGCATTACTTTGATAGTCAAATGGCCTACTTATAGACCTATTGAGCACTTTAAGAGACTTCAGCTTAGTAGATTGAGTTACCTAATGATGTTTAATAACTAAAAAAACTCATTCTAAGATTTAGATTTTTAAAATTTCTTTTCAAATGCTCCAACTATCTTTGAAGCCTATACAAACACCGAGACTAGGGTTTTTGACCATTTCATGGTTGACCTATTCATACAGGGTCTCAAGAGATGAAAATTAACATGGATTATGGTCTTGGTGTGGAAAAAATTAATCAAACATTTCATGGAAGTTACACATGTGTGGGAGTGGTTTTGGTCCAAAACTTAGTTTCTAGGCAAGAAGGCCTAATTGAGGAGAGAGAATAGTAAAAAAATGACACTTTCACTCATAATTAGGACATAAACCTTGGCATGGAACTGTAAGGAGATACTAGGTCCTAAAAAATGTCTTCAATTTCCCAATATCTTTTGTACATTATTCTACACATGGAGATTTACACTTTTTTAGGGTTACAAAGAATGAGGTTAAATAAGAGATTTTGATGCCAAAAACATCTTGGAGAGTGTTTGAGACCTCCAAATTATTGTTTTTAGGGATGATATGATGTGAATAGGCCATCCATAGAGATAAACTACCTTAATGAGTAGAAATGTAAGATTTGACACTTGTAAGTAAGATTGGCCTAGTGAGATAAAGAGGTTTATAGACAACTAAGTAATTAATTTATGATTTCCATTGATGTTTAAGTTAGAATATATTATAAAGATGATGAAATATGTCAATAATAGAGATAGAATGTAACTCAAAATGCCTTTTTGTTGAAGAGTTCCACTGGTCCTTTCATAAGCTAAGAGAAGGGGCAATTTTGAAGAGATAAATATGTCAAGAAAAGTTTCAAACCCATACGCTAATTGTAAGAGAAGATAATATTTAGGGAAGCACACATCTTCTAAGACCTAATAGATAGTTATATATATCATTCTTGTTTTTAATTCTCTTGAGTGACACTTAGTAACCTCTCTCTTATATGCCCTTCTCTCCTTTTCCTCTCAAATTTTCTATATATTTAGCCTTGATAAGCTATGTTTGTATCCTCCACATATGTATGGAAAATACATTACCATTTAAAATCCTTTGATAAATGATACAATTCTTTTTTTACCTCCTCCTTTGACTAGTTTCAATGGGTGTGTTGGACTAGTTGATCTTGACAAGTGATTAGATTTACTTCTTTGACATATTGTCCTTGTTTAGCATTCATAGTTAGTTTGAAAGCCTTTATTTAGGTCTTGTGAAGTGTTAAAGTGAAGTGTGAAAGGCTAAGTGAGTTTTTTATTCATTAGTGTCATTTCATGACCGCTTGACTAGTCCTATCCCAAACATCTTTCACAACCTTCTCATGAAATGTCAATGTAAAGAGGCATATTAGGAATAATGTTTGTTATATGTTAGTCTCATGGTTGAAGTGAATTTATATCTGATTGGTAGTGGTCAAGTAATTCTATTGCTTCACCTCCATTAGGATATATTTTCTCTCTCTCTTTTCCTAGCAAGTGAATAGAGTAGTTTGTGAGCCTAAGTGATTCATCAAGAGAGATAGCCCTTTAGCCTAGAGATTCAATCCAAGTTTAGGCCACCCATAGCCTAGGATTTTTTCCATACTACACAATTAGTTTCAGTTATCTGTCTACAAAACCACAACTATATGAGTCATGATTTTGACCTGTCAACTATAATTTTACCTCTTTGGAATCGATTTTGGAAAATTTAACCCAGTGTTATTATGTAATTTAGTTTTTTTAGGTGTTAGAAGTGATTTTTACTAGATAATAAACTACTAACCACTTGTCTTGTAGGTTGTGTTTTACCACATTTTTTGTCTTTGCCTAACGTATTATCTTTTATGTTACCCCCTAATATTACCAAATTAAAACTACTAATTACTTACTTTATAAGATGACTATTAAATATTTTGGTATCTTAAAAACTATATTATATATATTTTGTATATATGATAATTAATTGATTAATAAAATGTTTTTGCTTATTTGAATGTCACTTGAGGGCTATAGTGGTGTACGATCTCTTCCCTACATCCCAATAGTGAGTCTCAGAGGATAAAAAATCACTAATAGACCCTATAATTTGTATTTTTTAATGTAAATGTGATGTGGAATTCACACCCATGTACTTTCCATAATCTTAGGGGGATTGTGACTATGGATTTCACCACCACACATAAATGCACACTTCATGTTCTGATGGAATATAATAGTCTAGGTGGTTAATACCATATAGGTCTTATATGAAGGGGAAGATTTAAATATTTGAACCAAGCATCATACAACACCCTATATAAAATTGGGCCCCATGTACCTTGCATATATTAGGGATTCCCTTAGTGAGCCTGTATAGCTTAGAGTAGGACCTTTCAGCCATAACAGGTGACTTAATAGCAGATTTAGGATTATATCCCAAGTGGAAATAATGTATAGAAGGGGTTTAGAGGGTTAAGAATATTTTTTAATGGGTCACTAGCTTATAGCTTCACCCATGAATCCATTAGACCATGCAGAAATAAAGTTACACTCCTAAATTAGTTTACTAGTGATAGGTTTGTGGTTTGCCTAATTTAGTGTGTGTTATGCTAGAGCTATGTTGTTTATGAGCCAAGTCAACTTTTAACCAAGATTATACACACCTATCTAGATCTCATATCACCATTTTGTATATCCATATCTCATCAGCATATCATTATGTACATCTTTATCAATATCCTCTTGTACATATTTTTTTTATATGTATGTACATTATTTTAACTCATCTCATATTGCATCTTGTCCTATCTCTCATCACCCCTCCCATTTTAGTCATATCCTATTCTAGTCTCATCCATCTAGAACTAGTCATACCCTCATCCCATACATACCTTAATCAAGTCTTGTTATTTATCCATTACATATTTTCATAATCTAAATTCATATTATTCATGTAGCTTTTAGACTAAAATCCACCTTATCTATAACCAATCACATCATCATAATTTTTTTCACCATGTCCTCATATCACCTTGTTTGTTCTTACTCATCCTTGGGGCCCTATTCCAAACTGGTCATTTGTCTTGACCTTGTTTCGCTTCATTACCTTATCCACCAACTTATCAACCTAGTCCTAACATAGTCTAACCCATATTTACCTTACCATACCCTTATTTATACTCATCATATCATATAGTATGTATTCATACATTAGTCTTCATTTACATTGGAAAATATCACTTTTCATCAGGGTCCTTATTATAAGATTGCTTGTGTCTAGTCAAGTTTGAATCATAATCGCAATCCTATCAAACTCTTAATAAAATCATCTGATCCTATTTAATTCAATCATCTTAGTCTTGAGATAATATTAATCTAATAAATCCATAATTTAAATCAATTTCTTGGTCTAATATATCCCCCTTATCAAATCTTAGAGCTTGTCATGCCTCACCCAGTCAAATCCAATCACAATAATCAAGGTCTATCTCACATCTTCATTTTGTCTACTTGGTCTTGTATTACTATTATCAACAAATATCACACACTATAGGAGGTTTTTCAATCCTAATCTAAGATTTGGGAAACATTGGAATACCTCTAGGCCTATGGGTTACCTATGGTAGAGGTAAACCTCTTGTTTTAAGGGCTAGCTCCCTAGATTGATCCTTAAGCTTATCACCTACACTAACTGATTGTTTATGTGAAAAAGGGTAGAAGTAGACATGAAGTTAAGATAATATAAGGGTGTGATATAATATAAATATATCCATATGACTACCATATAGGTGCATTAAAATACATGACTTACAACACTAGTCTTAATATCATAAATTGCTCTAACATTAGTATTTCAAACATGGAGGTGATATGAATGAAAATACTCAATGTAAGTGAACTAGAGATAAGTTTTAGATACTAAGGATACTTTTACACTTTAAAATAAACCCATAAACTTGAAAACACTTCATGTGACCTGTTAGAGTAAAACAAATTGCATCAAACATGAAAGGATTTAGAGAAAGCAAGGATTGACATCAATCACTTGACTTTTCACTATAAATCACTTCACATACTAAAAAAATATATTTTATGAAATCAAAAATAGATTGAATATATTATTTCAAATTCAAATTATAATATCAAGCAAATAGGGTTTCACCTTACCAGGTGTGGAAATCTAATAGAGGAGCCAAAATGACTTGTATTTATAGAATGTGAGATGATAAAGAAGAAAGTGTAGCTCAAGTATAACAATGCCACATGTCAAAGAATGAAAAATAGTTACATTAAAAAAGGATGAAGTGGATAATATAGGTATAGAATTCCTTCTTGGACAAGTGTTTATCTAAAGCATGAACTCTCCAAAACTGGTGTAGAGGTCTTCAAATGGTCTTCTTTAAAACTGCCTTCATGATTAGGCATATTTTGATTACTCAAAATTAGACTAGGGAGAGTTGAAAATTGTGAAATTAAAAGGAGGGGTTATAAAAATTCCATGACAATAATCATATGTGTCCTTAACTCATAGCTTTCTTTAGGACACCTGTTCTCACTATTTGTAGTCACCATCACTAGGTTTTATAGGTCTATCTTCACATTTGTCATCAAGATGGCCTTAAGATTCCAAAAAAAATCTAAGAAATAGGTGTTAGGACACATATATAATATCCATATTACTTCCAATCCATTAATTAGTCATTAAAAGGATCCAAAAACTAACATCTCATTCTCTCACTTAGTAATCACTTTCCTTTCTCAATGTTTACCGAAGACTACTTGAGATGAATGAATTAGAAAAGATGTTTATGTGATTATTTGAGGTGATAAATGGATTTAAGGAGTTATAATAAGTCTCTATAGACCTCCTCAAATAACTCTCACCTTTTCATTTTGCTTTGTACCTATAAAATACATAAATATTTGTAAAAAACATTGTTTTAGGCCTATCCATACAAGTAGGGTACAGACCAATCATGTGTCATGGATCTCAAGAGAGTTATTTATAAGTATGTAAAATTTTCTAGGCTAGATGATTTTTTTTTAATTCATTCCAATCCATATCTTTCCAATTGGGTCTTTGAGAAGGGTTTAAGAGGGTTTCTAGTGGTTCAAACTATTAAGGATTGTTCATGAAATCTTGACATTGAAACCTCAAACCAATTCCAATAATAACATGATAAGGACCCTAATAAAAATATAATAACTCCTTGGAATCTCATGCATAGTTTCCATACTAGTGTGAGTGAAGGAAAGTTACCCTTGAGCTTTTACAATGTATTCTAAGTAGGCTTGAGTTATCTTTTAGGCCAAAAATGAATTTTCTATGATATCTCCTACAAAAAAGAGGTTAAAAATAATATTATACCTTCCTAAAAGGTTTTAATATGATTATTAAGGTTCATATTTCCTTAAAAGTGGATTAAGACCCTTGTAGGGCTTTAAGCCTTGCTTAGGCCTAATGGGTTTGACATATGGTTCATGATTTAAAACATCCTTTGAATGATTTATAAAGATTGTGAGGTCTTATCTACATTGTTTCATTCTCAAATAAACATTCCACATACTCTTATATCATTACAACACTTCTCATGTTGTCCTCTTACCGTAAGCTTACCAAGCCTATAGTCTAGACTGCTTAGGAGTGCCCTTTATCTGAGATAAAATAGAGGAAATATCCCATATTTTCTTAGGAAAAATTAGACCATGGGAGGATAAAATAGGTAATAAATACATTATATACCAAATCTTGAGGTTAGATCACTTATCTAACATATTCAATCCTTCAATTTCTCTCAAGACTAGTCTGTGTAACATTGATTATGTGCAAGGTCATAAACACCAGAGTATGACTTTAAGAATCTAGCTTAATATCTACCCTACATCATCTAAAAATATCATGAGGAGTTTTAATACCATTGTGAAGGTAGTATCAAACATGTTTACCACCCCACACGTTTTCCAACTCTCTCAATTCTCCTTTCTACTGACACTTAGCATGAGTTAGCTTGACTATAGTACTCATCTCAATTGAGATTGGAATTTATTATAGGTGATGATTTTATGATTTAGCTCTGATTTTTAATGAATTAAGATATTATTAGAGTCTTTGATATCATATCCTAATCAAACATATTCATATCATACCTAGGGCTACCAACAGTCAAACTGCGAATCTCTAATATGTTATTAGTCCACAGTTAGTCTGCAGGTACATTTTGAAATTAAAATGGAGGCATTTAGGTGTTATTCTATGTTAAACCCTTTATTTCTTAACTCCTTAAATTTTCCATATGGTAACTAGTGTCATATTAATTCAAATGGAGTCACTTTTTTGTAGGTATGCTTCTATTAGGTTTCATTGTCAACACACTATTAATTAGACTATAGGTGCTTTGTATGAGGGATCAAGGGATCCTCCTGTAGGTGTTCAAAGTGCTTGAGTACTATATTTTATTCCTTCAAACCTATATTGATGTCATTATAATGATTTTAAACCAAATAAATCTATAATTATTTGAGATATGAAACCATCATGCCATTGTTGGATTGTAAGGTCATTTAGTCTTCAAGAACTATAGACGACACTAAAAATATATAATGAAGTTTTGATTGAAATGGAAAACAAACTTCATTACCTCCTCAGGGCCAATCAATCCATTTTATTTTGCATGGCATTAACCTTATTACTAGGATACATTATGGAAACACTTATACTAATACAAACTTCAAGGCAATCCAATGTGGAAGGATTAATTATGAGACAAGATCTCTGCTTCAAAGATATTAAGGTAACATGTCTCAAAAAAAACTTTATTAGCCTTAAAACCTTGAACTTAAAGTCTTCTTTCATGAAATGATCTTATCACTTCTGTCTTGATAGTCTCCATGCTCCCAAACCTCAATTACTCTTTCAAACAAGTTTCAACACCTTCATCTCAATGCTCTTAAGACCTCTATGAGCCTCTTATAGGTGCACATGTAGGATATTAAACAATGTGTCAAGATGAGGTCTCAAAATAAATATTCCAACCATTTGGATAGTTCAAACTTATCCTCTCCACCTTGGGAGTCTTCTCAGAAATTTGAAATCTCTTTTCTTCTTCAACATAATTTGTTAGGGTTTACTTCAACCTACCTATGAGTGACTATTGTAGGCAATATGGTTATGTATATATGAATTAGTCTCTTCACTCCACATAGAATAAACTTGAGACCAAAAATTTTCAAAGTAAAATGAACCACCATAAAATTTTAGATTGGAAACACATTCCACCTTTTTTTTGAAGCCACTATAATGTGGGTGACTCTGTAACAGGTGAAACTTGGTCTTCAACTTCAATGGTGTATCTCAGTAACAAACTAAGATATTTCATGCCCATATTTTAATGTTAACAAGTGTAAAATAGGTTTATAATCATGTGATAATAATTTTGATTTTGATAAGAATCATGTATAATAAATGGTTTGTATGGACCAATTCAAACAGAGAAGGAAACTGAAAGGTATGAGGATGTGTATGTAGAAATGAGTCACTAACACTCTAACTAATAGTTCATAAATATTTATACACCAAAATTATAACTATTTATAGTAATTTGGAGTGTCAAAGATTAATATCAATACTCAAAATAGTTTTACCCAATTCATCTCCTAATTTCTATACTAAACTAGAAATGGTTGACCATGTTTACATGCAAAGGAGAGTGATGGAGAAGCATAATGGTTTTATGAAATTTTTGAGCTAGTCAAATCTGATCAATCATGGAAATGAGTTGAGGGGACCTAAAGGGTCACTATTAATCCTTCCACATGTGTTAAATATGCTTCATAGGCTGTACAACTACCCAAACTCTCTCATCTTGTAGTTAAATTTCTTATACATTGAAACCTATAGTTTGTCAGCTAAAAATAGTTACTCTAACACATAAATAACACATGTATGTTGAATGACATATTGGCACAATTTTTTTCATCATAAACCATACAAGTCTATTAAACATCCCAAATTGACCCCTAGATGACATAAGACTAAAGATGAATATGATAAAGCTAAAGACACATTAAATGACCTCACTAGGACCATGGTACACACTTTTATACCCTAAAATACCCATATATAAAGTCTTCAACTATAGGGGGTTGGTATATTTTTACTTTTGGTTAAAATAGTCAACATTTTTGATGATTTCATAGGGGTGACAAACCAACTATGGCAAAGATGAGTAGCCTACTCCTATCGATTGGTCTATGAAGTCACCTATGAAAAAATTAGCACTTAATCGCCTCTAAAGACACACCAAATAATAAGAAAAAGATACACAAAATAATAAACTAAAGTAAACACAAATTTTCTCACCATGTCATCTCATCAAATATGTAGTTGTACACTAGTCTTCATTTACATTGGAAAATAACTCTTTTCATTAGGGTCATTATAAACTTGCTTGTTTCTAATCAAGTTTGAGTCATAATCACAATCCTATCAACCTATCAATCAAATAATCCCATTCTATTTGAGTCAATAATCTTAGTCTTAATATAGTATTAATATAATAAATCCCTAGTTGAAATCATTCTCTTTGGCCAGTCTAGTCCCCTCATCACATCCTAGAGCTTTTCATAACTCACCCAATCGAATCCAATCACAATCATCAAGGTCTATCTCACATATTAATTTGGTCTAATTGGTATTATATTACTATTTTGACAAAATATCACACCATAAAGGAGGTTTTTAAATCATACTCTAAGATTTTGGAAGTATTTTACTACCTCTAGGCCTTTGGGTTACCTATGATTGAGGTAGACCTCTAGGTTTAAGGGCTAGCTCCCTAGATTGATCCTTAAGTACTTATCACTTAAAATAATAGATTGTTTGTGTGAAAATGGGTAGAAGTAGACATGAAATTAAGTTAATATAATTGGGTGATACACTATAAATATCTCCACATGACTACGATATAAGTGTACTAAAAGACATGAATTACAACACTAGTCTTAGAATCTTGAATTGCTCTAACATTAGTATTTCAAACATGGAGGTGATATGAATGAAACTACTCAAGGTAAGTAAACCAAAGATTATTTACATACACTAATGATATTTTTACACTTTATAATAAACTCATACACTTTAAAAAACTTCATGTTACATGTTAGAGTGAAATAACCTACATCAAACATGGAAGGATTAAGAAAAAGCAAGGATATACATCAATCACTTGAAATTTAACTATACATTAGTTCACATACTTAGAAAAGATATTTTGTGAACTCAAAAATAGATTATATATATATTTTAATAGGAAAATTACAATATAAAACCATAAGGTCTTTACCATACTAGGTGTGGAATTCCAATACAAGAGCCAAAATAGCTTGCATTTATAAAATGTTAGAAGAGAGAGAAGAAAGTGGAGCTCAAGGATCACAATACCACATGTCCAGGAATGAAAAATAGTTAAATTTTAGAAGGATTAATTGGAGAATAAATGTTTATAATTACTTCTTAGATAATTATCTCTCTAAATCATAAAACTCTAAAAAACTAGCGTAGAGGTCTTCAAATGGTCTTCTTGAAAATTGCTTCATGATTAGGCATATTTTGACTACTCAAAACTAGACTAAGGAGAGTTGACACATGTTTAATATAAATTATGGGTTATAAAAATTCCATAATAGTCATTATATGTGTCCCTAACTCATAACATTCTTTTTGACACTTGTTCTCACCATATGTAGTCATCGCCACTAGCCTTATAGGTCTATATTCACATTTGCCATCAATATGGCCTTAAGTTTCCAAACTAAATCTGAGGAAGAGGCATTAGGACACACATATATAAGACCCTTATTAATTTAAATCCATGAATTATACCTTAAAAGGATCCAAAAACTAACCTTTCATTCTCTCACTTACAGTCACTCTCCTTTCTCATTGTTTACCAAAGATTGCCTAAGATGAATGAATTAGCAGAGATGTTTATGTGTTTTTATGAGGTGAGAAATGAATTTAGGTAGTTATAATAAGTATCTAAATACATATAAAAATGACTCTCACCTTTTAATTTTAATCTATACCTATAAAACACTTAAATCTTTGAAAAAAACCTTATTTCAAGCATGTTTGTATAAGTAGAGTCCAAACCAATCATGTGTCATGCAACTTGAGAGAGTTATATACAAATATATAAAAATTTCAAAGATATTATATACATTTTAAATGAATTCCCATCCATATCTTTCCAATCCAGTCTTTGACAAGGGTTTAGGAGGGTTTATAGTGTTTCAAACTAGTAAGGATTATTCATGAAATCCTAATGTTGAAACCTCAAACCAATTCCAATAATATAATTCTATGGACCCTATTTAATAAATTATAAATTCTTAAAGTCTCATTCATAATGTTCATACTAGTGTGAGTGAAGGAAAGGTACACTCAAGATTTTGTAGTGTATTTTAAGTAGGCCTGAGGCATTTTTTAGGCCAAAAATGACTTTTCTATGATATCTCCTACAAACCAGAGTTTCCAAAGACTCTTATACCTTCCAATAAAGGTTATAATATGATTATGAAGGTTCATATTACCTTATAAGTGGATTAAGACCCATGTAGGGATTTATCCATAGCCTAGGCCTAATAGGCTTAACATGTGTTTCATGACTTAAAACTTCCTTTGAATGATTTCTTAGGACTGTGAGGTCTTCTCTACATTGGTTAATTCTCAACTCAACATTCCAAATACTATTGTATTTTTCCAACACTTCTCATGTTGTCCTCCTAGCATATGCTTAACAAGCTTGTAGTCTAGATTACCTGGGAGTGACCTCTATTTATGATAAAATAAAGGGAATATCCCATATTTTATCAAGAAAAATGAAACCATGGGATGATAAAACACTTTATAAATACCTTATATACCAAATATTATGTTTTTAACCCTTCAATTTCTCTCAAGACTAGTCTATGTAACATTGACTATGTGTAGGGTCATAACCACCTATGTATGAATTTGAGAGTCTAGCTTAGTATCTATCCCCTATCATCTAATAATATCATTAGGAGTGTTAATACAATTTTGAAGGTGGTCTCAAACATGGTTAACACCCCATACTGCTGCCAACTCTCTCAATTCACCTTTTTACTAATACTTAGCATGAGTTAGCCTAACAGTAGGTACCTATATCAGTTGAGATTAGAGTTTATTGTAGGTGATTATTTCATGATTTAAATATGATATTAAATTAATTAGGATATTCATATAGTCTTTTATCTCATCTCCTAATCAAACATATTCATATCATGCCTAAGGCTAACTAAACAGTCAAACTGCCAATCCTAATATGTTATTAGTCTACAATCCACCTATAAGTGCCATTTTCAAATTAAAAGGGCGTAATATAGGTGTTATTATATGTTAAATTTTTTTATTCTCAACTCCTTTAATTTACCCTAGGGTCACTAGTGTCATATTCAATCTAATGGAGTCAGTTGTCTGTAGGTATGCTTCCATTAGATCTCATTGTCAATACACTATCAGTCAAACTATAGGTGCTTTATATGAGGGATCATAGGATATTATTATAGGTGTTCAAAGTGATTGAGTACTTTGTTTTACTCCCTAAGTCCCATATTGAAGTAATTATAACCATTTAAATTAAATAGAGCTACCATGCCTTAAGATATACAACCATCATATCAATGTTGGATTGTAAGGTCATTTAGGCTTCAAGAACTATATATGACATTGAAAGTATACAATGAATTTATACTTGAAATGGAAAAGAATATTAATTAAATCCTCATGGTTTATCAATCCATTTTACTTTTTAAGTCATTTCCCCTAGGCCTGGGTTACATGATAGAAACACTTAGACTAATACAAATTTCAAGGCACTCTAATGTGGAAGGACCAAATGTGAGATAAGATCTTTATTTTTGAGATATTAAGGTAACATGTCTCAAAAGAAACTTTCTTATCCTATAAACCTTGAACTTCAAGTCTACTTACATGAAAGGATATTATCACTACCAGTTTTATATTATCCATGCTCCCCAACCTTAATGAATCTTTTAAATAAGTTTTAACACCTTCATTTCAATGTTCTTCAGACCTCTATGAGCCTCTTATAGGTGCACATGTAAGATACAAGGCAATGTGTCAATATGGGTTATCACGACCAATCTTACAACCATTTAGATAGTTAAAAATTATCCTCTACACCTTTGGATACTTATCAAAACTTTGAAAGCTCTTACCTTCTTCAACATAATTGGTCAAGATTTAGTTCTACCTTCTTGTAGGTGATTATTGCAGGTAATATGGTTGTTTATGTATGCATTGGTTTCTTCAGTCCACATAGAGCAAAATTTAGACCAAAATTTTTAAAGGATAACTACCACCCTAAAATTTGAGTGTAAACCCATTCTACCTTTATTCAGAAGCTACTATAGGAAGATGTATTTGCAAGAAGTGAAACTTGGTCTACAACTTTAATGGTGTATCTCAATAGCAAATTGAGATAGTTTTGACTTACACACATGTAAATTAGGTTGAGATTCATGTGAGAAGAATGATCATGCTCTTAATAATCATGTACAAAATATAATTTTTATTGATTGACCAATTCAAATAGAGAAGGAAACTAAAAGGCATGGGGATGTGTATGTAGAAATGAGTCAATATCACTATAAACAATGACTCATAAAGCTTAGTAAACCAAACTTGGAACTATTGCCATGAACTTGGATTGGATAAAGAGTAATATCATCCCTTAAAAGAATTTTCCCCTATTCATCTCTTATTTTTCATACTAAACCAAAATTCGCTGACCATTTTTACATGAAAAGGAGAGTGATGGAGAACTAGAATGATTTTGTGCCATTTTTGAGATAGTCAAAGTTGATCAAGCATGTAAATGAGTTGAGGGGACTTGAACGGTCACTTTTAAGCCTTCCACATGTGCCAAATATATTTTATAGGCTATATAACTACCCAAACTCTCTCTTTTTATAGTTAAACTTCTTCTTATACATTGAAACCTATAGTTTATAAGATCAAAATAGTTTATCTAACACCTAACACATGGATTTTGAATAACATCTTGACACACTTGATTTTCATGGTAAATTTTATAAATCTATTAAATGGCCCAAATTTGACCCCTAGATGACATAGGACTAAAGATGAATATGACAAAGCTAAAGACACATTAAATGACCTCACTAGTATCATCATACACCCTATTACACCCTATAAGACCCATAAATCATGTTTTAAACTATAAGGGTTTGACCTATTTTGACTTGTGGTCAAAATAGCCAACATTCTTGGTAAGTTCCTAGTGGTGGTAAAATAACTATGCCAAAGACCAGTAGCCTACTCGTATCTATTGGGATATGGAGTCACCTATACAAAAATTTGACACTCAATTACCTCTAAAACCACACCAAATAATAAGAAAAAGACACAAAATAAGAACCTAAAGGAAACACACATGTGTTCTCAAGAACACTTATGGAAACACACACAACAAAAATAAATCACACCTATCCTAGTATGTACAAGACCTCAAAATGTGAGGTGAATAACAACTCACCATGCTTAAACCAAGATCAAAGATGGTACCTCTTGCATCCTTGCAACTCCATAAAATAAATCTATCACATGGAATATGCTTTAAATAAATACTTACCTATGTTGATGGTCAAATGACTTACAATCCTTAGGTCTTCTCCTACCTATAAGTATTCTACTTTGAGCTTTCAAAGATGTTCTATATTTCCCTTCAATAATATTCTTTGATATTTCAACCAACTTGACTTTTATCATATCTAATTGACCCTTCCCAAAATTCAACTTGGGAGTGATCAAGCTAATTCAACCTTGCAGTCTTCTTGCACATGATGTTCTTGATGTATGAGATCATCAAGCTTGTTCTCTTGTTTATCAATTACATCTAATAATTATTTAACCTTAGGTTGAGGTGTTCACTATTATTCAACCACAAATATACCTACCTTGGCTTCATGAGGCTCTTTCATGATTGTAACTCCTATGATAGTTGTTAGACACTCAACCTCATGTTTGATAAGATTTTCTCTTTCATGCTAAATAGGATACTTAACGACCTACTTGTTCATTTCATTAAAAAACTTAATAGAAGATTCCCCCTTCTTAGGAGGAGAGGTTTACTCACCTAACTACTCAAACTCTTGACTTATGGCATTGAACCTTTGCCATAGGTCATCCTCCTCCTCATGGCTATCATATTTGAAAACTCCATCAATTGTAGGAATAAAGACATTATTCTTCTCACCATATTGATCTATCATGATTTTAAAACTATCATCAACATACACATGAATAAGTTAATTGCCTTTAGTATCTTGTGAAAAAGAGTGTTTAATGCTTACCTCAGATTTCTCATATGTTCCCTCATGGATGATGTATGTGCTAAGGTCGGTTTACACAAATTAAGGGTAAGAATCATGTCCATAGGTGTCTACACCATATTCAACCAAAAAACAATTAGATATACACTCAATCTTAGAAGATGTTCCATCATCTACAACTGACTCCTCATCATCATTGATGACACAATTGAGATTGGAACTTGCTTTCACATATGGATCAATATGAAATCTAGGTACTGGTTGAGTTATAATGGTTACCTTTACTCCATACTTTATCCTAAAGGCCAATAAGGACTAATCATCTAAGAGGTAACCTCCTATCTTGGTTATGAAATCCCTTGAGAGGTAGATAGCAAAGTGAACAGGAAAGTCAACAACCATAATGTGTTGAAGGATAGAGAAGCTTGGGTAATCATGAAGAAAAACTTTCATAATCTTAAATAGTCATACTAACTTAGTAAGTGTCGCATCAGTTTATAGTACCCCATTACTATATATCTCATATTTTAGGCCCAATTTATTAGCTACAATGTTGGAAATCACTAAAGTACAATCCACTATCCACATCCAATTATGAACAAATTTGTCTCCCACAATGAGAGTGAGGTAGAAGGGTGGAGGATTTTTAGATGTGGAAGAGGGTTCTATAATGTTATTAGAGAATTGATGAGGTAAACATGACTGTAACCATGGATTGATGGTTGATGGCCAATATAAATTATGGATAGCTGCTCTTGGAGGAGCTCTTTTTAACTAGGTAAGTGAAGAATTTCATAAAGAGAGAGACTAGCCTTAACACTTTTCAATGAATCAACAATTTTTAGAGTAGGGGTATTCAAATTTTATTATGTCCTTGAAGGAAAGGAAGTATTTTGATCTTGAGACATTAGAACACTTTTAGTAAGCCTTCCAACATCTTGATTTGAAGGAGAAATAAAAATTTTAGGCACTACCATACTTGAAATCATACCTTAATGCCTTGTAGGAGGACTAATTAAAATTTTAGGGACACCATGGACATATCCCAATGCCTTCCTCTTTTTATAGTGTTATATTCAATTGAATTACCTTGGTTAAAAACATAAGTATCTTCTACTTGAAAGTTTACAAAGTTCACTCTTGAGGCTACTATCCTTCATTTGTTTGTATGATAACTTCATATTCTATTGATAGTTGAGGAGTGACCCCTCCTTGAGAAACCAAAGCCTTATATCCACCTTCATTTGCATCCATGAGTTGAACTTGTTTCCACTCGTCTCCTTTCACTAAGTTGTTATGCACTAGTACCATTACTCTTGTGTTAGAGGTGGAATTTTGATTATATGTATTCATAGGCCTATTGAAGTTAGGTTGTCCATGACCTCTCCCCTACCTATATTTCTAAGGTGGGAACCTATTTAATTGTTGAAGATAGGGGTATGGGTTTTTTCACACCATACTATAGATTGAGTTGCTTAATTTGAGACTCAAAAGCATTAGATATTGCTTTTCAACAAATAGTATGTTTTACCTTCTTAGGAGTACTTCTAGGCTTCAAATTTACATTTGGAACTTGGGAAACATTTGGATCAATAGTACAATTATTTTTTAGTATAGGCATGAAGACTTTTGGAGGGAACTTCTCATCTTGTATCTAACCATTCTCATCTCTAATGGAAAGGCCATATGCTTCAATTAAGGTGTAATCAGCCACAAACTACAACATTATGGATATTTCAATGCCAATAGACCTTAAACATGTGAAAAAATAAATATTGAAGGTGGTCTCATGGGAGGAGGTAGCCTATTCAAATTCCTTTGGAGTCTCTCATTAAAATAATGTATTATCTCTTTAGGGGCTCTTTAAATCACATTGAGATGGTGAATGTGTGATGTGTGATCACTCTTTTCTTCAAAACTTGATGTTATAAGCTCTCCAAAATCATCCCAAGTTGTGATATAACCTCCAAGAAAAGTATTATACCAATCAAGTAGTTTCCCTCTGAGGGACATAACAAGGAGTCTAATGGCAATGCTGACTTCAATGACATTGTGGAAACTATAGAAGTTTTAGATAACCTTGATATGCTCATTAGTAATGACATGGCCTTCACCACTGAATGTAGGAATACTTTTGGTGGCATTAGGGTGTATGCCATCATATTTATTAAGATATTTTTATTGTTAAAGGCTAGGAAGGCATGCTTTTTATCCATGATTTCCTCAAGTTCCACTTCACTCTCTTGATATTCTTGTATTATAAAGTCTTCTTATTCTTCAAAGGTTAATATAGGCTAAGGATGTTGAACATTAAGAGGAAGTTCAGCCTAAGGGAGTGGTTTTATGGGATTGAAAACTCTACTATAAGATGACCTAGTAAGGAACATGAAGTATGAACATAAGCTTTGATAAAACAATGGTATAAAACCAAATAATACCTTGAATGGAGTCACCAAATGCTGAGTATAACACCATATGAAACTATGATGTTGTTGTTATCACCAAATATTTCACCCTATAGGAGGGTGTTTAAACCTTGTCTAGATTTGGGCAACATGGGAATACTTCTAGGTATGTGGGTCTACCTATAATAGAAGTAGACCTCTAGGTTTAAGGGCTAGCTCACTGAATACATCTTAAAGGCTTTCACTTGTGATAACAAGTTTATTTTGTGAAAAGGGGTAGAATTTTACATGAAATAAAACTAATATAAGGAAGTGATACACCAATAATATTTACACATGACCATCATACTTCATTCACTAAGAAACAACACATACAAAGTAGCTTCCAAGTCTTAGGATGCTCTAACATTAGTGTTTCAATATGGAGGTGAGATGTATGAAGGATATCCAAGGTAAGTGAAACCATATATCAGTTGTAGATACTAGGGTCTCATTTTAAACTTTACAAAAAATCCATACACTTAATCAACACTTCATATGACTTGCTAGAGTGGATTCACTTGCATCAAACATAGAAGGATTGAGAGAAAAAAAGGACAAATAGATATCTCTTAACTATTCACTATAAATATCTTCACACACTTGAAAATATGAGATATTAACTCAAAATATATTTAATTTATCATTATAAGGAAAATTACAATGTTAAAACTAGTAGGGATTTTCCGTACATGGTGTGGGATTACCTACAAGAGCCAAAATGGCTACTACTAATAGAATTAGAGAGAAAGGGGAAGATAATGAAGTCCAAGATTCACTAGGACATGTGTAATTATTGAGAAAAGGAGTTAAACGTGTAAGAGAGAGTGATATGGAATAAACCATATTAGTTATACTTGGACAAATGTCCCTTACAACATGAATCTCTTGAAATGTGGCATAGGATTAATCATTGCTTGTTCAAAAAATTACCTTCATCATTTGGCCTTCTTGGAAAGTAAAAAACTAACTAGGGATATATGTTATTATTTAAATGAGAGGGAGGGGTTGTATATATTATCTAACATGCATTGGTTGCATCCCTTATCATTATTATTATTCTAGATATGAGCTATCACTATCTGTAGTCTAAATAACACTTTTTTCACTCACCTTGCATAATTGACACCAAGGTTGGATTTAGTTTTCCAATATAATTAATACATAGGAGTTAATGACATCTTTTATGAACCTTCATATCATTATATTTCTTAGTTAGGCTTTAAAATGCTTTCCACTTGAAGTTTTCATCTTTCTCACTAGCTTGTTTACTATGTCATTCTGAACTGGCTAAAGTGAGAGTAATTGTAGAAGAATTAAGGATATTTTTTTATTTAATAAATTTACATAATGGGTTAAATAAATTCCCAATATGACTTACATCCTTTGACTCTCCCTAGAACTTGCAAAACACCAAAAATAGTCAAAGAAAGCCATTTTCCTATCTATTCGTATAAGTAGGGTATAAATATAGTTGATAAGGAGGATACATAGACATTTATATACAAAATAAAATCATATCCCAAGCAATTATAGTTCATTTTTATGCATCTCCTTCCTTTTTTTCCCAATCAGGTCACTATCTAGGGTTTTGGAGGGTTTTAGGCCATTTTGCCCTCTAAGGATTATTCATAGAGTTGGGACATTGAAATCAAGAAACAATCATAAAAAATTATTCCTAAAGACCATATTAAACTTATCCTATCCTATATATCCTCCATTCAAAGTATCCACGTAGATATGATCTCTCAAAGTTGCCTTATCAAGTTATGTTCTTCATTTTACACATGCCTAATGTGGTCGTAAGAAAAAATGTGGATTTGATGTGGTTTCCTTTTCATATTTACATATTTGTCACAAATTATTTATCTATAAAAACATTCTCAAACTAATTATAATGTTCATCTAACACTAGAGATGGAATTGACCCCCTCATGGGGCTTTAGACCTAGACAATATCAAGTAGCCCTACCTACATCTTTGTGAGTCTTGGACATTTTAGATGTTTTAAATAATATTTTAGGGTTTAAATATGTTTTTAAATGTTTTTTTAAAATGTATTCATATTATTTAAATGTTTTATCAACCCTCAACCTTCCTTCAAAGCCTGTAAGTTTTATATCCTAGGGGAGTACCCTCCGTCTAAGACAAAATAGAGGGTACTTACCCTATTGTATCATCATAAATTATTATTTTATGATATTATAAAAGTATTATTAGTTATATTTACCAAGTTTCATATATTTTTAACCTCATTAGAGCCTCCAAATACATCAAAAACCAAGACAGACTCATAAGAAAGCTTATTGTGTGTAGGGTATCGACATATGACTATAGGTTGCAATGTTGATGTCTTTCTTTTGAATTTTATCCATGTTATAATATTAATTTTAGATGTATAAAATTATTTTTTATGTGTTTACCATGATCACATACTTCCTATCATCCATGTTTTCACCCTCAAACCATGTCCTTATTCCACTAGCCCTGGCTGTTAACTATGTTTCTTATTTAGAAGAGGCATCTATAGGTGCATCTACATTGTTGAAGCCTTATTATATTTTATAAATATTAAATTAATGTCTATAATTTATTTTTGAAACCATTTTGACCTATTCACATCATTCCCATGCTGTATCAATACCCATAACACCAAATTCTTGCTCATTGTCAACTATAGTCAGCTACAGTTGACTATCTTGGAGTAAAATAGGGGTCTTATAGGTGGATACCTACCTTGGAACCATGACACAATTATTTGTATACTTATATAATTTTTGGAATCATTTTTAAACTTTCAAATGTTTATGTTTGTAGGTTTCCATGCTTAAGTTCATACCATGGACTTGTAGGACTCCATAATCAACTGTAGGTTAATATCTTAGGAAAAGGACACATATAGGTGTTAATGGGGTTAACATACTACAATAGAAACATTATTTATTAACTTATAATTATTTATGTTTTATTCAACTTTATAGGACCTATTTCCATACATATACATGTTCTTGAATTGCAACTTTGGGTTGTGGAGTTATTTTGAGGTTCAAAACCTGTAGACAACACTAAATGAACACATTAAACAATTTCATGATTTAGGAGACTTAAAACACCATGTTCATATAATCAATCACCCTCTTTATTTTTCAAAGTAATACCTTTATGTGGAGGCTACAACATGATTTCATTTAAATCCATCTAGGCATAATACAACATTGCCATTTGATATCATCAAAAAGAGGTACCTTTGTTTTGGGACTTTTAGGGAATTTGTCACTAAATATAGCCACTCAACTTTGAAGATGGCCTCTTAATTATACCTATCCATATAATGCATCTTTCATGATTATCAAGGTATATTCAACCTATAAAACCCTCATGGGGATCTCAAAACATGTCATACACCTCTAGATCACACTCTCATATCTATGTGTAGGCCACATGTAGGTGGTCATTTGCAATATATAGGCAGTGGGTACAGTCAGGATCTATATGCATAGAATATAACCTTATAGTTTATATTGAACATCCTTGTCTTCTTTAAACAAGACCATTCAAAATATAAGAGAATTCAAACTAGACCATTGCTTCATTCTAACATGATTGACTCTCTCCGTGGAACTTGTAGGTACACATTAATGGAGTATGATTGTGTCTGTAGAGGTATTAGTTGTCAAATTCCTTCTTGTGTCAATTGGAGGGGATTGGTTTGATGGATCATGTTGTAAGGATATATACAACACTTATTTAACTCTTTATCACAACTCCATGAACATCATAAAGACCTTAATATGCCATGACAGTAGTTGGAAACAAGCAGAAGGTTGATTGTGAACTACATATGACTGCAACTCCATGAATTTTTATCATTGAGATTGAAACTTGGAAAGAAAGAAATGATTATCATGACATGAGAGACATTAAATATAACTTATAATCCTCTTTCTAAATAAATATAATGATATAAAACATCTTTAAATGATGTAAACTTGTCTGTAGTTCCATGTTAGACCAACTTGCAGTTTGAGATGTTATACCCACCAAAACACTTCCAAATAGAAAAATATATGGTAAACATGTGAAAAGGAACTACACATTCTCTGAAAGTAATATCAATAGTTGGATTATATGAACTTGCTCATACAAGAGGAAAACTTGTAGGGTGTGGGAAATAATAAGTAGAAAAGTATAATGAACTTGTTAAGGATAGTTCATAAAGTATAGGAAGCCAATCCTTGAAATACAAATAAGAATGTGAAGCTTACTAAGTTTAATATCACCCCAAAGGAATTTGACCCATAACTTCTTCTACTATCCATACTAAGGAGAAACCTACTAACTATTTCTACATGTCTGAAAGGGTGATGAACATAATAGTTTTTGACTATTTTTTAGAATTATAAAGATATTAAATAATTTAAATGAGTAAAAGTAAGTTTAAGATACATCCCAAAAGGTATTCACACATGTCACTCTCTTCATGGGTCATTTAACTTCAAAAGCTCCTTGTTTTACACTTCTTTTCATGATTTTAGTTAACACCTATAAGATTTTTAGTTAGATACTAATGCATCTAATAGGTATAAACATGAGGGACATATTAAGAAATTTTATAACACTTTTATTTTATAGATAACCATACCACCTTCATTAATTACACCAATATGATCCCTAAGTGACTTAAAATGACATAAGGACTAAATTAGACTATAACCAAGTCTAACATGACATTAAATGAAAGATGAAACACCCTAGTACAATATAATATACCCCTATATCATGTTTAGTACTATATAGGGTTGACCCATTTTTACTTCTGGTCAAAATAATCAACATTCTTGGTGATTTCCCAAGGGTAGCATGCTTGTTATGCCAAAACTAGCTGCCTAATCCTATCAATTGTGCCATGGAGTAACCTATACATCATTTTGACACAAAATTTTCATTGAAAACACACTAAACAATAGAAAACTAATAATAAACAACACACAATATAAGAAACTAAAACAACACACACTTGTGCTTCTTGAGCACTTATGGAACACACACACAAGAACCAAACTAACTAAAAAAATAAGTAACACAAAATGAACACTTCCTCAAGGATCAAAGGGGAAGTTTGAAACCTCTCTTGTTTTATGAAATAAAGTAATGAATGAGGCATGTAACGTTTTGAATTTTGGCATTGATGCTTCCATCTTCTTCATGATGTTTGCCAACTTCATTGGCATGATGTTCAAGCATTTCAAAGCATCTTCAACTAGGTTAGATATAGAAATGAACTCTAATTACATCCAAAAAGCCTAAAATTTCTCATAGGACTCCTCAAATATGACCTCTAATGGTAGTTTAACAAGACATACCTTCTTTGTTTCCATGATGCTCTTAATAAGATTAAGTATCCTTTTAGCTACAAGGTTTTCAAGATCATCAAGGAGCTTTGCATAATCCACCCAATCGTGGTCATTATCCTCCATATAAATCTCTTTATCCACCTTCTCAAGTAATTGATATTCAACTTGGAAAAGTTCTTCAGGTTTTTAAAAGAGTTCCAATTATTACTAGCAATCATCCCTACTCTCCTTGTCATCTATAACCACTACCTCTTCAAAATTTTCTTCTTGATGTATGAGGTAATCAAGCTAATATTATTTATGCTCTAAGGCATCTGAGAATGGTTCAAAATTAGGCTGAGGTATTGAGTGTTCCTCAAGGACTACATCTTGTATCTTGGCCTCATGATAATCTTCTAAGACAATAACTTCTTGAAGAATACATTTAAGTCCACCTCCATCCTTGATAACACACTCAACTTTAGGTTTGTTCGAATCATCAAAAACCTCATGACCAGATATGTGGCCCTCTTTAAATGCATATCTCTTCAAGTATTCACCACATTCCTCATGGACAACTATAAAATAATATTCAATATATTTCTCTTCATTCAAGAAGGTAGAATTACTCTTGTGTTCACTAAAGGGAGTCGCTATGGTGATTTATTCCTCACAGTCACTCATGACATCTTCTTGATCATATATTAATTAAACTCTTTCCTCTTCATTTGCTTCCCTTAAATTGGGTTCTTTATCAAGAAGGGGTAAAGTGGAAGGTTTATGGATAGGTTCATGAATTGGAGATGGAGTATGAGGTGTAATAGAGAGCTTATGAATAGATTTAGGAAAGAGAGCTTCACTAGTAAGCTCATGGGGAAGTGACAATATATGATTGCTAAAAGGAGAAACACCTACTTCAATAGAAGTTTCACCTTGAAGATATTCAACAAAAACATGTTTATTATTAGCCTCTTTGTCCTCCCACATTCTTAGACTATCTATTGAACATTGAAGGCACTTATTTTCCAAGTCTAGCTAATCTTTGATACCCCATTTATTTCCTTCTTTTCCTTCAACTATCTCTAGCACATGCATATAACTTTGGGCAATGCCTCTTAACATTTCCATGTGATGATTAGGAATCACATCAAATTCATTATCCTATGTCCTCATATTATATTTATTAACTAGCAACTTTGGTAGGAGTGCCAAGAGGTATTTGACATGAGATGAGGCTAATGGAGGAGGGGGGTAATGATGAGGATTGAGGTCATTTATATCTTGTTGTATTTGAGTTTAAAATAAGTAATAATTTGTATTATAGTATATTTGTGTATACTCAATGGGATTATTTGATTCTTCATGACAAGACTAATAAGGATCCTTTTAAGGTTGATAAGAATCATGATATGGTTAGTAAAGTTCATGTTGGGAATGATAAGGGGGAATTTCTTGGTAACATTCATCATAGGTCTATATAAAAACATAGTGTCTATATGGAGAGGGAAATGGAGGACCATAGGGCTATTATGGCTCATAAGATTGGTATCCATTGTGATAGGACTATTGAGGGGTATAACATGGGTTATAATAAGGATAATAGGGAGGTTCATGATAGGGATATTCACCATAGTTGTTCATATCAACCTTATAGGTCAAATGAGATGCAAAAAAAATCAAAACCTTCAACAAAATATAGCTGGACTACATACAACCAAAATTTTTCATTCAGAGTCACCATTGATGCTATCTTGTTTACTTCTAAAATATAATTAGAGGAAAGACACACCAATAATATTTCCACTCTCTTAGACCTTGGTCCTATCAAGCATGTTGGAAATATTATCACCAAATCTTGCACCCTATATGAGGGGTTTCAAGCCTCATCCATATTTGGGAAACATGGGAATAGTCTTAGGTATGTGGGTGTACCTATAGCAGAAGTAGACCTCTAGGTATAAGGGCTAGCTCCTTAAAGATATCTTGGAGTGATTTTACCTATGATAACTAGTTACTTGTGGAAAAAGGGGTAAAAGTTTGAATAAAATTAAAATAATCTAAGGAGGTGATACACCAAGATGATTTACACATGATGATCATACTTATTTCACTAAGAAACAAGGCATGCAAACTAGCTTCCAAGTATTAAGATGCTCTAACATTAGTGTTTCAATATGGAGGTGAGATACATGAAGGATATCCAAGGTAAGTGAAACCATATATCATTTTTAGATACTAGGGTCTCATTTTATACTTAATAATAGATCCATACACTTAATCAACACTTCATATGACTTGTTATAATGAATTTACTTTTAACAAAAATGGAAGGATTGAGAGAAAGCAAGGATAGATAGATATCTCTTAACTATTCACTATACATCTATTAACACACTTGAAAATATGAGATATGAACTCAAATTAGATTTAATTTATCATTATAAGGCAAATTAAAATTTCAAAACTAGTAGGGTTTTTTCATACATAGTGTGGTCTTACCTATAAGGCCAAAATGACTACTACTTATAGAATTAGAGAGAGAAGAGAAGAGAATGAAGTCCTAGAGTCACTAGGAGATGTGTAATGCTAATAAAAGGAGTTACAGATGTAGGAGATAGGGATATGGAATATAACATAGAATGTCTACTTGGATAAATGCCCCTAAAAAAATGAAATTCCTAAAATGTGGTGTAGGATTCCTCATTACTTGCTCAAAAAACTAACTTCATCATTTGGCCTTCTTGAAATGTACAAAAATGACTAGGGATATATGGGATTATTTAAATTATATTTAGGGGTTGTATACATTATCAATAATGAATTTGTTGCATCCCTAATCATCAAGATTCTTTCAGACATGAGCTATCACTATCTGCAGTCTAAATAACTCCTTTTTCACTCACCTTATACACTTAACACCAATGTTTCCTTAAATTTCCCAATATAATCCATATATATGAGTTAATGACATGTTTTATTACCCTTCATGGCCTTATGTTCCACAATAAGGCTTTAAAAGGCTTTCCACTTGAAGTTTTCATCCTTCTCACTAGCTTGCTTACTATGTCATTCTAGACTAGCTAAAGTGAGAGTACTTTCAAAAGAATTTATGAGATATTTTGATACAATAAATGGACTCGATGGGTTGACTAAAATCTTAATCCTTCTCCCAATATGACTTGAATCCTTTGAATCTTTTGAGAACCTACAAAACATGAAAAATATTCTAAAAAACAATTTTTTATCTATCTATATAAGTAGGGAAACACTCAAGTTAATGGGGAGTAGAATTGGAGAGTTATATAAAACCTCAGATCATCTCCTAATCCATTATAGTTCATATGGTTGCATTTTTTTCCTTTTTTTCCCAATCGGGTCACTATCTAGGGTTTTGGAGGGTTTTAGGTCATTTTTTCCTCTAAGGATTGTTCATAGAGTTGTGACATTGAACTCAAGAATGAATCCTACAAAATGATTTATCAAGATAATATTAAAATTATCCTAGCCTCTTTAGTCTCCATGTATATATGAGCTCTCCAAGTTTCCTTATCAAGATTTGTTCTTCATTTTACATAGGCCTAATGTGGTCTTAAGCCAAAAAGTGGCTTTCATGTGGTTTAATTTGTGTCTTTAAAGCTTGGAAACACCTTATATATCCATAAAAAAATGCTTAAACTCATTATAATTTTCATCTAACATTGGTGATGGAATTGACCCCTTCTTGGGGCTTTAGACATAGATAAGACCAAGTAGGTCTACCTCCATCTTTGTGAGTCCAAGCCATTCTATCATGTTTCCAATCATATTTTAGGGTTTACCTATGTTTTTATATTTTTTCATAAAACTTATACATCTTATTTAAATGTTTTGTCAACCCTCAAACTTCCTTCTTATTAGCTTTCTGCAAAGCTTATAGGTTTTACATCCTAGGGGAGTACCCTCTATTTGAGACAAAATAGAGGGTACTTCCCATATCATCTCATCAAAAGTGATTATTTTAGGATCTTATAAAAGTATTATTGGTGATATTTAACAATTTTCATCTCTTTATTATCTTATTAGACCCTTTAAATACATAAAAAACCAAGATAGATTCATAAGGAAGCTTCCTATGTGCTGGGTCTTGACATATGACTGTAGGTTGCACTATTGGAGTCCCTCTTATACATTGTATCCATTTTATAAGAGTCCTTTGAGATGCATAACATTATTTTTAAAGTGTTTACCATGATCACACACTTCTTATCACCCATATTTGTACCTTGAAACCATGTCCTTATTCCACTAGGCCTCACTGTTTGACTGTGTTTCTTGCTTCAAAAAGGCTCTTATAGGTGCATCTACATGGTTGAAGCATTATTATATTGTATAACTATGACATTAAGGTCTATAATGTATTTTTACAACCATTTAGACCTATTCACATCATTCCCATGTTGTATCAATACCTATAACACCAAATTCTTGCTCACTGTCAACTACAGTCAACTACACTTGGTTGTCTTGGAGTGAAACATGGGTCCTGTAGGTGGACATCTACCTTGGAACCTATGCCACCCTCATTTGGATATTTATATAAGTTTTTAAATCATTTTTTAACTTTTTAATGTTTATGTTTTTAGGTTTACATGGTTAAGTTCATACCATGGACTTGTAGGACTCCATAGTCAACTGTAGGTTAGTATCTCTAGCCAAGGACACATGTAGGTGTCAATGGTGTTAAAACCCTATAATTACAGCATTATTTATGACCTTATAATTATTTATTTTCTCTTAAAACTTATATGACCATTTTCCATACATATACATGTTCTTGCAATGCAACTTTAGGTTGTGGAGTTCTTTGGAGGTTCAAACCTATAGACAACACTGAGTGAACATAGTGAATAATTTCATGATTTGGGAGCCTTAAAACACCATGATCCTTTAATAACACACCATTTCTATTTTTCAAAGTCATACCCCTATGTAGAGGATACAACATGAGTGTATTTAAACCCATCTAGGCATTATGCAACATTGCTATTTGATATCATCAAATTGGGGTAGGCCTCTATTTTGGGACTTTTAGGGATTTTATCCCTAAACACAATCATTCAAATTTGAATATATCATATTAAATATAACTACCCATATAAGGCCTTTTTCATGACTTTCAAGGTATATCTAACCTCTAAAACCCTCATGGGGATATCAAAACATGTCATACACATCCAAATCACACTCTCAGATCCCTGTGTAGGCCTCTTATAGGTGGTTATTTGTAGTATGTAGGTAGTGGGTATGGCCATGATCTATATTCATGGAATATAACATTATAGTTAACATCGAACCTCATTATATTCTTCAAACATTACCCTTTCAACTATAAGAGAATTAAAACCATCCCATTTCTTCATTCTAACATGATTCACTCTCTCCATGGCACCTGTAGGTGTATATTAATGGAGTATGACTGTGTATGTAGAGGTATTATCTATAATAGTCCTTATTTTATCAATTTAAGGGGCTTGGTTTTATGTATAATTTTGTAAGGATATATCTAACAATTCTTTAACTCTTTATCACACCTCCATGAATATTATAAAGACCTCCATATGCCATGACTGTAGTTAGAAACAAGTAGAATGTTGACTATGAACTACTTATGACTGTAACTCCATGAATATTGATCATTGAGACTAAACGTGGAAAGAGAGAAATTAATATCATGACATGATATACATGGAATACAACTTATAATACTCTTTTGAAGCCACTACAAGGATATTTAACATCTACAAATGATGTAAACTTGTCTTTAGCTCCATGTGAGACCAACTTGAAATTTGAGATGTTATACCCATTAAAATAGTTAAAAACATGAAACCAAATATGGGAAACTTGTGAAAAGTAAGTAAACATCCCCTAGAAGCAATCTTTGTAAGTAGACTGTACAAAACTTCTCATATAATAGGAAAACTTGTAGGGTGTGAGAAACAAGTAAAAAAGTATAATAAACTTGTTAAGGATGGTTCATAAAGTATAAGAAGTAAAAAATTCAACTCAAAAAATGAATGTGAATCTGAATGAGTGTAATATAACCCCTCAAAGTAATTTGACTCGAAACTTCTTCTACTAGACATACAAAGGATAAACTTGTTGATTGGTTTTGCATGTCTAAAAGGGTGATGAAGGTTTAGAAAGGTTTTTGACTATTTTTGTCCATTCCAAATATATTCAATAATTTAAATGAATTTAAGGAAGTTGAAGATCCATCCCACCAGTTATATCCACATGCCACTCTCCTCATGGGCCGTATAACTTCAAAAACTCCTTTTACACTTATTTTCCTGATTTTAATTAACACCTACAATATTTTTAGTTAGATACTCACACATATAATAAGGAATGATATGATGGACATTTTAAGAAAGTTTAAAACACTATTATTTCTTAGAAAACCATACCATTTTCATTAATGACACTAATATGACCTCTAAGTGACTCAAAATGTCATAAGGACTAAATTAGACTATTACCAAAGATAAAATGAAATTAAATCACATTAAATGAAACATTACACACCATATGACATTATAATTTACCCATATATAAAGCTTTGGACTATATGGGGTTGACCCATTTTGACTTATGGTCAAAATGGTCAAAAATAATCAAGACAAACATTCTCCTTGACAAGTTATCTTTGAGATAATAGTCCCATCAGGTCTGCCAAAAATATTTTCACCAAATATCTCACCCTAGACAAGGTTATTAAATCCTAATATAATATTTTGGCAGCATTGGAATACCTCTAGGATAGTCGGTTGCTTATGGTAGAGGTATACCTTTAGGTTTAAGGGCTAGCTCCTCAGATTGATCTTTAAGTGCTTTTCACCTACACAAAAATGATTGATTGTGTCAAAAGGGATTGAAGTAGACATTAAATTAATATAATATAATGGGTTGATACACAATAAATATCTCTACATTACTACCGTATAGGATAACTAAAAGACATGACTTACAATACTAGTCTTAGAATCCTAAATTGATCTAACATTAGTATTTCAAACATGGAGGTGATATGCATGAAACTACTCAAGGTAAGTTAACCAGAGATCAGTTGTAGACACTAAGTATAATTTTATACTTTTATAAGTCTAGAATAATTTATAGGTTAGAATACACCTTTTTAATGCATTCCCATCTATCTCTTTCAAATCAGGTCTTTGACAAGGGTTTAGGAGGTTTTCTAGTGTTTCAAACTGTTAGGTATTGTTAATGAAATATTGACATTAAAACCTAAAAATAATTCCAAAAATATAATTATAGGGAACCTCTTAAATAAATCATAACTCCTTAGGGTCTCATGCATAGTGTTTGCATTGGTGTGAGTGAAGGAAAGTTACCCTTGAGTTTTTACAGTGTATTCTAATTTGACCTAAGGTGTTTTTTAGGCAAAAAATAATTTTTTTGTGATATATCCTACAAAAAAGAGGTTAAAAAAATTATTATACATTACCCTAAAGGTTATAATTAGATTAGGAAGGTTCATATTTCTTTAGAAGTGGATTAAAACCCCTGTAGGTATTTAGGGCTGGCCTAGGCCTAATAGGCTTGACCAATGTTTCATGACTTAAAACCTCATTTGAATACTTTATTAGTATTGTGATGTCTTCTATACATTTTTTAATTTTCATATTATCATTCCAAATCCTCTTTAATTATTCTAACACTTCTCATGTTGTCTTCCTACCATATGCTTACCAAGCCTGTAGTTTAGATTGCATGGGAGTGCCTTCTATCTGAGACAAAATACAGGGAATATCCCCTATTTTATTAGGAAAAATGAGACCATGATAAGTTAAAATATATAATAAATACCTTATATACCAAATAATTAGATTAGATCACCTCTCATCATATTCAATCCTTTAATTTCTCTTAAGACTAGTCTATGTAGCATTGACTATATGTAGGGTCATAACCATAGGAGTAGACTTTGAGAATATAGCTTAGTATTTGAACCATATCATATAAGAATATAATGAAGAGTGTTACTACCATTGTTAAGGTAGTTTAAAATATTTTTAACACCCCATACCTCTACCAACTCTCTCAATTCACCTTTCTACTAACACCTAGCATGAGTTAGCCTAACTGTAGGTACCTATCTTAGTTGAGATTGGAGTTTCTTGTAGGTGATGATTTCATGATTTATATATGATGTTCAATGCATTAGGATTTTCTTAAATTCTTTGAGATCATATCCTAATCAAACATATTCATATCATGCCTAGGTCTAAACCAACAATCAAACTATGAATCTCCAATATGTTTTTAGTCCACAGTCAGCCTACAGGTGCCATTTCAAAATAAAAAGGGGTATTATATGTGTTATTATATGTTAAACCCTTTGTTTATCAAATCCTTTAATTTCCCCTTGGGTCACTAGTGTCATATTCATTCAAATGGAGTCACTTGTCTATAAGTATGCTTCCATTAGGTCTTATTGTTAACACATTGTCAATCAAATTGTAGGTGTTTTGTATGAGGGATCATGGGATTCTCTTATATATTTTCAAAGTACTTGAGTAATATATTTTACTCCCTCAGTCCCATATTGAAGTTATTATAACTATTTTAAACCAAATAGAGATACCATGCCTTGAGATATACAACTAACATGCCATTGTTGGATTGTAAAGTCATTTAGGTCTCAAGAACTATAGATGACACTAAAAGTCTACAATGAAGTTCTAATTGAAATGGAAAATAATCTTGATTACCTCCTCATGGCCAAACTATCAATTTATTTTGAAAGTCATTGACCCTATGCCTAGTCATCATGATTGAAAAACTTAGACTAATACAAACTTCAAGGCACTTCAATGTGGAAGGACCAAATGTGAGATGATATCTACTTTAGAGATATTAAGGTAACATGTCTCAAAAGAGACTTTCTTGGCCTAGAAAAGTTTAACTTCAAGTCTAAATTCATGAAATGATCTTATCACTACCATATTGATACTCTGCATGCTCCCAAACCTTAATGAATCTTTTAAATAAGTTTTAAGACATATATTTCAATATAATTTAGACCTCTATGAGCCTCCTGTAGGTGCACATGCAAGATACAAGGTAGTGTGTCAAGATGGTCTCTCACAACCAATATTATAATAGTTTGGATAGTTTAAGATAATCCTCTCCACCTTGGGAGACTTCTCAAAAAATTTAAAGATCTTGCCGCCTTCAACATAATTGGTCAATATTTATTTTAACCTGCCTATGAGTGACTATTGTAGGCAATATGGTTGTGTATGTTTGCATTGGTCTCTTCACTCCAAAAATAACAAAATTGAGACCAAAAATCTCAAAGTACAACTAACCACCATGAAATGTGAGAGTGGAAACATATTCCACCTTTTTTTTGAAGCCACTATAGGGAGGATGACTCTACAACAGGTGAAACTTGGTTTGCAATGTCAATGGTGTATCTCACTAGAAAAAAAAGATAGTTAATTCCCATATTTTAAATTCCAAACATAAAAAATATATTGAGTTTCATGTGATAATAATGGTCATTCTCTTAAGAATCATGTACAGTAGCTGGTTTGTGTGGACCAATTCAAATAGAGAAGGAAACTGAAGGGAATAGGGATGTGTATGCAAAAATGAGTCACTAACACTATAAACAATGGTTCATAAAGCATGGTACACCAAACTTTGAACTATTTCCATGAATTTAGAGTGGAAAATTATTACTATCATCCATCAAAAGCATTTAACCCAATTCATCTTCTGTTGTTCATACTAAACCAAAATCTATTGACCATTTTTACATGTAAAGGAGAGTGATGGAGAAGTAGAATAGGGTTTTGGTATTTTTAAGGTATTCAAAGCTGATAAAGCATGGAACTAAGTTGAAATGATCTTAAGGGTTACTCTGAAGCCTTTCACATGTGCCAAATATGTTGCATAGGCTATACAACTACCTAAACTCTCTCTTCTTACAGTTAAACTTCTTTTTATACATTGAAATCTATAGTTTTTTAGCTCAAAATATTTAATCTAACACCTAACTAACACATGGATGTTTAATGACATCTTAACATTCTTTTTTTTCATGGTAAACCATACAAGTCTATTAAATGGCCCAAACATGACTCCTAGATGACATATGACTAAAGATAAATATGATAAAGCTAAAGACACATTAAATGACCTCATTAATACCATGGTACACACTGTTACACCCAAGAAGACCCCTGTATCAAGTTTTAAACTATATGGGGTTAGCCTATTTTGACTTGTGGTCAAAATAGTCAACACTTCATCAAACATCACGTCACATCAAAATATTCAATCAAACTTTATACTAAATTAAAGAAAGCCTTTATCAAAATTTGATCCACACGTCCCATCTTCATCCCTCAATATTTAAATTTAATCCCCTAAACGTACCAATTTGGGCTAACAAACCATGTATTCCGTAATTTCTTTCATCTTCATCCATGGTATCCAAATTATTTTTTTTCAATACCTTGATTGGGCAATGCTTCATTGCCAATAGGGATGTACTCCTTTATTACCTCCTTGAGATGATCACTCCACTTCCTATAAAATTCAACCCTATCTACCTAACATTGCCTCTAGTCTCCACCCATCCATATTAGTCAACTCTTAATATTCATACCACCCAATCCCATTTAGTCCCTCTATCCACTAGTCATAAATAAGCACCTACTCCTTCATACACTAACAAATGGAATCCTATCTTGGATAATTCATATACTATTAGTCAACCCACCCAATCATGTCAACAACCATTTGATTTAAATTCCAATGATTCCACATCCAAGTCTCTAAATGAAGAGAGGCCTTATACTCATCTTCCTATATCCCTATATGCCCTCTTCCACCAACTTGTTGTCACTAAAATGATGGTCTATTCATGCATACAACATGTTAATTTTGACAAAGCTAAGCCCTCTTGGTATAAATTTAACCACTACTATATATATCACTAAACCTAGGGGCATATCATTAATCAATGTCATAATTTCTATGACTATGTCCAAGACATCATCGCCTATGGTGACATCAAAATTTAGAATGAATCAGATGAATCTACATCTATGTGTGAACAAGAAGAATACTACTAAGTTTCCATTCTTGATCATGATCAAACCCTTCCCTTTCCAAGCCAAGGTCAAGACACCAAATCCATCTTCCATGGTCCCCCCATCTTTGAAAAATCCTCTATTAAAGACAAGTTTTTGTCCAATAAGCCTAGTCCTCCCTTTTATCATGAGTCCTTATTACATGATCATATCCTCAAGGAATAAATTATCCCTCCATCATATTACTCTCACCCATCATGTCAGAGACCCCATTTGGAGAGGTCACTTGTAGAAAAATAATCTTTTACTAGCAATATTACATCTTGTACATCAAAATTGATATTAGACTCAACACAAGTGTTATCTTCATTAGGATCATGTTTGACACTAGTATCTGAATTAGATTCCTCATCACAAACATCATACCTAATAGATATTATAGTAGATGATGACTATGCCTACCTATTTTCAAATACCTCCAATCTAGATGTCAGCCAATCACAACACATATTTTGATCCCCATCAAGATGATGTAGTCATAATAGAGTTTTTAAAAGATTTATCTATCAAAGATAGTAAAATTTGATCTAATCCGACATCATATTGATTTCTTACATCTAGTCTTAGTGATCCTTTTGCTAATCTTGATGAAATATTCTCCAATGTCAAAACAAGGTCTCTTAGGAACCTCTATGAGTACCATACTTCCACACCACTACTCATCAAAATCATCATACCATCTCCCCAACATTCATCCCTCAAAGACCCCTTTATTCCTAGAAATGATCATTTAATCCCCTGCTTCCATAGGGATGAACAATAACATACATTATTGAACTCTCCCTCAAGTAATGTTATAAGTGATACAAATGTAGAGGTCCAAGACCATACTCAAAAAGTCATAAATGATGATCAAAACACCCTTGATCTATAAAAAAAAAAAAAAAAATTCAAATCATCAACCTAATCCAAAAGTCTCTTCCCATAGTGAAAGACTCTTTGCAGCACTAGGGGACCATCAAAGTCAAAAAAATTATCATCTATCTAGTCAAAGATCAATCTCCTTTGGGGAAGCCCAAAGTTAGGAACCAAGAGGAAGTCAAGATATAATGAAGTCTAAAAATCCAAATAATATCAAAAGAAGTATCAATATGGATGAAAATCATTCAAATAATTAGATCACATATAAACCATAAAGTCAAAATGTCTTGGATCTCTTAAAGTATTTTGTCATATGGCACTAATCAAATTTAGAACATACAACATGTCTAATGATGTGTGCGATTTCTAGTCCTACTTCCTAATCACCCATCACACCTTCCTATCATGATCCTATCATCTAGTCAAGTCATATACATCACCATCAAATCCAAGTCCTAAATCCATCCATACCTCACCTCATTATATCTAGGAAAATAATTTATTATTTGCATTTCACCTCAACACTTGGGGGAAAAATCCATAGTCATATCCCATGTTCCTTGCCAACCCCATCCACACCATAGTCTAAACAAACACACACACACACACACACACACACACACACACACACACACACACACACACACACACACACACACACACACACACACACACACACACACACACACACACACACACACACACACACACACACACACACACATCATGTCCATATATCCCTTATACGCATTTGGTATATCATCCATTCTATCTCGACCTTCATAAGGGAGTGGAAGATGCCTTAGGAAATGCTCTAGAATTATCTTGGCATATCCTTAAATGGACACTCAGGTAACTTGATATTTGGTTCCTTCATGATGTGGTCATTGGCAATCCCTAGTTCATTCTTCCTTACTCCTCTTCCACTTTTCATCATCGTCCTCATCATTTTGTCATCCAATCCATTATTTTATCCATCATTATCCTGGTTACTAGGCTTGGTATTACATTTAAATGTAACTTCCCTTTGTATAGTGTACATACATATCCCAAAAAACCATAAAATTTATAAAATACAAAAAAACTTAAAGCATCTAAGTTGTATTATCTTATGTCATAAATACCCTATTCATCCTATCTAATGTATTATCCATATTATCATCTTATCATTTTTGCCTCATCTTATGTCCTAATAGTCTTATCATTTTATCATCTTGCCTTGTCTCAACATCCTAGTCATCTTGTCTTATGTATTCCACATCCTTATCCTAATCCGAGTATTTAGTCTATTCAAAGTACATACACTTATCCAAGTGTATAACCTTAATACAAATTCACATCATCATGAACAACTTAGTCCAACTCATCACCTAATCAATGATCTCATCAAATCTCATTAGGATAATAGATAATACACATCTCTATGTAGACATTTTAATGATTTGTGTGTTTTTATTTTATTTTTATCTATATTCAGTTATCTATAAATGTTTATTTATATATATCTTTTTTATATTATATTGATATTTCTTTTATCTTAAATCCTTTTTTTATTTGGGTAATTATCGAGGATTCTATGATGACACCAAAAGATATAATGATGATTTAAGTGTCGTTGATGATGCAAAGTTTGCTATTTAACCCTTTATAATCATGCACTTTTGCACAATGTCCTCTTAGTCATACTTATATCATGGGGCATAATACCATAATGTTATATTTACATTAGATTGATAAGACTATGATGAACCTTATTATAGTAATTATGTCTTTATAATGGAATAAATTCATCATTTTTCCTACCCTATAATCATCTAATCATCTTTATCCCATCATCAATTTGACCCAATCACATGTCATAATAGGCTAACATGCCATATTAAATCATTTATCTTATTCCTTTGTCTTCATGCCAATCATCAAAGTCTAATCATTCTTCCAAGTCATTTATTATCCTATCTATATCTTATATTAAATTATCTATCATCCCCAAGTCACCAACATCCCAAGACAATCATCATCCTATGTAACATCTATCTAACCACTAACATGTCTAATAGTCATCATCAACCTCATCTTCTAATCCATCATCATAATCTATCATCTAATCTAAACTAAATTGGACTAAAGTATTTTTAGACTATATATGTAGTGATTAGTCATGTAACATGTCTCAAGTTAGCTCAACCACTCACTCTCTCCTCTTTCCCCATCATTCACCACATCTATCTTGTCCTTCCTCATCCCCAAGTCTTGCATCAAATCCTTGATCTATAATATCTATCATTAATCAATTAGTCTATTGATCAATCCCTATTCACTCTATAATCACCATCCACATAATCATATCTCTCATATTTTAATCAATCACCTACACCTATTGATTGGGGTAAAAAAATGATAATATTAATCTTTTCTTCAATTAGTAATCTATTATCATTGATTGGTCAATTAATCATTTACATTTTATGGTTTCCTCCAATTGGGATATGACCATGACCATAAATTTATTATTATCTCTCATTACCTTGCATGTGTTCTTGGTAGGGGAATTTTTGTTATTAAATTATGTCTCATTAATTTGATGTATAATATTACAATTCTTCCCCTTTGTCTTTTATACACTTGATAATATCATTTCTTCTCTCTTATCTCTTTCATCATATCGCTCGACTTCAAATTTGAGCTACATTTATTGTTAATATTATCAAATCATTCTTATTTTATCCCAATTCTCTCCCATACATGTGTTCTTACCTAAGATATGTTGATATCTCATGGCCTTTTATATCAATCATCTTGTTCTACATCTCTCCTTGGAATGCATCCTTACCTAGGATACATCAAAAGTTTGTAACCTTTTATCTTATCACCATCATGTAATGGTTGATTCCTACTGGGATGTGTCAAAAATCATGATATAGTCATTTCCACTCCTTGTGCATATATATTTATTAGGGGCATCATCAATTTTTATCTCATTAATCAGGTCGAGTTCATCTTCTTCATCATATATCTCACATCCCATCCCCTTGTCTATTAGTCACATCCCACCCTTCATTTACTCTTTTTAGTTGCCATTTGTCTCATTCTTCTCTACATGTCCCATCATGGGGGCATCATATCCACTAACATACTCTACTAACTTCATCCATGAGTGTCCTTATTCTTTGAAATACCATTATTCTTTTCACTTCATCCACTTTTAATTTTATTTTAAAGAGGATCAAAATGTATTCACCTAAATCTTCTTTCCCTGACTATTCCATTGATCTCGCTATTTATCTTAATCTATTAAATAATTAAATACTATCCCCATTCATTATTCTTCATCATATTAACCCTACCCATTCCTATTTATTCATTAATTCATCTAAAGTCCTCATTATTTACTAACTAATCCCACTTGTCTAATATTTTTAAATTTAAAATTCCTACAACCCATCTATCTACATACTCCTAGGATTTCCTACAAGCCTACCCACCTACCCTAACCTATGAGTAGTATCTCCTACATCCCTAGTCCCTAATCACCCATGTAATAACCTCATTTAATAATTTAATAATATTATTTAGCCACTAAATAGATTCTATAATTATCTAATTCTATAATCCTCTATTCTCTCCATCCTCTCTAGATCTCTTATTATAGAGGCTTACAAGGAATTGTTAATTCCTTTTAGTTATCCACCATTGATCTTATTAAAACCAACTTTGAATGTTGGCCATTAATCTTCGTTCCTCCCTTTTATTTAAACACTAACACTCCATTTTGGGGAAATGAGAAAATCAATCACAAGTCCATGAATCCAAGCAAGTTATTATCATGCTAAAATTTTGAGTCTACTTGTAAGCAATCTCCATCTATAATATCTACTATTTTTGTTTGAATATTGAATGGGAACATTTAGATTTAGATTATAATCATATTTTAAATATTTATTGTATATCTTTTTGATCTAATGGTTTTCAATTTTAATGGTAGATTAGATATTTTGACATTTTGATATAATTTGCATAACCAAAATCTAATTGCTCAAATTTATCATCTCACAATACTTATATAAAATATGGGTATTGCCTCATATTGAATTTTTTTTGCATGAATATAAAAGTTCTTATTTATAAAACTAAACTAAAAACTAAACATTTAGAATAAAACCCTACTCCTAAAATTAGATAGATAAAAATTACTCTTGATCTCAACATGCATGCAAACTTTTTCCTTGAGGAAATAACTTGATCTTGACTTCTTATTGTCTACTTAGGGATTGAGAAATAAATTGATAGTCTTCATATTTTATATCCACATTAATGATTAGATTTATAACATAATTTATCCATGAGTTAAAATTTTTATATGGATATTGAAAGGGTTATCAAGATATACTGTGATTGTTTTGACCCTTTCTATCTTATCAGTAACGTGTTATTATATCGGTGATCTATTGGTCTCCTTTTTTTTTTATTTGGCCACTTTTATTTTGAATGAAATCAAGAAAATCTTCAAAAACTCTCTAAATTATATAATAGGAAAAATAGCATTATTTTATCAATACAAAGAAGGCATATTTTATTCATTGAAGTAATCCAAATAATTTGTTTAAAAAAAATAGAAAACTAAGATTATAATTATCATATTATTTAACAATTCTTCAAGTGATAATCTCATGTGAATTGAAAACCCTGATGTACATTAATAGCATACATTTTAATTATCTTAACCCAAGGGAAGAGGCCTTTATTAATTAATAAGGTCCATATGAATGATCTTTGGACTTTGTGATGTAACATATCACTTTTGAATTTGGCCTCATGAATTTCAATTAAGGAATTAAAATTTTAAATCAAGGCATATTCAACCTTATATAAAAATATTTTTATAAATGTGGTCTTGGCTTGATTTTATAAATGTGGCCTTACCTTATGTGTCATGAATTTAATAATATTTTGTGAAATTTGGTGAGAATATATTACTATTGACTCCATGTCTTATATAAATTATTCTTCACCTCTTAAATACTATATTTTACAAGTTGTGCCTTTGCTCTTTCTTTTTATTTTCTTGGTAAATGAGAATAACTCATCCTTTATTTGGAAGAGTGTTGGGGGTGCCATTTTGGGTGAAAATTTTCATTGAGAAATTATTCAACTTCACTTTAGAGTTACAAAATTTCAAATTAATCTTAGGTTCTACATGATTTATCATCTTAGGCCTTTATGTTTTTTCCATCAACAAGTTGTTGATCCAATCATCTTGGGAAGTCTCTCCTTGTTTAGTTATTTTAAAAAATATGGAATATACTAATATGGCTTGTGAAATGGATGGATTAGAAGTGATATATGTTGGTGAGGTATAAATAAAAATGGAAATGGGTGATGTGGGAATGGTAGATAAAGAGAGTAAAATTAAAATGTTCATTGTAACTATATTGGCCACGAAAAAGAAAAGGTGACACTAATGAATAAACTTTTCTCTTGAATATATGAATGGATGGTCCAATAAATATAGGAAGTTTGGGTAACACCATGAATGTGGATGTATACTTTATATTAAGACTAATGACATAGGGAGTTTAAATAATTGATGAGGAAGAAATCATTGGAACACTCAAAAAGGGGAGGGTCACAAGAACACTTGACATGGGCTAGGTGAGAATGATTACATCTTGTATCTTTGAATCATGGCCAATTTTCATTTAAAATATAATCCTAACTTGAATAATAAAGGTAGCTTGTTCCATTGTGACTTGCCTATTATAGAAATAATTTAATCCCAAAGGCCGTAATAAATTAGGAGAAGAAAAAATGGGTCTCAAAGGACTTATTTTGATATAAATAGGGGTATCCATAAGTGAAGGTATTCTAAAATGAGATGAACTATATGAAGTATCAATTGGAATGAAAAATGATAAATAAATATGAGATGTAGGTGGAGATTCCATTACATAAGATGTACTTGTGATCTTAAATAAATGTGTTGGTGATGTTGAAGGCAAGCCCTGCAACACGTTCCTCATGAAATTGCAGTCGATCCTTAGAGGTTAATTAAGAGGTAAAGTTTACGTTGGGTATCAACTATTTATTCTAGTCCCTACTATGATTGTTTCTATAGAATAGGGATCTCAATAAACTTATAGATTCTAATTTATCTATCAATTATTTATAATTATAAGAACTCAGATGATACTTATTGTCATCATGATCATTGTGATTGTATACCATAGTACTCCTTATCTTTAATATATGCACATTTATTCTAACCTTTCCTTATAGATCCCATTGCCTAATATCATGATCATCAAGTTTAAATGATGTCTTGTGAGTATAAGGGCTAAATTGAAGGCCAATTATTAAAATAATTTTTACCTATCATAAAAGGTATAAAAAGATATGATTTTATTTTTCCTTAATATTTTTTAATGACCTCCCACTCAAAAATATTCATAGGATATCTCTTGTTTTGATAATTTTTCTTGTACATAGTAAGGTAATTGGAAGCAATAAATAATAATTCCATCCATTCTAATTATAATGAAGTCTAGGTAGTACCAATATTACCTAATTTAATGATTGATGACCTCATGTATTGAGATAGTGTAGTTACTATTTCCTCATTTATATCCATATAAAGAGGTGGATAAAATAACTTAAAAATTTCCATGATACATTCTATATTTATATACAATATTTCAAAAGTATTGGAGAAAGAGAAGAGGTTGATTGTTTGGAAGAATATGAATATGTAAAATCCGTGATTGTAAAGAACACATCCACTAAGTAAGGCAACATGTAACAAATTATATGGCCTTTTCTTGTTCCCAATACCTATTATTTCAAATTGTAAGAAATGATCTCTCCTAGAGATGATGTTTGCCTATCATCAATTATCATAGCCACCAAATGCACTGATAGATTATTCACATATACAATATCATATACCCCAAAAACCTATTCATAAGGAACATTACTACCTTGAACCCTAGTTTTAATATTTTGTTGGGATAGGAATCAATCTTTTATTTGTTAACACAATGCTCATAGTCTTATGCCCAATCCCTTAATATCTCCACAAGGTAATGGGTGTCTAACCATTGTTGTGATACTATGTGATTATAAGGGATTTTAGGGTCTATAAAATTGTATGGTGATCAAATTAAAATGATTAAAATGACTAAATAAACACATGAAAATTATGATTCACCTAGGTTCCTAGAACATATGATTTTCATGGATATCTTTTATCTTTGCTACAAATTACAGGACCACATGAGTATGAAACTTTTCCTATGAATAAATAATAAAAATAACACACTAATATTAGTTATATAAGAATGAACAAATAAAATAATTTGAAAATGATCACAAAAAACATGTGGCATTTGTTAAATAAATACATTACTTAGAGTCCCAAAATGTGTCTTAGATGAAATAAATTTCATTAAGTTTGATGGGTCCATAAAAATCAACTAAGTGAATATATATTACATATGTGTTTCTTGTATAATCACACTTTGAACAAATCTATGAAAACATAATTAGATAAATAAAGAACACAAACTATAAATAGTAATCACCTTAATGAAATAATACGTAGTTCTCATAATTATGGAGTTCCCAAAACCTGATTTGCTATTTGATGGTTATTTTTATTTCACAATGAAATGTAATAAAGCACTAAACTATTGAAATTATGATTTAGGTTAAAAAATATACAAAATATGAATGTAAAATACATTGATTTATAGAAATTGAAATGAGATATAAATTGTAAATTCTAATAGAATACGCAAACCTAGCTTGGATCTAACTATTATCAATTATGTTAGTAGATCAATAATATAAAATTGATTGGAAGGATATATTTATTGTGTCATAGATAAAAATATAATCATATAATATACTAGGTTATGGTCATGTTAGGGAAGACAAAGGCACACTACAACCTTGTCTATTGACTGTAGTCATTTCTAATTTGACTATTTGATTAATTTTATTATATGGGCACTCAGAGATATATGAGATGGTCTATCATATATATATTTATTTTGTTGTTACATATGAAAGTACTTTTAATGTAAAAATCTAGTACCTTCACATAAACCAAATAAATATCAAATACAAAAGGGGAAATTAGGTAAGGGTAATAGCCAAAGTATTCACATAAAACCACATGTAATATGCATGATACCTACATATCCCAAAAGGGCCTCAAACTGATGTGGTTTTCCATCCTAGAGTGAGTGTGTGAATATTGATATTTTTTATATATGGATGCAAATAGTAAATTTAATTGAATGCTTGATAATGAATACCCTTTACCTATAATAAAATATCTTCAGACTTATCTTATGCATATTATAATAAATCAAAACTTGAATTGGAAATATTAGTTCTCTTTTTATCAATGTGAAGTAAAATTTTCCAAGTGGTTCTCAAATAGATCAAGTGATGTCTTGAATAGACTTGATATTCTTATATGTGGCATATTTAAAATGTTTATGTTAGCCAAATTTGATAAAATCATGGGATGGATAAAATGGATTGTCTAAAATATGAAAAGTTACAATTGGAGCATGGGAGATGAGGATACACTAGTGGATAGGGTTGGGTTGAATCCCTATTTGACCTAGTGTGGTCTTGTCACAAAAGGATTACAACTAAGATAAATTTGATGATAAGATTATTTAATAATATTAGGTATGCATAAATTATTTTTTCAATAATTATAATATAGTGACTATAATATTTAACGCTCTCATAGAAATTGTAGGTTAACATAATGGTGAATAGGCCAAACAAGGTAATGACATTTTGATTAAACATTTTCAATCACTTAATGATTAAATTTAAGGGTTTAGATTATCCTCCCATTTATTATACTAATAAAATGAATTTGCATTATTAGATTAGAGATGTGAACTTAAGTGTATATTCATACTTTGTCTTTTGATGTCAATCTTGATTGTGTAAGTTGTCTTAATGAAAAACCTATAAAAATGCCACTGAAATTAATTATTTTTCATATTTTATAATTTAAAATATAACTTAAAATTTGAAAATTTGAAAATTTGAAAAGAGAAGAAGGAATGAATACACTTGAAAAAGTATATAATGCAATTGCCTAATAAATTTAAAGTGGAGAAGTATGTGTGCCCCCTTATTAAGGATTTTGGATAAATGCTGAACCTATGGAAAATTGAGAGTGATAAAGTATGAATATAAAAACTACTGAAATCCATTGAGTTCGAAAGATTGTATGATACAAACCTCTCATAATACTCTTGTATAATAATTGAAGAATGGAACCAAAAAATGTGGCTCGCTACTATGTAAACATAGACATTTTGAGTGTCACTAGACTCAAATATTATAGGATAAGGAGTTGAACCACCAAATATGTCTCACTACTATACAAACATAGATATTTTGAGTGGCATTGGGCTCTAACATGGCCTATTTGTAACATGAATGAATCACACTACTGTAGAAATATCTATATTCCATTTGAAAATTTTAAACCTTGAATAAATAAAATTTAAAATTTTCAAAGTTGTAACATGAAAATGAATGAATATTATGCAACCCATTTTATATTTTATTGATATATAATGCCAATTAAAGTTGTAAATATTTTAAATTTTTAACTTGTAATTATTTCCCACATGCCCATGTATATACAAAAAGTATATGCGAATTTGTATTGAAGACCTGAACATTGTATTCTATTATAAATATTAAATTTATTAATCACAAGGGCTTGAATTCATAAGACAAGCCCATTTTGATGCCCCCATTTTGAGATGAGAGATGTAGCTTGCAAGTCACTAATCTTAATTTTTTTTTTGAAAATGTGAAAGATCTAATAATTTATTAACATATGAAAATTTGAATTATATTATATCATAGTATTGAAGATAACTTTAAATTTCATATGAAACATGTGTTAGATAGATATAACATTTAATCACATAAGTAGTATGTGAATTATATCTATCATGGTATAAGATTAAAATTATAAAATATAAGTAATTTGTGATAGGAGTCATGACACCATAGTGACTAAAAATGAACATGTAATTAATTTCATACAATGTCATACAATTTGCATAAAATGTCACAATAAAGGCCAAAAGGCCACATACAAGGGACATATGAATGTTGTACAAATAAAAAAGGCCAAGGGCCACACTCAAATGGAATTATGATGTCATAAAATTTAAGAACATTCATATACATGTACTAAAACTGAATTCTATAGAAATAAGCCTATAGAGTCTGTAGAAATAAGCCTATATATGCATCTATTCTTATGAATGTTGTACAAATAAAAAAGGCCAAGGGCCACACTCAAGTGGAATTATGATGTCATAAAATTTAAGAACATTCATATACATGTACTAAAACTGAATTCTATAGAAATAAGCCTGTATAGTCTGTAGAAATAAGCCTATATATGCATCTATTCTTATGAATGTTGTACAAATAAAAAAGGCCAAGGGCCACACTCAAATGGAATCATGATGTCATAAAATTTAAGAACATTCATATACATGTACTAAAATTGAATTCTATAGAAATAAGCCTGTAGAGTCCGTAGAAATAAGCCTATATATGAATTAAATTATTTTAGAGTGAGTTGAACATATGCAAAATTTAGGCATTGTAAATGCTGAATTAGTTAGTGGTAGAAATTAAGGGAGAGTGTTAGAAATTGAAGTCAATTGGAGTTAATTTCTTCAAAACTACCAATTCCACCTCCTCATATATATGATTTCTTTTGGTCTTTACAAGATTGAAGTAAGTATTTTGGAATAGCTAATAGAAAATTAAAATATATTAAGTTAAAAGAACATCTAAATCATGAAGAATTACCAAACATTGGGATAGATAACTAACAACTACTATATTAACTCAAGTAATTCAGCACAACTATGATAATTGTGATGTACATTCTTGTTTAGTTCATCATGATCATTATCAATATCAAAAACTCTATTGACATCATGAAGGAATTTTTGTTTTCCTACTAATTTGATAAAATTTCTCTACATGTGGTTTAACCATCATGAAAAAAATATACAAAGCATTCAATAGTCAAGTAAAGAATGCAATCTATAAATTTGTCCAAAAGAACATTTGCTATATCACTCCAAAAATAAAGACCAAAAGAAATTATAGAGAATAGTTAATCAAATTTTAAAAAGTAATGTAGGAATATGTGGCACCCACTATACTAGTAACAGAGTTAGTCACATCATATAAGGGCCTAATAGTAATCATATGCATTCATTAGTTCACCTATTATATCAAACAGTTGTAAGGTGGTGACAAACACATAATGAGCATCTTATTCATTAGGATCAAGTATGTTATGATTTACATCACAAGTTTCATCATGATAGCCACATCCAGGGCATAATCAACTATAGTGGAGTTTGAGCAGTAGAACCACACCTCAAAACTTTTGAAACTATGTGGTTGAATATAAAAATATCCATTCCTATACAAAGTGTTATAAATTGGCTTATAGCAGTAATGCTTATAATTGTTGGGCCTAGGATGACTATGACCTAACTAGAAAAGTGTATGGTTCCATTGGTATTTGTGAAGGTATTTTATATCAGTACTAAAAATGCCATAGATTTATTTGTTTTATTAATAAACAAGTCATGTGAGGACCAATTATGGCTACACCACTAGAAAGGCTTGATGAAGTTCTATGGTTTCATAGGTAAATGGAAGTCCATGAATTCATCCTTTGACTTGAAGCCTTTTATGAATCTAATAGTAATTGTATGCATTCATTGGTCCACCTATTATATGGAATAGTTGTAAGGTGGTGACAAACACATAATGAGCATCTTATTCATTAGGATCAAGTATGTTATGATTTACATCACAAGTTTCATCATGATAGCCACATCCAAGGCATAATCAACTATAGTGGAGTTTGAGCAGTAGAACCACACCTCAAAACTTGTGAAACTATGTGGTTGAATATAAAAATATCCATCCCTATACAAAGTGTTATAAATTGGCTTATAACAGTAATGCTTGTAATTGTTGGGCCTAGGGTGACTATGACCTAACTGGAAAAGTGTATGGTTCCATTGGTATTTGTGAAGGTATTCTATGTCAGTAATAAAAATGCCATAGATTTATTTTTTTATTAATAAACAAGTCATGTGAGGACCAATTATGGCTACACCACTAGAAAGGCTTGATGAAGTTCTATGGTTTCATAGGTAAATGGAAGTCCATGAATTCATCCAATGATTTGAAGCCTTTTATGAATCTAATAGTAATCATATGAATTCATTGGTCTACCTATTAAATGGAATAGTTGTAAGGTGGTGACAAACACATAATGAGCATCTTATTCATTAGGATCAAGTATGTTATGATTTACATCACAAGTTTCATCATGATAGCCACATCCAAGGCATAATCAGCTATAGTGGAGTCTGAGTAGTATAACCACACCTCAAAACTTGTGAAACTATGTGGTTGAATATAAAGATATCCATCCCTATGCAAAGTCTTATAAATTGGCTTATAATAGTAATGCTTGTAATTGTTCTATTTAGTGTGACTATGACCTAACTAGAAAAGTGTATGGTTCCATTGATATTTGTGAAGGCATTCTATGTCAGTAATAAAAATGCCATAGATTTATTTGTTTTATTAATAAACAAGTCATGTGAGGACCAATTATGGCTACACCACTAGAAAGGCTTGATGAAGTTCTATGGTTTCATAGGTAAATGGAAGTCCATGAATTCATCCAATGACTTAAAGCCTTTTATGAATCTAATAGTAATCGTATGCATTCATTGGTCCACCTATTATATGGAATAGTTGTCAAGTGGTGACAAACACATAATGAGCATCTTATTCATTAGGATCAAGTATGTTATGATTTACATCACAAGTTTCATCATGATAGCCACAACTAAGGCATAATCAGCTATAGTGGAGTCTAAGTAGTAGAACCACACCTCAAAACTTGTGAAACTATGTGGTTGGATGAAGAATCCATCTTTCTAGTGTACTTGTGGGTACATGATTTTTATGACACTCTATGTACTTGGGCTAGAGCATGGCATGTTTATGAAAAACAACATTTATCATAAACACAATATACCATAATATTGAAAAATAACATGGTATCATCCTTATCTTACTCCTACCCAAGGATGGAATTATGTCTCACACTCTAAGCCATGTATCAAAAATTTATTGGTGACCCTAGTCCTATAGAAGATCAGTTATGACATATACATAATGTACCACAATAAGGCTTGGTTATTTTTAATTATCCATCTATAAAGTTCTTCCCCACTCTAAAACATATCGTCAATTAGGCATGTCAAAATAAGACATACATTAGAAATAAGCCTATATATGCAAGGGACATATGAATGTTGTACAAATAAAAAAGGCCAAGGTCCACACTCAAATGGAATTATGATGTCATAAAATTTAAGAACATTCATATACAGGTACTAAAACTGAATTCTATAGAAATAAGCCTATAGAGTCCATAGAAATAAGCCTATATATGAATTAAATTATTTTAGAGTGAGTTGAACATATGCAAAATTTAGGCATTGTAAATGCTGAAGTAGTTAGTGGTAGAAATTAAGGGGGAGTGTTAGAAACTGAAGTTAACTAGAGTTAATTTATCCAAAACTACCAATTCCACCTCCTTCTCATATATATGATTTCTTTTGGTCTTTACAAGATTGAAGTAAGTATTTTGGAATAACTAATAGAAAATTAAAATATATAAAGTTAAAATAACAACTAAAGCATAAAGAATTACAAAACATTGGGATAGATAACTAACAACTATTATAATAACTCAAGTAATTCAGCACAACTATGATAATTGTGATGTACATTCTTGTTCAGTTCATTATGATCATTATCAATAGTTACAAACTCTAAATTATAATTCACATAAGTACCATGTGAATTATATGTATCATGGTATAAGATTAAAATTATAAAATATAAGTAATTTGTGATAGGAGTCATGACACCATAGTGACTAAAAATGAACATGTAATTAATTTCATACAATGTCATACAATTTGCATAAAATGTCACAATAAAGGCCCAAAGGCCACATACAAGGGACATATGAATGTTGTACAAATAAAAAAGGCCAAGGGCCACACTCAAATGGAATTATGATGTCATAAAATTTAAGAAGATGCACAAAAAATGTGAGTTGGTTTCTTGATTGATGTAATAATGATAAGATCACTAAAATAAATTATATGTTGTATTTTTTTCTTAAAATTAATACAACTATTTGTATGATTCCCATGCATTCTATGATATGGTAAATTATATTTTTATCTCCTTCAAGGATGTATAGAAGGTAGTTTGATCAAATTATTTTGAAGCATTTCTATCATAATATCACTTTAAATTTATTCTTTTTTTCATACTTTTTGAATCACTATTTGTGTTTTTATTCTATTATAACTTCCCCCTTTGACATCAAGTCTTTTAATGCATAAAATTTCTAGATGAAGATACAAATACATGATTAAAACTATCAAATTCTTTATTATTTGCATATGTGACTTGATTTTGGCATGGTGTGATGTTTGAAACAAAATAATAATTTTATTTATTCAATTATTATTCTTAATTTCTTAAAATGATGATTTGATCCTTAAGGGATTCACATGAACAAACATCAGTTACTTGTAATTGAATATGCATAGAGATAGCCTAGAGGGGATGTGGGAGGTAGATGGGTTTGAGGAAGGATATGTTGGTCACTTTATTTTGGAACTATAAGATGAGTCACCTTACCCATTGAAGTAGTTATAGCATGAACATGGTTAGAGGGAAATTAGATATCATCATAAAGTTAATAGTTAATATGTTAAAGATGATGTCATAAAAAATAATAATTGAAATAGGCCTACTTAAATGAACAAGGACAATGTGTTATATAAAGAAATAGGTGTGTTATATAATGAACAAGGACAGTGTGTTTAGATGTTCTTTTAACTTAATATATTTTAATTTTCTGTTAGATGTTCCAAAATACTTACTTCAATATTGTAAAGACCAAGAAATCATATATATGAGAAGGAGGTGGAACTGGTCGTTTTGGAGAAATTAACTCCAGTTGACTTCAGTTTCTAACACTCCCCCTTAATTTCTACCACTAACTACTTCAGCGTTTACAATGCCTAAATTTTGCATATGTTCAACTCACTCTAAAATAATTTAATTCATATATAGAATTATTTATATGGACTCTACAGGCTTATTTCTATAGAATTCAATTTTAGTACCTTGTGTTGTAAAAGATGCACAAAAAATGTGAGTGGGTTTCTTGATGTAATAATAATAAGATCACTAATATAAATTATATGTTGTATTTCTATCTTAAAAGTAATACAACTATTTGTATGATCCCATGGATTCTATGATATGGTAAATTAACTTATGAGAAGGAGGTGGAACTGGTAGTTTTGGAGAAATCAACTCCAGTTGACTTCAGTTTCTAACACTCCCCCTTAATTTCTACCACTAACTACTTCAACATTTATAATGCCTAAATTTTGCATATGTTCAACTCACTCTAGTATAATTTAATTCATATATAGGCTTATTTCTATGGACTCTACAGGCTTATTTCTATAGAATTCAGTTTTAGTACCTTGTGTTGTAGAAGATGCACAAAAAATGTGAGTGGATTTCTTGATTAATTTAATAATGCCCTGATCACTAATAGTAGAACTAGTTTGCAATTTAACTAGAACTAGAAGTAGGCTTATTTCTGTGGACTTTATAGGCTTATTTCTATAGAATTTAGTTTTAGTACCTTGTGTTGTAGAAGATGCACAAAAAATGTGAGTGGGTTTCTTGATTGATGTAGCAATGCTCTGACACACAGTAGAGGTCTAATACTTCTAGGTGGACTGTACTTGGGAATGCAATGTGATTATGTGTGTACACCACCCCAATCCTACATGGATTTTTTTTGTTTCTCATTATTAAGTTAAAAGAACATCTAAAGCATGAAGAATTACAAAACATTGGGATAGATAACTAACAACTATTATATTAACTCAATTAATTCAGCATAATTATGGTAATTGTGATGTACATTCTTGTTCAGTTCATCATGATCATTATCAATAGTTAAAAACTCTAAATTATAATTCACATAAGTAGTATAGTCATTAAAATAATTCAATCAGTGAATATGTCTTGAGATATAAGAAAATGCTAGCTAAAATGACCAATCTTATGGGAGATAAGGAGTTTCAAGACATATTCAAGCAAAGTTTGCTTGCTCCATTACACGAGTTCATTATTTTTAAGAAGTTAAAATATTTTGATGACTTATACCATGTTGTACAGGACTGTGAAATGAATCTTATATCATTGAATAAGCTCAAGTATTAATAAATACACCAGTTGCATCTACATATAGTATAAAATTTACAATCAAACTAAGTTATAATGTAGAACATATTGAGCCTAAAAAGGAAACAACCACCACAATTAACAAAGTTTCACAAAAACTTAATCTCCCATAAGATTGGTCATTTTGCCTAGCATTTTCTTATATCTCAAGACATATTGATTGATTTTTATTTGTTATAGATAGTTTAACGTGTGGTTATTATCTATGATTTAGCATGAGGTTTTTTGGATTATGGAATGTTCCTTTGATCCATGATAATATTGTTGTCTTGTGCTGATGAAACTTATTTGATGGGCTTAGTAGTTTATATGGTCAACCATATATGAAATTATGCTTGAACTATTGTATGAAATATGTTTAGTTGCTTGACATTATTGCAACTCATGCATTATGAGATAGAATGTATAGAATCATATTATATGGTACCCATGAAAACTTATGATATTGTTGTTTAACTAGATTTAAAGATAGAAACTATCCAAGTATTTATGATTTTATTTCCATGATAATTAGAGAAAGATAGGTCAATTATGCTATTTAATGCTCTATAATAATGCATTGCATCTGTAAACCTTGAATCCTTGAGATACAAATCAGAAGGATTAAATTATCTTTCAGTTTTCATGAACCAGGTGTAATATTGGTTTTAAATCTGTAGATAGTATAGTGAATTTGAGAAGTATCTTCTTTTTATCATAAATTGTGGACCTTTGACCAAGGTGTATTTATTCAAATTCTATGATAAGCCAATTATAAAATCAGAATGGGACAATTCAGTTTAAGGAGGACTATCAAAAGTATCCTAGATTATGACCATTTTATAAGAAGGACCATATTTGACTTACATATGTGAAGGGTACAATAATGTCACTCTAAACAAGTAGTGACATTAACTTATGAGACTTGAGTGATTCATCTCATTATTATTTTTGTATCTCATTATTCTAACTTAGGGAATATGCCTAAATAAGATTTGTCATTTTAGCTAGCATTTTCTTATAAGTTAGAGAAAAAGATTATAACACATAAGGAATCATACAAATAGTTGTATTACTTTTAAGATAAAAATATCCATCAACTGATATACACTAATATATCATATCCTAGATTATGACCATTTTATAGTGAATACACTACTATAATGCATCATTAGTGTATAATTTATTGTATCTATCAATGAATATGTCTTGAGTTATAAAAAAATGCTAGCTAAAATGACCAATCTTATTTAAGATAAAAATAACCATCAACTAATATACACTAATATATCATATCCTAGATTATGACCATTTTATAGTAAATACACTACTATAATGCATCATTAGTGTATAATTTATTGTATCTATCAATGAATATGTCTTGAGATATAAGAAAATGCTATCTAAAATGACCAATCTTATTTAGGCAATTAGTACATATTATGGATAAGTGTAGATTAATATTTGACTTATGTGTTTGACTAATAATTATTAGATGTCATATATATGTATGTATATATATGTATATATGTATGTATGTATATATGTATGTATGTATGTATATATGTATATGTGTGTGTGTGTGTGTGTGTGTGTGTGTGTGTGTGTGTGTGTGTGTGTGTGTGTGTGTGTGTGTGTGTGTGTGTGTGTATAGAATGTGATTGGAGTATTTTTATACCTGATTCAGCACAAATAGTACTTATGTTATGGATTAACCAGTATACACACTATTTATAAATTATATTCTCCAATAACATTAACAAATAAGGTATAAAAGGTTTATATAATGTGGAAAAGTCTATTCTAATATACAAATCAGATATATAATGTGGAAAAGTCTATTCGTCAAATTCTCAAATGCCCTTTTTATGGAATAAAGAATAGTCACTTTAGGTGTTATATATAATGAACAAGGAAAGTGTGTTTAGATGTTCTTTTAACTTAATATATTTTAATTTTTTGTTAGCTATTCCAAAATACTTACTTCAATCTTGTAAAGACCAAAAGAAATCATATATATGAGAAGGAGGTGGAACTAGTAGTTTTAGAGAAATTAACTCCAATTGAATTCAGTTTCTAACACTCCCCCTTAATTTGTATGTAATCCACATTATCATAATTAGTTACAGACTATAAAAGTGTTCCTATAAAGAAAGGGCACTTTATATGTTATATGGTCCACTATTACATTTTTAGTGCATACATCTTTGGAATTCAAAAAAAAAATTATTAACAAAAATCTTCAGTGTCCTAATATGAAATTAAGATATCACCTGCTTAAAATCATCAATGTGAGTGATAGTAATATCATAAAAATATTTTTTTATAATACTTCAATTTTGGTCCTGATCATAAGATTATACTTCTGATATTCATGCCTATTATTCAATAACATAGTAACCACTAACTAGCTAAAACTAATTCCTAGTATACATACTATCACTCACATGAGTCATGTTATTTTTAATGACATATAATGCTTGAAAGTACATAACTCTTGCTTTCCAACTAATATTAGATGGAAAGCAAGACAAATAAATGTATAGGATCTAATGAGGGTATTGTCATATAAATTTCAAGTTATATGGAATAATCCAAAAGAGCCTTTTGAAACTTAATTTTCTTCATTAATTCAAATTTTATCCATGCTTTTAAATTTACTAGGTATTCATATATTATCATAGTTATTTTAATCTACTAAAATAAGTAAGGGGGATACCTATGATAATACCACATATAAATAAGCATTATAAAAACAAGTTATAACTACATATTATGGGTAAATATTGTACAAATTAGTAAACTATAATATTATAAAGAATAACTTAGGGATATATTTCATAAGATCTACTTGACAACAAATACAATGAGGGAGGATTTATTTTTACAAGTTAAATCCAGTGTTATAAAGCATATCAAGATAATATGTTCATATCATATAACTATATAAGTATGAACACATTCATAGTTTCTACACTTATAATATTATCAAAATGTATCATAAAATAATATAATAATTCTATATTTTTACAAGTTAAGACAATAATATTTTCAATATAGTTGATAATTATTACTCTAATCTATGGGTATTTCAATATGTATGATTAGTTTAGTGCACTGTTAGATGTGTTAATTAATAACATTAATTATATGGGATGATTTACTAGCTATTGAATATTGTACAAATTAGTTAGCTTCAGTGCACTAAACAAGAAAATAATACATGTATTATTGAATATCAAAATAACTCTTATTGAATCAACATGATACGTATAACTTTTGCACCTATACATACTATGGGGATTCCCTGACTATTATTCAATAACATAGTTAATATAATTTATGTATGGGACACTTAGCTAAATAATATTCTAGCTAAGTAACTTTTTTGAGTACACAAACAAGATACTACCATCCTATTCATTAAATCATGATTAGTGAAAAAGTTATATTGTATATACAGTTATTTTCCATGTAATTAAATTATATGGAAAAGGGATATTATTATTCATATTACACTAATTTTGAGTTGATTATATTAGTATAAAAGGTAAAACTTTTGTCATTGAAAATTATTAGAGAATAGAGGAAAGATATATACAAGCATATTATAGGTTTATAGTCATGTATGATCTATATTAACGACAAAATTATAAGTACATCAAACTACTAATTTGATATAAGGCTTATTAGATACTGGTGTATTTAATAACTTGAACATATTAATACATATAATATGTTGAAATATTATATGAATTAATATTACTCTCAATGAAATATAAATTTATATTAAGTCATGATAATTATTTTTATAAACAAGAAGAGAGATATGTCAACTTCATGAATAAGTCATAAATTGTGCCACACTCATCATGGGCTCTCTATGATAATATGAATTTGACTCAAGAGAGGAGGTTAGTATAGATTTAGTTCTAAAACAATGAAATCAACTCACTAACAATCTAACATATCTAGGCCTAGATCATGGGTGGAGCAAGGTGAAAAAACTAATTGAATATATCTATTATAATTCAACTACACAATCTTGGTTTTAGATTAATTTCTTTGTCATCATTTGATACTTATAGATATATAAGTATCAAGTATAATGTTTATTGACAGTCAAATTTACCAGGATATATTCAACTTAAACTATACAGTAAATTCAACATATCAAGGTATTACTTTTTCAGTGTTTAGATTGAAAAAGATATGAGACTTTCATCTAATGTAGACATTATATGATGCACTATATAATTAATGATCAACTAGTTATAACATAAATCATATAAGGTTAGTATACTTGGATATCATAAACTTAATTTTCAATGTGGGATATATATGTATTAATGATCTCATAGTGCTAAAGAATCCTTTAATTAATGTTATAACTACTTGATCATTAATTAATATATATGTATTAATCTTTGTTCTCAGGTTTATCCTCTTTTAGTCACATGCTACTTATTTTCCTTAATGTTTGTATTCACCAATTTGTAATAATGAGTCATATTCAAGGATCATTATATTGAATTTTCCTACTTATATACCAACTTACTCACCTAAAAAATATATTCTTCATGCCATATATGTTCTTTTAACTTAATATATTTTAATTTTTTGTTAGCTATTCCAAAATACATCAATCTTGTAAAGACCAAAAGAAATCATATATATGAGAAGGAAGTGGAACTGGTAGTTTTGGAGAAATTAACTCCAATTGACTTCAGTTTCTAACACTCCCCCTTAATTTCTACCACAAACTACTTCAGCATTTACAATGCCTAAATTTTGCATATGTTAAACTCACTCTAAAATAATTTAATTCATATATAGGCTTATTTCTATAGAACTCAGTTTTAGTACCTTGTGTTGTAGAAGATGCACAAAAAATGTGAGTGGGTTTCTTGATTGATGTAATAATGATAAGATCACTAATATAAATTATATGTTGTATTTTTTTCTTAAAATTAATACAACTATTTGTATGATTCCCATGCATTCTATGATATGGTAAATTATATTTTTATCTCCTTCAAGGATGTATAGAAGGTAGTTTGATCAAATTATTTTGAAGCATTTCTATCATAATATCACTTTAAATTTATTCTTTTTTTCATACTTTTTGAATCACCATTTGTGTTTTTATTCTATTATAACTTCCCCCTTTGACATCAAGTCTTTTAATGCATAAAATTTCTAGATGAAGACACAAATACATGATTAAAACTATCACATTCTTGATTATTTGCATATGTGACTTGATTTTGGCATGGTGTGACGTTTGAAACAAAATAATAATTTTATTTATTAAATTATTATTTTTAATTTCTAGCATATGCAATTGTAAGAACTTCATCCATATGCGTGTGCATTTTAAAAGATAACCCATAAGTAATAAGACTATAAAAGTAATAGATGTGAAGAATGAAGCCTAGGAGAGTAATATGAGGAATTCAAAAAAATAAATTATTAACAAAAAGATTGACTATTCACATAATAATAGAGTGAGTGGACTTAGTTATACACTTGGGTTATACTCATAATCATTTACATCTTTATATTAGATTAAACTACACAAATAATCCACTAGATTTCTCTTTTAACTTAATTCAGAATGAGTCATATTCAAGGATCATTATATTGAATTTTCCTACTTATATACCAACTTACTCACCTAAAACATATATTCTTCATGCCATATATGTTCTTTTAACTTAATATATTTTAATTTTTTGTTAGCTATTCCAAAATACTTCAATCTTGTAAAGACCAAAAGAAATCATATATATGAGAAGGAGGTGGAACTGGTAGTTTTGGAGAAATTAACTCCAGTTGACTTCAGTTTCTAACACTCCCCCTTAATTTCTACCACTAACTACTTCAACATTTACAATGCCTAAATTTTTCATATGTTCAACTCACTCTAAAATAATTTAATTCATATATAGGCTTATTTCTACAGACTCTACAGGCTTATTTCTATAGAATTCAGTTTTAGTACCTTGTGTTGTAGAAGATGCACAAAAAATGTGAGTGGGTTTCTTGATTGATGTAATAATGATAAGATCACTAATATAAATTATATGTTGTATTTTTTTCTTAAAAGTAATACAACTATTTGTATGATTCCCATGCATTCTATGATATGGTAAATTATATTTTTATCTCCTTAAAGGATGTATAGAAGGTAGCTTGATCAAATTATTTTGAAGCATTTCTATCATAATATCACTTTAAATTTATTCTTTTTTTCATAATTTTTGAATCACTATTTGTGTTTTTATTCTATTATAACTTCCCCCTTTGACATCAAGTCTTTTAATGCATAAAATTTCTAGATGAAGACACAAATACATGATTAAAACTATCAAATTCTTGATTATTTGCATATGTGACTTGATTTTGGTATGGTCTGATGTTTGAAACAAAATAATAATTTTATTTATTCAATTATTATTTTTAAATTTTTAGCATATGCAATTGTAATCACTTCATCCATATGCGTGTGCATTTTAAAAGATAACCCATAAGTAATAAGACTATAAAAATAATAGATGTGAAGAATGAAGCCTACGAGAGTAATATGCGGAATTTTAAAAAAAAATTATTAACAAAAATCTTGACTATTCACATAATAATAGAGTGAGTGGACTTAGTTATACACTTGGGTTATACTCATAATCATTTACATCTTTATATTAGATTAAACTACACAAATAATTCACTAGATTTCTCTTTTAACTTAATTCAGAATGAGTCATATTCAAGGATCATTATAATGAATTTTCCTACTTATATACCAACTTACTCAACTAAAAAATATATTCTTCATGCCATATATGTTCTTTTAACTTAATATATTTTAATTTTCTGTTAGCTATTCCAAAATACTTACTTCAATCTTGTAAAGACCAAAAGAAATCATATATATGAGAAGGAGGTGGAACTGGTAGTTTTGGAGAAATTAACTCTAGTTGACTTTAGTTTCTAACACTCCCCCTTAATTTCTACCACTAACTACTTCAGCATTTACAATGCCTAAATTTTGCATATGTTCAACTCACTCTAAAATAATTTAATTCATATATAGGCTTATTTCTACGGACTCTACATGCTTATTTCTATAGAATTTAGTTTTAGTACCTTGTGTTGTAGAAGATGCACAAAAAATGTGAGTGGGTTTCTTGATTGATGTAATAATGATAAGATCACTAATATAAATTATATGTTGTATTTTTTTCTTAAAAGTAATACAACTATTTTTATGATTCCCTTGCATTCTATGATATGGTAAATTATATTTTTATCTCCTTAAAGGATGTATAGAAGGTAGTTTGATCAAATTATTTTGAAGCATTTCTATCATAATATCACTTTAAATTTATTCTTTTTTTCATAATTTTTGAATCACTATTTGTGTTTTTATTCTATTATAACTTCCCCCTTTGACATCAAGTCTTTTAATGCATAAAATTTCTAGATGAAGATACAAATACATGATTAAAACTATCAAATTCTTGATTATTTGCATATGTGACTTGATTTTGGCATGGTGTGATGTTTGAAACAAAATAATAATTTTATTTATTCAATTATTATTTTTAATTTATTAAAATGATGATTTGATCCTTAAGGGATTCACATGAATAAACATCAGTCACTTGTAATTGAATATGCATAGAGATAGCCTAGAGGGGATGTGGGAGGTAGATGAGTTTGAGGAAGGATATGTTGGTCACTTTATGTTGGAACTATAAGATGAGTCACCTTACCCATTGAATTAGTTATAAGATGAACATGGTTAGAGGGAAATTAGATATCATCATAAAAGTTAATAGTTAATATGTTAAAGATGATGTTATAAAAAATAATAATTGAAATAGGCCTACTTAAATGAACAAGGACAGTGTGTTCATTAAACAAATAGATTATGCATTTGATTAAGTGTTTTTACAATGCCTAAATTTTAAATTCAATGTGATTATTTGTGTTCACTGCCCCAATCCTACATGGATTTTTTTTGTATCTCATTATTAAGTTAAAAGAACATCTAAAGCGTGAAGAATTACAAAACATTGGGATAGATAACTAACAACTATTATATTAACTCAAGTAATTCAGCACAACTATGATAATTGTGATGTACATTCTTGTTCAGTTCATCATGATCATTATCAATAGTTCAAAAATCTAAATTATAATTCACATAAGTAGTATAGTCATTAAAATAATTCAATCAATGAATATGTCTTGAGATATAAGAAAATGCTAGCTCAAATGACCAATCTTATGGGAGATAAGGAGTTTCAAGACATATTGAAGCAAAGTTTGCTTGCTCCATTACACAAGTCCATTATTTTTAAGAAGTTAAAATATTTTTATAACTTATACCATGTTGTATGGGACTGTGAAATGAATCTTATATCATAAGTAAATCTACAGTATCGGTGATGTAGGTGCCATTAGTAGTGTTCTATATGTATTTGTAATATATAGGAATTAAAATTTTATAAATTTAGACACATACCTTTACATTTAGAAATATAAAGACACCATATATTACAAATACATAGACTATTGACACTCCCATGGCATATTTAGATGCATTTGTCATCAACTCAAAATGTTGATACAAATCTAGCAAGGAAAGAATAGGGGCTAAGAAAAGTATGTTCTTCAAATTCTCAAATGCGCTTTGTTGTATTTCACCCCACTGGAATGTAGCTTTAGCTTCTCCTTTAGTCACATGATATATTAGTGTATATCAGGATACTTTTGACACCATAGTGACTAAAAATGAACATGTAATTAATTTCATACAATGTCATACAATTTGCATAAAATGTCACAATAAAGGCCCAAAGGCCACATACAAGGGACATATGAATGTTGTACAAATAAAAAAGGCCAAGGGCCACACTCAAATGGAATTATGATGTCATAAAATTTAAGAACATGTATATGTTGGACATACAAGGTGAAATACCACACATAATAAGCAATGAAGTACTAATTTATAATATAAGAAAGTAATAACTTGAGATGAATCACAAGGAGAATGAGACTAGTCTATATCAACCAGATCATATATCAAAGTCATTTTTATAAAGTGTTATATCCATGTAACACAATGTGAGGTTTGAATGGATAGGAAAAACATTTTTATGATATAAAGTTTAACATGGTAGAAAGGTTGTAGATAGATACAACCTATTGAAGTGTTCACAAATAACAAGGAGATGACCCCAGTTTAGAGATGCTAATGAGTAAAAAGGGAATCTAAACCATGTAATAGTATTTCCTATATCACACTCACATACTACATGAAAAGTATTGTGTATTGAAAGGTAAATGAAATATGTGATCTACTAAATATGAAATATATAACATATGTAAAGAAGTAAGCTAGCAACATTTGAAAATACTTTTGAGGTCTTGATTTTGATTTTGATTTTTTTCTCATAAATTTTATTGAATATTTTAAAATTTTAAAGATTGGAATTTATAATGATTTTAAAATGACTAAGAATCCATGCTTCAAAAATAGAATAAAATGGGAAGGATTCAAACAATCTGTAAGAAGGTGTTAAATCATAGTATGTACTAAGAAGGGAGGTAAGAAATATGACCCCAATGTATGTGTAAAAGAATCATAGTAGCTAGTATAAATTATTGATATGGATAATAATGTACATGATCCTAATGGGAAATAATCTATGTGTGCTCATGTAGTGTGTACAAATGGAAGGATGTGATCATGTAAATGTAGAAGAAGGCTTAATGTGATATATATGCAATAGTAAGAAAGTGGATACCATAAATAATGTGTATTTAAAGAATTAAAAAATATTTTTTTCTTGATTTCTTGAATCAATTTTAAAATCAAGAGGGAAAGTTAATAAAGTGAAAATAAAACCAAGAGCTAGACGAAATCTCAAATAAGGGATCGAAGAAGTAACAATGAAGTAAAACCAAATAATTTATATAAAAAGGGAAAATACAAAACTATAATCCTAAGATATCATCAAGAGGATGCCTATATGTAGGTCATGTAATGTGTATTGTAACCCTAAATTAGATAGATATATTCATCATGTATATTAGGTGTGTCATTCTAATCATATGCTACATAATCATGATCATAATGACAATCATCTTGTTGGTCCTAAAATTGCGGTATGACACTCATGTATTATTTATATTTATATATGTAAAATCAACTACCCCATACTATGGTATTGAAATTTTTGATATATTTTGTGTAATATGTACTATATTATGTGTCTTTATTGATATTACATTAGTTGTAATTGATGTAACGTTAGCTGAAGATATGCTTACTTATTATTGTTCCTATTTTAAATATGTTCCATATTATGAAAAGGAAATTCATTTTCTTTCATGATCAAAATTAATTCAACCTTTGTGTCTATAAATCATTTCCCATATTTATTTTAACCATGATCTTTTGATCAAAACATTGTATGCACTTATATGATAAATAACAGTGAAAGTAAAATGACACTCTTTTCAAGAAACTGATATTGTTAACTCAATTGTAACTAGACATGATATTCATGTAGTATCTTGATCTCCATGTTTATGGTTATAATCAAGAGACATAATAAATTATGTAGAATAAAAATTTCTTTCCTGATAATCCATAACCTTGATATTATTAAATTGCTTGCCATTTATGTGAACAATGATAATGAATTGATCTTGGTAGCATGAAGGGCTTGTAATTTCCCCATTTGTATCCATAAGTTTAACATTAGACTTTGTAAGCATCTTGATTTTTAACCTCTTTTGTTAGAAACCCTTTATTATAGATACTTTCTTACTTAGGTTGACCTTGTTTTTGCAACTTTTGTTTTACTAATTTATCTTTTTGTAACATCTCTTCCTGTAACTTTTTTAACATTTGATTTTCAAACTATTCATTTTATAATTATTCTTTTTTAAATATATATTTTTTTCATTTACTATTTTTTTAATCTCAATTGATCTAATTTTTACTTGTGAATCTTTTATTTCTCTAGTTTTTCCATTTGTAACTATTTTTATTTTGAATTATCCTTTTTTATCCATACTTATTGTCTTTTTTACTTTCGAATTAATTTTGTTTGTTTCACTTATGTTATTTGCACTTGTTCCTTCGGAGGTTTAATCATAATGTGAGTGGGTTTATTGATTCATTTATGTATGATATTATTTTTATGCTATCAATGATACTTCATGTTTTTTTCTTCAAAGCCAAATAACTATTTATATGATGTCCATGTAATCTATGATATATATAATAGTATTTTGTTCTTCTTAGAAGAGGTGTAAAAGGCAATCTATAAATTTTTTGAAATGAATTTCTCTTATAATCTCACTTGAACTTTTATTATCCTTTTGTGTATTTTTTGAATCAATAATTATAGATGTATATTACTTTTGAGACACAAGATAGCTATATGAAGACATATATACATGATTAATACTAACATGATTTGTATTTTTTATATATGTTATGATTTTTAAGTGATATGATCTTCTTAACTAAAATGTTGATTTTATTTTGAAACTCTTCTATTGACTTTATCATAATGATGATTTGATCTTTAAGTGTTTCACATGCACAAACCCTAGGTAATTGTGATTGAATATGCATACAAACACCATCTAGAGGAGATGTAGGAGGAAGAACATCATTAGCATATTAATTTTGACTATCCATGATATATATAATGAATTTTAACATAATACATGTGATAAATAACAAGGTTATTAATATAAAATGATGTTTCATATATAGTAAAACTAATGACTATGAATATAATACAAGCAAAAAAAGGTATAAAGGGTGACCTAATCAAGATTTTGAATGACTACGTAGGATATCAAATATAGTTTCTATTTCATATATTAGTGTTGGCCCAATATTTTAGAGTAGTAACTATAGAGGATAAATTGTGCCTATAACTCACTATCCCATATCCAAGGGTATATTGAGAGTAACTTCTTTGGGAAATATACTCCTCACAGGTGCACCACATATCAAATGGCTAAAAAAACATCCTCTAGTGTAAACAAGGGACCCTAGGTATTTCCAATATACCATGAGGTAAGGGGGAAACTAAAATATGTGTATAGTTTGTCTAGAGCTTAAGTATTGGGAGAGTATCCCTCAATTAATGGTGCTATTAAAATAGTATATGTAGTTTTAAAAATTCTAGAACACAAATAATAAAAACAAGTAACAAGAAATTGAAAATAAATATAAAGGAAAATTTGAATGATTTTTATGCATATAAATGACCAAATTTCAACATGAGGTCAAAAATAAATGCTTCAATTTTAGAAGTTATCCAAGGTGAAAATATAATTTCTTCAGTGTTAGACTAATATCTAAAGTTGAATAAGATTTAATTGTGGTATCATATTTATGTCCAAGGTTATAGGTTATTTATTTTAGTTTCATGAGTTTACAAAAAAAATGAAATCCTAGGACAAAAATGAAGAAAAAAAGTAGTGTTCTAAAAACATTATAGGTTCACCATAACTTTTAATGGTTATTTTTATTTAACAATGAAATGTAATAAAATACTAAACTATTGAAATGACATTTTAAATTAAAAAAAATACAAAACTTAAATTTAAAATACAAAACACAATGATTTACATAAATTGATAAGCTACAAATAGTGAATGCAAATAGAATATGCAAATCTAGATTGGATCTAACTTATGATAATTGTGCAGGTAAAAAACTGATATCGAATTGAATAACAATATATTTCAACTATTTCACAACAAAAAAATTAAATCCAAGAATATACTAGGCTAGGGAAATACTATGGTAGATTAGGGGGGCACTATGACCACGTCTGTGTTGATTGTTGAATTTACTTTCTTTTATGGGGAATTGATATTTCTAAGAGGGTTTTTTTAATCTATTTTCATATTTTGATGTGATTTAGAGAGGTAATTGTAATGTAAAACCTTAGTAACCACACATAAACCAAATAGAAATAAAATATAAAAAGGGAGGAATTGGGTTGGGGAAATAATTGAGCTATTCTCAAAAAACTTGTGTAATATGAGTGATACCTACATATCCCAAAAGGGCCTTAGGTTGATGTATTTCTCCCTCCTATAGTGAGTGTGTAAATCTTGATATTTTTGCTATTAAGATGCAACTAGTAAATTTACATAATTATTGACAATGAATGCCCTTTAAATATAATAGAATAGCTTCATAGTTAACCTATGACTATTATAATAAATCAAAACCTGAATTGGAAAGATTAGTTCTCATTTGATCAATGTGTAGTATAATTATCCAAGTGGTTCTTAGATAGATCAAGTGATGTATTGAGTGGCTTTGATGTGCCTATATAGTGGAATATTATAAATATTTCCATTAACTAAATTTGACAAAAGTGTGTGAGGGCCAACATGGAGCATATCAAATTTTAAACTTTAATGTTTATGTAAGGGAGATAAGGTTGTACTAGTGGATAGGGCTAACTTGTGGCCTTGTTTGACCTAGTACGGTCTTATACCATAAGGATTGAGACTATTAGAATTTTGATGATAGGAGTTTGTAAGCATATTATGGATGTATGAATGATGTTTTCAGTAATTTCAGGATAATGAGTATAATAGTGAAGGATCTCATAGATATTGAGAGTTAAAATAATCATGATTAGGCCAAATAAGGTATGTCAAGATTAAACATTATCAAGCACTTAATTATTAAATTTGAGTCTATACAGGTGTAAAGATAAAAAAATGACAAAAACTTCATAAGTGCAGGAAATTTAATAAGTTTGTGAAAATTCCACTCACTATAAATTATTTAAATATAATTCAACATTTGACCCTTAGATAAATAAAATAAACACAAGAATTATCTAATGCATTTCATTAAAATTTTCATATGAGTTATAGATAATTTAGAGGTCTTAATTTATTGAAAATAAATGGAGGGATATGTTGGTAACAACTCATAATTCACATTAATTGATATAATTGTATGCCTGACATTAAAACATTGTATACAACTAATGTTATTGGGTATAAGAGGAAAATACCTATAGTTCCCAAATAATATCGACTGTAATTGTTAGGTCAAAATTTTAGAGAGCACAAACTTTCAAATCCCTTATTCTAAAGTTTTTAATGTTACAAAGATATATTTATATTAGTGCATTTTTTATTTCTTAAATCAAAATTTTGGGTTTGATCTTATTTTTAATTATGGTTTTATGCAAAGGTGGTTTGTGAGTCTATGGTTGCAAGATATAAACACACATACACACACACTTTGTGTTGAATAAATTAAAAGTATAAATTTAAGATTTAGGCCAAAAAGAAAAATAATTTTAGATACATTAAACCTTGCTTAATAAAATGATTAATAATAAAATTTAGATTTTATCCAACATATCTATCATGGCAAAGAATCTCAATGACATTTTTTTGTACGTGTGTTTCAGGATAATTGAAACTAGAATTTATCACATAAATCCATTTTAGATCAGATTTTAATGGTTATCCATACACTATTCTAAATTTCCCATTTTTTCATATTTTAATGGTTATCAATACACTATTCTAAATTTCCAATTTTTTCCATATTTTAATAGTTATCCATACACTATTCTAAAGTTTCAATTTTTGATGTAGGAAAAAAAAGGAATGATGCAAGAAAAAAAGGCCAATCTTATGGAGGCAATAACTTTTGACCTGTAATTCCATTTGAGTTCTTCGACACACCAAAATGACCATATCAGAAAGTTAGATGCTTCCATAAGCTGATATATGTACTTATATTTTATTTAGATATTTTTTGAGGCCAAACGTGATCATTTGAGGGTTCAAAATTAATGTTTAATGATTTTTTCAATGATTTTCTAATTCTATAAATTGCATATTTTTAGAACCAAATGTCAACTTCAATTGAATCTCATCCCATAGGATAATTTCAGAATTTAGGATATTTAAGCAAATTTCTAGATCCATGTTCTCTTACATCCAAAACTGACTATAAATAGTGGTTGCTAAAAATAGGCATTTTTTTAGATTTTAATTTTTTGAATTTTAGCATGTTAAATCTAAATTTTGAGTTGAGACTTATTTAAGCATGGTGTGGGTTTGTAAATATTTCAAGTAATTCAATATGATTCAATTTTGAGTTATTATTTTAGATCTTGGCCTATTGATAATTTTATTATTTTCGTAGTTTTCAGGTCTATTATCTAATATCAGAGCAAGTTCGAATCTTGGAAGAGAAAGACATGGTGAGAGGATGAGGAGGTATTGTTTAGATGAACTAGAATATATAAGAGATATAGAGGCAAGTTTAATAATTAACCAAATTTATCACTAATCAGTAGAGAAGACAAGGTGGTGATAAAGAAGACACAGATCATGATGAAGAAATTTGGTAAGAAGAAGAACATCAAGAGCATCCATGATCGATGGAAAAGAGGATGGTTCAAAATTTATAAGGAAGTAATGAAGGAATCAAGGTTGATGTTCTATATTATGGAGGTAGTGTAAAACTAGAAGAGTTGATAAATTAGATGAATAACATGGATAAATGCTTTGAGTGGAAGACTATGAGATAAGAGAAGAAGGTAAAGTTTGCATGCACGAAATTGAAAGGACATGAAATGATTTGGTCAGATCACCTATAGAAAGAGAGATAAATAAAAGGAAAAGAGAATATTAATTCATGGAAAAAGATGGAGAAGAAGCTGAGGGATAAATTTCTTCCTGTAGATTATGCACAAACCCTATACAAACGATTTTAGAATTTGAGGTAAAAAGATCATAGTATACAAGAGTATTTAGATGAATTTTATAAGCTTTCTAAATGAGTAGAGCATGATGAAATAAAAGAGCAACTGGATGCAAGGTATGTAAATAGTTTGAAATTTTCTATTCAAGATGAATTAAGTATGTATATAATACTTTGCATGGAGGAGGCTTATTAATTAGCTTTGAAGGTAAAAGAGAAACAAAATAGACAAACTTTTAGAAGAATGTCTCTTGGTCCAAGAAGAGGTAGATCCCTTCCAAATAGGGAATGAAGTGAGTTTAATACCACTATAGGTGGGTCTAATACTAATAGAGGTGAGTAATCACATGGTTTAGAAAGGAAAGATGATAATAGACAAGGGTTTTAATACCAGTAAAGAGGAAGAGGATTTCAAAGAGGATGAGGTTGCGGTGGTGCTAGAGGATGGTTTTTTAATCAACATAGATCTTATGTATGTTATAGATATGGATAAGAAGGGCATAAAGTATTTGAGTGTCCATACTATCAATATCAAAAATGGAAGTAATAAGATCACCTAAGAGTGAATATAGTTAAGGCTGAGACAGAAGAGAAGAATACTAAAGTTGCACCAGTAGATGTTGGAGAGAATTTCATGATGAGAAGAACCATGATCACTCCAAGGAAGGAACAAGTGTATAATAAAGAAGGTGGTGGTGCATGGATATGATCAAATATTTTTTTAAATAAGATTTAATTTAGGTAGAAAGGTATGCAAAGTAATTATAGATGGTGGTAGTTGTGAAAATATGGCTTCTAAAGAAATGATAGAGAAACTAAATTTGCAATGTGAAAAGAATCCTAATCCTTATCAGATTTCATTTTTTAAGAAAGGGAATGATGTTATAGTAGGTAAAAGGTGCTTAATCAAGTTTTTTATAAGAAAAAGTTATAGATGAAATATGGTGTGATGTTATTTTTATGTATGCATGCCATGTGTTATTGGGGAGACCATGGAAATTTGATAGGAAAGTAATTTATGATGGAGCAAAGAATATATACACTTTTGGGAAAGGTGATACAAAAGTAGTTTTGTTACCTCTTAAAGAGGAAGATAAGATAGAAATCATGCTCTCTACTAAAGAATTTATCTAAGATATGAAGGTAGAAAGTTGTTGTTATGCATTAGTAATAAATAATGAAGAAATAGAAATGGTGCCAATACTAGCAGAAGTAGCAAGAGTGTTGAAATAATGTGAAGATGTTATGTCTAATGAGTTACCAGATGGTTTACCACTGAAGAGAGATATATATCATGACATTTATTTGATTCTAGGATCAGCTCTACCTAATCAAGTAACATATATGATGAGTCCAATAGTATATATATTAATAAATAAATGGGTTATTGAATTTATAAATAATAAGGCGATAAGGGAGAGTATGAGTCCATTTTTAACACTAGCATTGATAACTCCAAAGAAATATGGAGGATAGAGAATGTATGTGGATAGTAGAGTAATTAATAAAATTACAATAAAGTAAAGGTTTCTTATACCTTGTTTAGATGATATGATGGATGTTCTTGCATGAGCAAAATATTTTACCAAGATTGATCTAAGAAGTGGTTATTATCAGTTTCAAATTCATGAAAGAGATGAGTGGAAAACTGCATTCAAGACTAGGGATGCCTTATATGATTGGATGGTGATGCCCTTTGGATTATCTAATGCACCTAGCACATTTATGAGGGTGATGAATATAGTGCTATGAGAATATATTGATAAGTTTGTGGTTGTTTATTTTGGTGATATTTAAATATTTAGTAAGATTGAATAAGAACACTTATAACATTTGAGAATGGTACTAGATTTATTAAGAAATGAGAAGTTGTATGTAAATTTAAAGAAGTGCAAGTTATGCAGAATAGTTTGGTATTTTTGCGATTTGTAATTTTAGTAGATGGTGTGAAAATGTATGAAGAAAATATAAAGGAAATTGTTGAGTGGCCTATTCCAAGAAGCATTACAAAGGTAAGAACTTTCCATGGTTTAAAAAATATTTACAGAAAATTTATCAGAAAATTTAGTAGTATTGTGGCACCAATAATAGATTGCATGAGAGTGAAAGAATTTGCATGGACTAGAATAGCTATAAAAAGTTTTGAAATTTTGAAGAAGAAGATTATAGAAAGACTAATTTTAGCATTATTTAATTTTAACAAAGTGTTTGAGGTTGATTGTGATGCTTCATTTGTCATAATTGGTGTTGTGATAAGTCAAGAAGGAAAGCCAATAACATATTTTAGTGAGAAGTTAAATGAGGTAAGGACAAAGTATTTTACTTATGATGTTAAACTTTATGCAATTGTATAAACATTAAGACATTGGAGAAATTATTTGGTGGCTAAGGAGTTTATACTATTTACAAATCATGAGGCTTTAAAGTATGTGAATACACAAAATAAGTTCAATAGTAGGCATGCAAAGTGGGTTTCTTTCTTACAGAGGTGTTTAAATATAATTCAAGAAAATAAAATTAGGTAGCTGATGCATTAACATTATTAACTACTATGGTGAGTAAAGTAGTTAGATTTGAAGTTATGAAATAATTATATGATACTAATCCATATTTTAGAAAGATAGTTGAATAGTGTAGGAATCCACTAGTAGGTAAGAAAAATATTATTCATGATGAGTATCTTATATAACAAGGTTATCTCTTTAAATGGAAATCATTATGCATTCTAGTTGGGTATTTACAAGACAATATAATAAGACAATTACATAGTGGTGGTTTGGATAGAAATTTTGGTAAGACAAAGATAACAGCTTTGGTGGAGGAAAATTATTTTTAGCCAAAGATGAAGAGAGATGTGACAAGGTATGTTTCAAGGTGTATAATATGTCAGGTGGATAAAGGAATGCACAAAATACTGGACTATACATGCCATTACCAGTTTCAAGAGGACAATGGATAGATTTGAGTATGGACTTTGTGTTGGGATTACCAAACACACAAAGAGATAGTGATTAAATTTTTATTGTTGTAGACATATTTTATAAAATGTTTTATTTCATTTCATGTAAGAAGACCAATGATGCCACTAGAGTTGCAAAATTATTTATTTAGGATATTGTGAGATTGCATGGTGTTCCAAAAACTATTAATTCAGATAGGGACATAGAATTTTGAAGTCTTTTTTGAGGATTTTATGGAAAAATATGGGTACTAAGCTATAATTCAGTAGTGCATATCACCCACAAATAGATGGATGACACAAATTTTGAATAGGAGCTTGGGAAATTTGTAGAGATGCATAGTGGGAGAGAAGCCCAAGCAATGGGACTTAGATTTACCACAAGATGAGTTTGCATATAAAAGTTCAATGAATAGATCAATAGGAAAGTGACCATTTTAAATTGTTTATGAGAGAAATCCTATGGGTATTTTAGATTTGGTATAGTTTCCAACTTTAGATCAAATTAGTGATGATGTAGAAGCATTTGCAGAGCATATGAAGCAGTTGTAAGGAGTAAGAAAAAAATTAGAGGAAAGTAATGAGAAATATAAATCAACAGTGGATTTTAGAAGAAGATCAAAGGTATTTGGAGAAGGAGAGTTGGTAATGGTTTACTTCAAGAAATAAATATTTCCAAAAGGCACATACAATAAGCTGAAGTACAAAAAAATTAGACCATGCATAATTATGAAGAAAATCAATGACAATGCTTATGACATGAGTTTACCATAGAATTTTTATATATCTCCAGTATTTAATGTATAAAATTTATATGATTTCCATAGAGAATATGGTGAATGTGATGAATATGAATAAGTAAATTGGGAGCAATAGGTTCCAAAGAAGAAAAAAAAATAGTGTAGGTTTTGGATATGAAGACAGTGAACATGAGGCAACGGAATTATAACATGTATTTGGTGTAGTGGGAAGGATTGAAGCAAGAATATAACACTTGGATTAAATAATATGAGCTAAATAATATTGACAAGGAAAAAATTTAGCAGTATAATTAGACTAACTCACAAGAGTTGAGTTATTTTCACCCAGAGGAGAATGATGTAGAAAAAAAGCCAATCTTTTGGAGGCCATAACTTTTACCCTATAGCTTTGTTTGAGATCTTCCATGCACCAAAATGATCATATAAAAAATTATTATGATACCCTAATCCACTCTATCCACTTAGAGTTGATTAGAATATTTTTTGGAGGCCAAACGTGATCATCTAAGGGTTTAAAATTAACGTTTAATGATTTTTTCAAGAATTTTCTATTTTTTAAAATTATATATTTTTAGAACCAGACATCAAATTAAATTAAATTTTATCTCATAGGATAATTTTATCATTTAGGATATTTATGGAAATTTTTAGATTCACACGTACTTGCATATGAAACTTACTATACATAACAGTTACTAAAAATAGGCATTTTTTTTAGATTTTAGTTTTTTTGAATTTTTGTATGTCAACTCTAAATTATGAGTTGAGGATTTTTTAACCATGGTGTGGGTTTTTAAATATTTAAATTAATTCAATATGAATCAATTCTGAGTTATCATTTTAGATCTTGGCCTATTGGTAATTTTATTGTCTTGATAGTTTTTAGGTTCATTAATTTGTTCATGTTACAAGGATGCTAAATCCTATACCACATATTACAATTATTATGATCCATGGGATATCATTTATTAAATGATTTTTTACTCATACATTTTTGTTACCTTGTGCATGCTTTTGAATTTTTCATAAATGTCAATGAGGGTATTTGATTTAGAATATTCTTGCTTGCTAAGCACATAAATTTACTATGTATCTTACAAGCATTTTCTCCATGAAATCATAGTATTTTGAGGCATGTTTTTGAATGGTTAACATGCCCTATGTATGTTTTGACATTGTGTGTGTGTGTGTGTGTGTGTGTGTGTGTGTGTGTGTGTGTGTGTGTGTGTGTGTGTGTGTGTGTGTGTGTGTGTGTGTGTGTGTGTGCATGTGAGTGTGTGTAAGGTTTAATAATATAAAAAAATGAGAGATATTGTGAAAAACCAATTACTATAAAATCATATATATGATAAAAAACTAACTTAAACAATAAACCCACATTTCTATATTAAAATAAAATATAAAAATATACATACATAAAAAAATTAATTGCACAATAAGATGATTTTTATACACATAAATCAATTATATATTTTCTCATAAAATGTAATATTTTTATTAAAAAAACATTAAAAATAGTATTAAAGTCATGCCACTATAGAAAAAAAAAATCCATAAATGCAAACTAAAATAAAAACTACATATTGACATGCACAAAGAATGTTATTAGCTCAATGCAACATGAACAAAAAATAGATTTCATCATACAAATCCTTTTTTTTATTTTTATTTTTTAAAATGTGAAAAGTATCTAAATAATTTTATTACATTGATAAACACTATAGAATGGTTGTAGCCTTCCCTAACTATAAATCATTGGTAGTTGACATTATATATTTTTTCATGCATTTTAATTTGGAATGAAAAAGGTTTGAGTTGAGAGGGTTGGGTACAGATTCATCACATATTATAAACACTTATACAATGTAAAATATTATAAAAATGATATCAAAGTGGCTTATAGCAAAATTATTTTTTATGGAAGAAAAAATTCCAATGCACAAATCCATTAAGATGTTATAGATAGGGTAGAAAATTTTCAATTATTGTTGAGGATATTATAATGGAGAGTCTTCTTAAAATAGAGATTTATTACAAAAGGTATCAATTTACAAAATTTTATGATTACCATCCATCATACATTACCTCTCCCTTGAATGTACAACCATAAATTCAATCTATTGAGGAACACACACAACATCAATAGGAGCTACCTCAATCACAAAAATTCCTCTAGCATTTCATGTTTTTGGTTTTGGATAAAATATTCCCATTAATATGGAGTTAACAAAGCTTAATGAAGATGGAATAATAATCTTGGAGATAAAATAAATGATCTAACCTTAATGGTAGAGGATGTAGATTACTTGATGAGAAAGGGCTTGACATGAGATGATATAAGATTCATATATATGCATCTACAAATGATCAATGTTGAGGACAATGTTTGTTCAATGAAGGTTGGCATATTATGTCATTAACTTATAAAATGTTTAGGAATATGTGTGGGTCGACATATGGCACACTTAACATTTATATTTAGTTAGATGTTTCTTTTGGCCAACCTAATTAGTATGAATGGGTGTGAATCTACCTAGTTATGTCTATAAATAAGGATGACCAAGGCTATGCAAGGTCATCATATTCAAAATTATATTCTTATTGTCTAGTTTTAGGCTTCCCCATCGAAGCGGGTCAGTTGTATAATCAATATTCTTCTCTTCTTCTATTTACATTGAAGTAATTTTATTACATTTTATGACACATAAGCTAAGATGACATCAACATATGCTAGTATACAATTAATCGATCTTAATAAATAATTGACATGAAATGGTACCTAATTGGGAGAAATTGTATGAAATAATTTGATAGGGTACATAATTGGAAACAACCCTAACTAGTATCAAAATGAATGAAATGTAAAATTAAAAAAAATAAATCAACATTTTTTTTTCCAAAATTTGACCAAAAAATTAAAGGATTCATACCTCCTCATCATCCTACCCAATAAAAACATATTCCTTCACTCAATCTTATTAGTATATAATAGTGTTACATATCACTAGTATGTCTAGTCAGAGCTCCATATTTATAAAATCAATTCAAGGGATTTCTATACTATAAAGTATATCTATAGTTTTAACACCAACTATTAAACAATATTTTTTGGGAGAAAATTATAACATTTTATGAACATATTTCACATAATGAGGCATACATGTATATTTTAATTACCTAATTATGTTATTGGACACCACGAGATATGTCTACAAATTTTGAGGCATTTATTATACATTTTTGGGCACATATTACTTGTTATTATTATCTTAATGACCTATATGACACTATTGCATGTTACTTTATTTTAATTATTATTTATATGGATATATATTATGATTAATCATTTGGAAATGAGAGTTATAAATCATCTCTCTTTCACATAATATTTATTACAAATCATTCTTGAGTGATGCAATATGTAGATGTGATAATTATTACTTTATACAATAATTTTTATTACTTTATAATACACACATTATGTTTTGGGGAATCATATCCACAATATTTACACATGATATATTCACTGCTTATATTTGACACCAATGAGGATTCCATAATACTATACAGACTAAAAGTATTAATCATTCCCACTGAGGGCATCATACCCATCTAATATTTATTAATTGTATCTATTTTTACATTGAAATTGGGGCATAATACCCATTTTATATTTATATCTATTTATACATCACCATTGTGGGTTGATAGAGTTAATAAGACTCTTCAACCAAGATCTCTCCATGAATCCATTATCACAACCATGAAAGCTTCAAAATTTCACACTAAGAATAAAATATATATTATCCACTTTGATCAAATAGTTTACAATATAGATTTACAAATAGGTAGAATATAGGATAATCCTAACCATCCCATATATGTGGGACTAACTTCCCCAATAGTTAAAAGTAAGGCATAACCCCATCATCCTCATGAATGTGGGATAAACATTTCCAATGAAATAACACCTAAGTAATATAAAGAGTAGGAAAGTAATATCCTACACCAACACCCCCGTTAAGTGTAACTTAGGTGGGTACAATAAAGGATGCAACATGATGTCACGTGTCCTTATAGAGACCAATCCATCTTGCTAGAGTACATGGATGTTGATTTGTTATACCATACAGTGAAGTAAGAATGGTGGTAAATATGAGGATCATAAATATGAACACTACACTTTAAAATACTAGGTAGAATAATAAACTCAAATAAGCATTTCTTGAACACACTCCAACAAGATGGTGAGAAGTGAGCATAAAGACTAGTGGGGCTACCACACTAGTGTCACTGGTGGGGATACCACACTAATTTCACTATCAAAATCATGAAAAAGGCCATGGAGTCAAGTAAAAAATCTTCATATAGATTCCATCAAATAAAGTGCTTGAATAAGATACCCATGTACAAAAGAGGAATCCATAAAACACTCAAAAGAGTGAAAATTATACAGATAACTCTCATAAAGTGGAGAAAAAGAGAAAATCCTTAAAAAAAAATTCCCATAAAAATATAAAAGAAGAGAGAGATAAAAATACCCCCAAAGATGATGTTGAATAAGTCTGCACTGAAAAAAATTAAAAGTCACAAAGGAAATCAATTTATGTGAGTGGTCTAAATCCACTACTCAATCACAGAAAATAACTGACATTGGGTGTCATCAAAATAACTTCAATCAAGAAGACTATCAATGATGATGAAAGTACAAAATAATATTTCATATTCAATGAATTCTCAACATCTAAGAAGTAAAATGTACACCATACCCCCCATACTACTGACTAGGTGAAGTGATAAGAAAGGTCTGCATGAGTGGTTTGAATCCACTACTCAAACATCGAATAAGATGACACTTTATACACTAGAATAAATCCATATCACACTGAAAGAGATTATCAAAATATCAAAAAAAGACAAGATGAGACTAGGATTCACTAGAATAACTACATTTCATGCCATGGGAGACTGTCAACTATCAAAAAAAGTGGTAAAAATATAGACAAGGTCTTCAAAGATGATGGCCCATGATGGTGATGAAAGAGACAAACAATTGAAGAAGTGAAAATGTGCCATAATAGAGAACACAAATGCATAAATGTATACAAGGTTGAATCAAGAAACCCCTCATGGCACTTTATAAATTAGTGTGAGTATAATATATTCCATACACAAAAAAACCAAATGGAAATAAGGAAAACACTCGGCTTCATTAGAATAGCTCCAAACAAGGGTATTGTCAATCTATTAAAAAATTCATCAAGTATCATGAGAGATTCTCCAAAAAATAAGGGATTGAAAATGTGTTTCCATTTAAGAAAGCAAGATGCTAAGAAATGGGCCTTGATGAAGACATGATACAAACTACAAGTGTGTCAAAGTGTTAATTCATAAACTAGAATAGAAAATTTTGTAGGCTAATGAAAGATTGTGTCAAATGGATAAAAAAGCTAATATGTATGAAAAACACACTTTAAATGATCACCTACTAAAAAATGATAATCTACAAAGCACATGCAAAGGACATCAGACTCAATCAAAAATGCATCTGAAATAGTGCAATGTGTAAGAGTGGCATAAGTAATAAAATGTGATCCAAGAAAGAGTATTTTGGGATAAAGCTCATGTAAATAGGACATTGATCACAAATAAAAATTCATCCAAAATTACAATGAGAGAGCAATCCCCCATAGTTATTGTACAACTCCCCCTCAAATTTGACTCTTTACATTTTAGTGCATTTTTACAAAATAAATGACATCAATAGATCAAGCATTAAAATGCATGCACTTTTGACAAACTATAACTTGATTTCAAGGTACTAATCAAAAGGTATAGTTTTAACAAAGTTATCCCATCATAAATGGGTTAAAAAAAAAACATTACACCAAAAACTATTAAATACTTGGATAAAAATAAATTATTTCTACTAGATCTAGAAAAAGTGGATTTGATGGAAATTTTGAGCAAAGGAAAAGAAAAATATTCCACATAGATCAACCTTTCATGTTGTTTTTTCACTTTATATATGACATATGATTTAATTTCTTGATCGTGCATAAAAAAGCATAAAAATAGAATCATAGGGTCAACTTCAGAGCCTCATATCTCCTTGAATATTGATCAGAATTTTTATTATTACCACTTTCTGAAAATCTCTCCAAGTTCTCTTTCCAATAGTGAAATAATTCTGTGAATCAGATACCTATGTGAAGAGAAAACAAATCTGCAAGATAGTCATGGTTTTTTGAAAAAAAAACTTTATAATTTCTCCAAAAAAATGTATGGACAACACAATAGATCCAAGCAACTCAAATGAAAATAATTTGTTAGGTTGTTAGCCTAGATTAATAAATGAATTTTAAACTGATTTGTTACATTGTTACTCATAATTAATAATTTGTTTAAGATGTGTTATAAACACAACATTTTCATTCATAGTTAATAATAATATTGATTGTAAGGAAATTGTTATTTTAGAATGGAGTTGGAATTGAATAACAATCTGAAGAACTTGAGCATTCACAAAGTTTATTGATTGATTACACTAGTATTATTCTAAAATCTGAGCAAGGACCCACTCAAATTGAGGAACAAGGACAAACCTTATGGTATTTCTATATTAGAGTTTTTTTTTCATTTCTAGTTCCAACATTTCTTTATATTATTTCTTTAGATGAATCTGCAAGTGTGTGTGTGTGGTGTGTTAACATTCAAAAAAATTAATTTACTTGTTTTAATTTCCATAATTTACATTTTATTATTTAATTTTAGTTACTATTCTCATTTTATTTAAGTATATTTTATTTAAGGTTTGATTTGATATTAACAATTTAAGTTTGAATGAATTGAGTGTTATTTTCATTTTCAATTAGAAAGAACTATTACCTAGAAGTCTTATTTTCCCTATTACATGTATCCTTTGACATGATTAACATTATTAAATCAAATTCAAAGGGTCAATGACCCTCATCACTTTAATTTTTTGGCATAAATTTGTTCCACACCACATTGCTATATTGCTACATTAAGGTGCACTGCTTTCCCCTCACTATTTCATCATCACATTAGTATCCCATACCTATCGAGTTTTTTAAGATGTTACCTATTTTATATAGTTTCATAGGGATTAATATTTATCCATTATACTATTTTAATGGAGAATATTTCTTGTAATCACAATCATACTTCCTTGAGTTACATATTTACATATTGAAGGTTACATGATGATTTTTTCTCTAGTTACCTATATGTGTTTACTAAATTCTTGTAAATCTTTCTAACAGATTTCACTATATTAATAGATAACATGTTATGTGCATGAATATTTATTTTTAGATGAGTGATTTGAAATAATAATTTTATAATCCCTCACCTTGAAAAGGGGGATAAATCTAGATACTTTACATTTAGATTTTTAAAATCAGAGGAAAAAAGTTGTCAACAATATATAAAATTTTATAGCCTAATAATTCCATATGGTACATAATAGGTACAATTCCAATTTTATCTTAGAGAAATTTGATAATCATATTCACAAGGCAATAAACCAGTCACCTTCTAAATGATACTTTAGTCTAAAAAATCTAGTATAGTCATCATATGTGTTGGATTCTATTATTTTAACTTTCCTTTCATTCTTCTTATTTGTTTGATCATCTAGTTGTTTCATTTGTGTATGTTTAAATCCCAAGGGTAAATATGATTATTATTATGAAATGTATTATTATGTATCTCCCTTATGCTTTGGTTTTATCTCATTGTGCATAGATTAATTACCAATAATGCACCAAATAGTTTAAAGATGATATTCATTCTATATTTATAGCCACAACCATAATACATCAAAGGGTAAATAATGATTAACTAACCTTATACCTACTACATCATTAATATATTAAGTTTTTGAAAAATATTCGTGCATGGCCTTGAAGTAAGGAATTGATTGATCTCTTCAAATTACTCAAAGATAATCTTTATATGGAATAATTATGCATCGAGATTATCATTATTTAAAATGTCATGTGGAACTTCACCTATGTCAATACTATAAAATAATTACATCCCATTTGGTATTTTACATCCTTAACCACAAAAACAAATTCAAATCCTTAGAAGAGGATCAACTACTTGTAGAGTCCACCATGCAACATAAATCTACTGACTAGGTAACTCAACTTTTAGTGGTCAGTGAAGAAATTAAAAAGGTGTGATGAGTTGGTACCAATGGAGATTTTAGAGTACATTCACCATACCTATATCCTCACACTTGGTGGTATAATTGTACTTTTTAAATGATAATTTATAACTAAAAATGTACGTAGGATGGTTTAGATTAAATTCACCAAGATAAGCAAAGATAACTCTAATGGTGATGGTAGAGGTATCCACATGAGCATGAAATGGATTATCCTAGCTTGGAAGTTAGAAGATAAAAGTTGAAACCAACTTATTTTTTATAGCCTTAAATTATACCTATTATTCAGGATCCCAAAATAAGGGATCATATTTCTTTAGTAATGATTTTAAGGGGTTTATAACATTTGCATAGTTCTAGATAGATTAATGATAGTACTTGACATGACACAAGAAAGTACAAAATTATTTTGGTGTTTTAAGAAAATATAGTCAGAAGATGGCCATGATCTTAGATGGATCCACTAGAAAATTATATTCTTGAAAAGAATGTGTAAACACAACATTTTTCACTTTATCATTTACTAATGCTTTCTCTTGCAAAAACTTGTGGAACTTGAATCTCCCTGAGTTCATGGCTTAAAGGGAACACAAGGAAAGGGGTGGATATGACTTTGGTTTTTAAAAAGTAATTTTTCTATTTATCTCATTATCATATCATTCTTATCCCCACCTCATATTCCTTGTATTCACTTTCTTAACTACCTCTTTCCCTCCTATTCCATGTAGTTTGACTAGTTTCCTCATTTCTTACAACATTAGCCAGGATGATAATGTTTATTTCAAGCCTATTACCTCATTATAATATATTATCCTAGTTGATGTAGTTTTGAGTGTGTCTTTCTAGAATTTATGCTTCTTTAGCCTAGCTAACGTAGTTCAATGTTAGCCAACTCTTAACTACAGCAAACTAGTCAATCCTATTGGCTTAATTTGGTTATAGGTATTTGACCATAATATATACATGATATTTTTCATTCCAAACATATAAATACCTTATTTATCACTTATTTTATTTGATTTAGATTGCACATCTTTTTTAATCACACTTGGAGGAGTTATAGGTAGAGTTTTATCTTGAAGGAAGTATTAGACATTTGCTAAGAGATCCTTAGTTAGCTTAGAGTCTATTTATTAATTTTTTAAGGTATTGAAAGCCACAAAAATATCTTAAAAATCACCATTGTCCAAGGGGGATATTGAGTCTTGATGGGTCCCCATCAAGATAAGTATTTCTAACCTTATGTTATTTCTTTTATTTCATTTAGTATATACATGTTGCTTATTGTTTAGTAGATGAATGAATGTGCGTGTATCCTTTTCTAAGTTATTTCTACACTTATACTTAGTGTGGATATAAGATTAGTTATAATTTCCATTTATTAATTATTAGGTATCCTAGACCCTATTTGTTTGCCATAACTCCTTATCCATTTTGATTATTCTAACCCTTCCCCTTAGTTTAATTTAATTTAATTTACTTGCACAAATAATTACTTTTCCTTTGGTAATAATTTTTATCATTAGAGGTCTAGTTAGAGATATTCCCTTGTGTCTTAGTCTTAAATGATTTAGAACTCTTTCCTTTGACATTAGTCAGTAGGTACCCCTCTTTATAGGTCTATATATCCACACGTGGTTACAACCCACATATCACAAGATTTTTGATTATCCTTCTCTAATTCTAGATCTCTTGAGATAGGATAGTTTTGTTTGTATAATTATCATATTACATTATTTAATTAGTTAGTTTGTTAGGTACTTTTTTTATATAACCATCCATAGGTGTTATTTTATTACAATTTTATAACTGTCTCTTCATTGTATTTATATCAACTGCTATTTTCATTTCTATATATCAAATTTTCAATTTATATAATACTCTAGTATTAGAATAGACACAAATTTAGAAGTTTGAGAAAGCCTTTTTCTTCATTTGGTTCAATGTAGTAGAGCATAATAATAGCCTAGTCTAGCGTTAGAACCTAAATATGAATCAGAGTTCAAAGAACAATAATCACCTAGTCGTGGATGCTCACAAAGGGATAAAGTATAAAAAGGAGCATGGAAGTCCAAGCCTACAAAAAAATTATAGTGAAATCCATCTCCACATCACCAATTATAAAGGAGTGTTGGCAATTGTATACATTGGCAGAGTCAAGCCTACTAAGCCTGCCTGAGGGTGAAGAGAGCACTGTAGCTTCTTAAGCCTGATTGATGCCTAAAAGAAAAGTTTGATAAGTAAATAAAATGAAGTTTAAAAGTGTAAGCCTATAGAAGTTCCAAGCTTATAGACAAAGTGTAGAAGCTTGGAGAGTGTATCACATATATAAGCAAAGTTTATTGCAAAGTGAGTAGTTCTTATAGATAGAGCATTCAAAGCCTTGAGTGAGCAGCCTAGACATGCATAGAGGATATTTTTGGCTCCATTCACAAGAGACATTTCAACCCATGTATTGAGAGACTCAAAGAGTAGTCCATCATTGGTAAAAGGTTAGGATGTTGTGTAAAGGAGGTGTCTGAAGACTACGGTCTAGAGGTGCAACTACAACTGTCCACTGAGCATTCCTAAAAAAAGAGAGTGAATTCAAATATCCAAAGCCAAAAGATGTGAAATTTTGGAAAAAATACCTCTAAGGTACATTTAGAATTAAAAAAAATTGAAACTTTGAAGAAATAATTCATGTTTTGCTTGTAATTTTCTTGCAAAAATAAGAAAACACATAAAAATGTATAGGCCCAAGTTGCTATTGTTAGATGCCCAACTCTTGAAAGGGCCAAATTTTCCACCTATAATATGAATATGTGATTGATCATTTAATTTTAATAATTATGGGACATTGTCACTAGAATAGTGACCCATCCTATTAAACTAGATGAGAAAAAGAAGTTTGACAAGTTAGATGCAAAATATCTCATATTGATAACTCTTAGTATTACTGATGAAGTTCAACTGCATGTACGTAATGCATAGACATAAAAAGAGGCATGGGGCATTTTTCCCACAATTTATGAGGTGAAGAACCAAACTAGAATTTTACATTTGTAATTGATTCTTCATACACTCAGTATGAAATCAGGGGAAAAGGTTGAAGAGTTCTTACACCAGGTTGTAGAACTATGAGTAAAACTTACTGAACTTGGAAAAAAGATTGAGGACAAGATGTTAGTTATAATCACACTAAGATCTCTCCCATCTCAATTTTGCATGTTTGATATGACACTCAAAATTACCAAGCAAGTTGTGTCATTTGAATAACTGGTCAATTTGCTTCAATAAGAGGAAGGAATATAGTCTGTGCATGAAGAATATGAGGAAAAATCCCTAATGTCCAAGCAATGGGGTCCAAAATTCAAGAAATGACCTTAAAATCATCCACAATAACATCAATAATTAAAAAAAAATGAGAAACCCAAGTGGTGGTGTTACATTTTCAAAACCCACATGCATAATACTAATAATTATTGGTATAATGCCTTGGCTTAAGACCAATCCAGTCAAGAGGGATATTCTAGTAAAGAGGATTCAAAAAATCTAAAAGATATCCTTGATAATGGAAGAAAAAAGGGCATGTAGTAGCTAAAATCAAGAGGAGAATGCATCTAATGATGAAGTAGTAGATGAAGTAGCATATGGAGCCCATGATGATCTTGTACTAGTCTCCCAAACCTTGACAACAATGAGAAAATTTTGGTTAATAGACTCTGGTGCCATCAAACACATGACTAGATGTAAGGAACTCTTTGATTCATTGACAACTCATCCAACTGGAGATCAAGTTTTAATTACTTATAATAAAGAGTAAATTATAGAAGGAAATAGATGTGTCACCATTCTTCTTAGGACAAGATTCTGTATTCTAACAAAGGTACTCTATGTCCCTAGTTTGACAACAAATCTCTTATCTATCAATCAACTATTGAATCATAAGATAAAAGTAGAGTTTCTAGTCTAGGAAGGCATAAAACCATGTCTCATTTATTTATAAGGTCAAGTTATTGCTAAATCCTTCTTGAAGGATCAATTATTTACCTTAGATACAGTTTCAAGTAGTGAAGTTGCACTCATTGCCTCTACAGTAGAATCCACTACAATTTAGCACTACCGATATGGGATTCTATCTATTAGTTCTCTCTTCTAGCTCAGTTCTAAGGCAATGGTACATGAAATTCCTTAACTTTCCCATTCTTTATTGATATATTCTGGTTGTCTTGTAGGCAAACAATATTGGGTTTCATTTGAGTTGAGTTCCTCACATGCCAAGGAATGAATTGTTGTGGTGTATACTAATCTATAGAGACCCATGATAGCATCTCATTTAGGATTTAGTTACTTTCAATTATTTATTTATGACTTTTATTTTAAGAATTGTGTGTTATTTCTCAAAACTAAGAGTGAAGTGCTTGCCCATTTCAAGACCTTCTATTAGTGTGTTGTTACATAGTTTAAGAAGAAACTTCAACTCCTATACTTAGATCAAGGGGGGAAGTTCAAAAAAAAAGAGTTCTTAGCATTCTTAAAGCAACATAGCATCAAGAAACACCTAACTCCTCCCTACACACATTAGCAAAATATAATAGTAGAATGATGTAATCGCTCAGTCATGGAGATGGCTTATTTCATGCTATCCATTACAAAGTTGATGGCACAATTTTGGGTAGAAGCAATACAAATGGATATATATCTTCTAAATAGAGAACCAATAAAGATATTTCTAGACAAGACACTAGAAGAGGTATAGAGTGTTTGTAAACCATCATTTTCCCATCTTTGATTATTTGGTTGTACATTTTATATGCATGTTCCAAATAAGAAGAGGAAGAAGATTGAACCAAATACCCTCCAGTGTATTTTCTTTGGGTATAACACTACCTCCAAAGCATAACATCTCATGGATCCTAAGACAAAGAATATTTATGAAAGTCATGATGTGGTCTATGATGAGTCATCATTTGACTCATTAGCATAGAAAGAGACAGTCTGGACCACCACTTATAGACTATTCCCATAGTTAGATAATGAGCATGAAGAAGGCGAGCTGCAAGAAAGAGAATTGTTTGTTGATCTTGGTAATCTAAAGGGTATTTATTCATCAAACTAGTAGTCACAATGATGTCTTAAATGGCTAGATTTTATAATCAAGGACTCAAACCTAAGCTCTCCTCTAGAAAATTTATTAAGAGTTCAAACAAGAAGATAGGTGAGAGATGAAGTCAATATTTCACTCATGAGTTCAATGGTTGACATCACCAAACCAGAGAAGTTTGAAAGGACTTAATTCAACCCTAGTGGAAGAAAGCTATGGATGCAAAACATGATGCCCTCATCAAGAATGGGATGTGGGAAATTTTTGATCTACTTATAGGGAAGAAATCTATTGGCTACAAATGGATCTTTAAAACAAAGTAGAAGGTAGATGGATCCATAAACAAACACAAATCATGACTTGTTGAAAAGGGTTATACTTATCAAGAGGGCATTGATTATGAAGAGAAATTTATACCCACTATAAAGATCAAAACCATCATAATTATTTGTACACTGGTAGCATAGTATGGATGGAAACCTTAGAAGATGGACGCCAAGAGTGATTTCCTAAATGGTGATCTGAAAGAAGAAGTATACATGACCCAACCAAAAGGTTTCATTGATGAAAAACATCCACAAAAGGTATGTCATCTAGTTAAGTCTCTTCATGGACTTAAAAAAGCACCTCAGGCATGGTACATAAAAATATATGATCACCTAATGCAGCATGGTTTCATTTATATCCCCTCTGATTCTAAGTTGTATATCAAGAATGTCGGTATAAATATTATTATTCTTGTCTTGTATGTGAATGTTCTTATGGTCACTGGTAGTTTAGATGATCTTGTTGATGTATTAAATAATGATCTAAAGCTACTACATTATTGTCTTGGCTTGAAGATATGGTAGAAATAGAATCACATTTTTATCTCTCAGATGAAATACACCAAGACAATCCTAAAAAGTATATAATGTCAAACTGTAAACCTCTTTTGGTACTAATGGAAAAAGGTTTAAAATTCTCTCAATTCTAGGATTCCCCTCACGTGGATGCAACTCTCTATAGACAACTCCTTGGGAGTCTCATCTACTTGACCTACACAAAACCATATCTATGTTTTTCTATGAGATATCTTTTTAGATTTAGGCAAGAATCAAAGAAATGCCACAAGGTTGTAGAAAAACATGTTTTGAGATATGTCTGAGGCACACTTGAGTATGGTTTGGAATATAAGAAGAATAGTTAGTTCTTCTTATAGGACTGAATTAGACTATGTTGGATCTGTTGATGACAAAAAATCTACTTTAGGATACATTTTTCATCTCAGATCTGGACCCATTTTTTGGATCAATAAAAAGCAATCAATAGTTTTTCTCTCATCCATGGAAGTAGAGCATCATTCTGCATGAGGAGATATGTACAAAGCAATATGGATACATCACATTTTTTTTGATATGGAGATTCCTAAAGATCAGCCACCAATTCTATTCTATGATAATCAAGGTGTGTTGAAGCTTGTGAAGAATCCAATATTTCATAAATAAACCAAACACATTAAGATTCAATGTCATTACATCACAGAATAAGTTTTTAACCACCACATTCAACTCTAGTACTACCTGATAGATTCAAAAATAGTAGATATACTCACCAAGTCTCTTGGCAAGGTGAAATTTGATCTATTTTGGGGGTATATTTATAAAAACACTATAATAAAGGGGGGAATGTTGGTGTAATTATCATATTACATTATTTAATTAGTCATTTCATTAGGTACTTTGGTTTTGTAACCATGCATAGGTGTTTTTTGATCACAGTTTTATAATTGTCTCTTTGTTGTATTTATATCCACTTCTATTTGCATTTCTATATATCAAAGTTTCAATTTCTTTAATAAGTTATAGGGTAATCCTAGCTCATGCATATAATCTAGCGAATGTCAAATGAAGCTTAATATTAACTTCACTCTTTCATCCAATTGCACTAGCCAACCTAATACAATTTAGTATGAGTTTTATCTGTTATGAAATTGCATTGTCCAATCCAACACCATTATGTATCAACATTATTCATTAAAAAAGCTATATCAACTATCCTGATATAGTTTTATTTTATCTATTTCCTCTCAACCAAATTTTTTGGCTATCCTAATATAATATTGGGTTAGTTTTCTTTTCTATCCTTCTATATTGTCCAACCTAATACAATCTCTTTCTTGCTTGTAAATAACATTAGCTAGCCTAAGTCATTTGTGCTTGCATAGATGACATATGCAAACTTAATACAGTTTTTTTATTTGTTATTAATTTCATCTATTAGAACTCATATAATTATGTTTGTTTAATTTTTGTTATAATTTAGTTTATTATTATTGACTGCATGTTTATCTCAATTCATTGAATGTTGTAAATTATTTTTCAACATTGATTTTTGAACTTTATTTAATATATTTTTGATTTTACCTATAATCTTGTTCATGTAGTTTTAAAACTGATTATTAATTACAATGCAAGGATATGTGTTATCTTGTTTAAAATACATCATGTCATGAGGGCCTTCCCCAATACTCATATCTATAATACAACACTAAACCTGGACTTTAGTTTCCACATGCCTCATGGTATATCAGAAATGCCTAGGATTATTTTTTATTAAACCTTATGAAATAAACCATATATTGTATTTTTTGGTGCACTTGATATGAGGGTATCACCTAGGGAAGTTAATCTCACTATACCCTCAAAATGAGGGCTAGTGGGATATAAACACGGTTAACCTCTATAGTTAGTACTTTGAAAATTTGGTCAAGACCAATCAATGAACAAGTAATTATATTTGAGAGAAAATACAATTAATAAAATACTTTTATTAAATATATGTGATCTTTTTTTGAAATAAATATCTATATTTAATTTACTACTTAAATTATTTTAGTATTACAAATAGTATATACCAAAACTGATATAATCTTATATTATGTGTTATAATTGCATCAACCAATCTAATATAGTTACTTGAGAGTGAAATACATCATCTAGACCCAATATAGTTCCCACTATTTACTTCCCTAATTACATTTATAAAATAAATGTAATATTATTATTACCATCTTTTCAACCTAACTACATCAACCAATTCAATATAGTCTTTTTTTTCTAGTATTTATCAGTCTGATTGCATTAGAAAACCTGATATAGTTTTTTTATTTTTACCTTATATCTATTTGAATACATTGGATAACTTGATATAGTCAACTTATCCTAATATCTAAAGACCTAACTACATCTACCAACTTGATATAATTTAAATTTGCTCATTTAGTTACTAACTACATCATCGTGGATGATAAAGTTTGTTCACAACCTTTTTTTCTTACATTATTTGGTGCATATTTTCTAATTCTGAATAAAGGATTTAATAAAATATGATATATTTAGCTAATTCACACAAAATTTATATAACATTGACAAAATCAATATAGTATTATTATTACCATCCTTTCAACCTGACTAAATCAGCGAACTCAACACAATCTTCTTTTTCTAGTATTTATCAGTCTAATTGCATTAGAAAACCTAGTATAGTTTTTTTATTTTTACCTTATATCTATATGACTACATTGGATAACTTGATATAGTCTAATTATCCTAATATATAGCTACCTAACTACATCGACTAACTTGATACAACCTAAATTACCTCATTTTAATTACTAACTACATTGTCATAGATGATAAAGTTTGCTTACAACCTTTTTTCTTTCATTATTTAGTACATATTTTCTAATTCTAAATAGAGTAATTAATAAAATATGATGGATTTAAATAATTACCACAAAAATTATATATCTTGTTTCCCAAACATTACTTTTGAAAATGAAAACATGAGTAATTTTCATGTAGTTATTAGAACTAAGAACTATGAACAAATTATTTCCAAACCTCTTGATACACTTAATTATCCTACACACATGTCTATTATAGAGGACAAGAGTGACCTTGAGTATACTCCTAAAATGTTCATATACATTAATGAGCATCTTTAGAATAAGGGAAAGGACCTTCTGGTAATTTATCATCTCATGATATAGGGACCATCTTGAATAATTTGGACTTATTACTAGTCCAACTCCAAACAAAACCATTAGAAATAATTCTAAACTATTCAATTTTTTCTAGTTTTAATTACACTTTTATGCAATATATAGGTTGTAAATATTAATTATTACCATAACCCTAGTCTATTTTATTTGAAATATATGAAAAATATTCTAACCCTAGTCTATTTTATTTGAAATATATGACAAATATTCTTTTTATAATATTCTCTCTCTTTTAGTTTGGGTTCCATAAGTACATATTATTTGAAATAATACTTATAGGCTCTCATGTGAAGTTTACACCTTCCCTTACACATAATTTCTACCAAATTTGGGGCAAATAATTACATGAATTTATGTCTCCCTTATTCCTCCACCATGCCTGGTATTCATACTAACATGGTAGGCCTCTCCTTTAATGGGCCTACTCAAAGTGCCCACACTCATATCCTTGTCAATTACACAACTAGTGCATCTCAAAAAGATACTCAAGCTTCCTCTTTTAGAAAACAAAATATTAATACTCATCAAATCTTGTTGCAATCTAAGAACTAAATGTTTACCTTTCCAACTAATAATAACAATTAGATAATGCAAATGCAAAGTCAACCTTTGAAATTGTAAAATATTTCTAAAAAACCTTAGTGGAGAGTGAAAAATCCAAGTGCCCCTAAAATTCCCTCCCCCATTAGAGATACACATGGGAATATAATTCCCAAGCCTAAAATTCTTAATAAATAAATTTAAACATCTTCAAAATGAACCATTAGTTCTTCATATTAAAAATATAGACATAGGTGGTATCACTCCTACTATCACCTATAATGAATCCACATATCCGACTTTAAATTTGAAACCTTTTGGTAACCTTTAAAAATATTAGATTAAGCTCAACACTTTTGTGGATAACAAACTTATAGCCAAATATATTTTAGGTGATGCCCTATATTGTATAAGTAACTCAAATCTAACACTATTTATAGCTTATTAGACATAGTTAATGCATTGTTTCTATAATTTTAGACAAATGATCATCTTTAAAATAGGTTATCCCATTTAATTAATTGTAAATAGGTAAAATCTACAACTTCCCAAGCCTACATCAAACATTAAAAATCCTTACCTAACCAGGTTGAACACAACATGTTTAAAGACAAAATCTTCCAATTATTTATAAATGCTATTCAAAACTCAATATAATGTGTGGATTGTCTCTCCAAAATCATTGGAATAAGTTCTTGATCAAGCTAAATGTCAATAACTCATAAAAAAATTAAGCCTTCCTGACCTATTCTATAATTCTTATGCTCATGAATTCTAAAAAATAACATGCCTACCAATGATGGTGATGGTATCATAGATACTTATGAATCCACACACACCATATATGATATATTTCTCATTGGATCCAATGAATTGAAACTTCCCAAACATCTCATAGGAAGTCCCTTCCAACCTCTATCCTCCTCATCAACATATGTGAATAACGTAGAAGTTTACAAGCCTTTTTCCTTAGATGAACTTAAGAAACAAATTCATAAAACATCATTTAGAAACCTTGATCCATATCTCTCTATGAATCATTTGTATGATCCCCAATTTTTTTTTTTGTATCATGCAACTTGGGTATACTCCCATGAAACTTGTAGATAGCTTAAAAACCTTGCTCTTAACTATATTACTGGTTCTAATTTCTATCATGAAGCTATGATTCAATAATGTCAACAAGCCTATATTAAGGTAGACAAATCCCATAACTCTAAAATCAAGCATGGAGTTATCAATTAAGCTAATGCTCACCTTGCCATCTATAAATATCCACTTCCAAAATATAGCCAAAACTAGGAACATAATTATAATGAGCCCACTACCACTAATGTTGTTGAAACATTAATTAACCATCCTTATTTAAAAAATGAAGAGATCTTATTTAACATGAACAACATGAGGATCATAGTCTATTACATTGACACTTGTCCTAATCATACTCACAATCCCTATCATACTTAATGAAAAGTTTAGGATAATCTCGGTCTCATTTTATGGATGTTGAGTATGTATAAGTCATTACCAATATATTTATACCAACTAAATCAACCAACTTAATGATCTCTTTTCTAACAACTATTACAATTATATAAGTCACCCCTATATAATCTATCCATTATATCCCTATTGTATTAGCCTCCCTGATATAGTCTATTTTTCCTTAGGTGTTTATTAACACTACATCATCTAACCCAATATAGTTACCATATATAAACCATAATTGACTACATTGGCTAGCTTAAAACAATGGAATAATAATGGATCTTTATTCTATATTTTTGCATATTTTGTTTTCATTGAAAATCTTGTTTATTATGTCAAATAAGACTTGTATTTATAGATTTTGTACATTGATTGTGACCATCATATCAAGATCAAGATGTGTGGCTAGAATTTAGTTTAATTTGAGTAATAAATGTCATTAATATTTGGGGTTTAGGTTTTCCTTTATTAGGCATGGGCTCTAAATCTTGATATTTTCTTGTATTTATTGCTAATTCTTGACAAATTTCTATGTGATGTCATGATTCAAATATTTGTTAAATATTTGAATATTTCAATATTATAAATCAACCAATAATTTTTTATGATTTTTTTCTTATCCATTTAATTTGATTTGATAGACTAATTAATCTAGATTAGCTTCTAGATGATTTATGCAATATCAAAATTTAAATATTTGTTCTAGTTAATTGTCCCAAATGTTGTTTACAAAATAATAATTTGACTTAGGGTGAATTAGATTATGTTGATTACATATAGTATATTTATTCAATCATGGATGCTCCAATACATTTCAAAATATGCACATCAAGTGGGTAGACTAATTTGAGTATTTTAGTGATTTATGTGTTATTTCTATAAATCATTCTGATTGCAATTTTGACATGATTGATGAGAATAAAGTGTATACATTTTTTCCCTATTTAAAAAGGCATTGTATAAAATTAGATGAAGTAACATATTTTAAAAGAATGAAAAGTTATTAAAATGACTAAACAAATTTTGAATAATTATGTGTTCACATTTTTTTTTATTCTTTTTCAATTTACCAAAAATAAGTTCACACCAAAAAATGTTTGAGATGCCTATGATGCCCCCTCGAGGGAGTGGATAAGAAATAATATTGATGGATATGCCCTCAAAAATAATAAAATGGACAAAGGAACCATAAACAGGCCTCCCAAGAATAGGAATCAATGATTGATCCATGGGTGAGTTAAGGATTTCACATTTGGATTTCTAGTTATAGATAGAATAGAAAAATGAGTTACCCTAGAAGAAGGGGAAAATTAGTCAATAAATGGAATTTCCCCAGTAGGGTAGATTTAATTGTGGAAGAACTAAATGATTTATTGATGCAATTAATTAGCAAGTATAACTCAAGGATTTAACTTGTTGATATGATGGATAATGTGTATGACTCTCTTTTACATGCTAAGTAGGAGATGCATGTCTTGATTAACATATATGTATCTAGAATGTAAAATTTCTTGAATTGGAACATAGAAAAAGTGATAAGAGTTTCCTAAAAGGGGAGATGTTGCACATGAAAATATAGATAATCTTCTAGTGATTTATTTTTAATGTAGAATAAAATGGTATGCACCATGACATAAAAATTCATGATGACCTTATCATAATGTACATACAGAGTGACCCTAGATCTAATAGACAAATGACACAAATGCAACATGATATTGAAAGATAAAGATGGCCAATGGATGGAATCAAATACAAGCATAGATAATCACCCCATGAAAACATATGGATTGAGTCAAGGCAAAATAATAAAATAAAATAAATAATTAGATAAGCAAACATGTGCACAAAAACTTAAAAAGTAATAAACAATCAAATAATCTTCATGTTATGATTGGTGCTTTGCCCCTAAGTCTATAGAGTGAGAGAGAGGATAATGTGACCATTTGAAATTTGAAAGGTAATAGATTAATAAGGAAGGGGTGACCGATCCTGATTCTAGATGCCACATGCAAATAAACATTTCCTACATAGTTCATGTGACATTTAAGACAAATGTAGCTCTCCTAGAATGGGAAAGAATAAAATTGATGACAATAATTAAGACATAACTGATTAGAGAGGAAGATAGGATTGACTCAAAAAATGGTGACAACATAACTGATAGGCTCATAAAATGACAAGAGCTTAAATGAGCTCATAAAATGGCAAGAGAATGGAAAATAAAGAGGGGAAATGAAAATGGGAATGATAGTGGCTAAGCTATCCTATGCTACCCCATGTATCTAAGCATTGCCTACATAGTTCATATGGACCTCGGGCTAATGTAATTATCCTTTAAATAGGAGTATAATAAATAAATGATAATGCTAATTATAAATGATGATGATGGGATAAAAATATTCTTGTTACATTTTGATTCTCTCACTAAACCAATTTACCTAATTATTCATGGATTAATAAGGTTGATTAATTTGATTGTTACTTTTTAACTAAATTATAAGTCATATGTTGTTATGGGATAGATGTATGTTATTCATATTTTATGAGATCATTATTTTGAGATGAAAAATTATGAACTATATACATAATGATTATGTTACATTTGTTGTTATAACATTTTTTATATGTATCATGATATACTTAACTAACTACCTTCTTTTCATGAGATGGATGCAGGATAATCTATTCCTCAAAGCATGACAGAGGGAGATCATCATTGGAGAGGGTGGCATAGATGGAGATAGTGAAGGATGATAGACGAATTGATAAGACCACTGCACACATCATATTAGATTAAAAATGTTATATGCACTATGTGTTTGGATTATTAGATATTATAGTTTACGTGTTTTAAATATTAGTACATAGTTATGAAATAAATATTGTATGTGATTGCATTTTTTACGTAGACTCAGTACTTGATTTTGAAGTAAGTTTACATGAGATTAATTTACTTATGTTTGTCTATGATTTTATAGAGTAAATAAAATAATAAATATCTAATTGCTATTATATATTTAGACTAGTCTAATGCCTTTAAAAATGTCATTGAACATTTAGTTTGCTATTATTAATATTTAGAATATTAATATAAGATAAGCTATTAAATTAAAGTAATAACATTCACGCGCATGCACGCACATGCACGCACACACACACACATGTAATTAAATAAATAATTATCTTGTTATTAGGATCAATTATAGATTTATCTATCTCTTGATAAAGAGATAATTACCTTTGTTTTATTTTATATTCAAGGAGATTAAACTATCCTAAAAATACTAACCTAGAGTTAAGTCTAATCTAAACCTGGTCTTTAATTATCATGCATGAGATTACTTTAAAATTAGAACTATGGATATCATTATGTTAATGATTAACGTATACTTGTGTAGTGGATATACTCGAGGACTTATAGTGAAGTGATCATCTAAAAAATTGTAAAAAAAAATAAACATTTTATATTATTTTAAAAAGCTTAAAGAGAGAGAAATTAGGGCTTCTGGATAGCTAATGGAGAAGATAAATATAGATTAATAGATTTTTAAGGAAGATTGGATATTATGCATGGAATGTGAAATAACATGAATAGTGTCATGCAAATTTGGATTGGAAGGAGGTCGATGAGGAAAAAAGAATAAGGAGTTGTGAAAGGAAAAGATATATGTGGAAGAGAAAAGAGGAAAATTACAGAGCAACAAAGCAAAGGGATTTTAGGATCTTGTAGTTTCCAATAGGAACATTGAGAAGGTTGGTATTGTTTTTACATTCTATTGCAAAATAAAATTCTATGTATGGTTTATTATACTTAGGGTTTAGGAAATGGATTAAAGTTTCAAATGGATACATGATTAGCCTTATGGATGGCTTGTCCATCCATAGAGCTAACCCATTATCCCTAAATCTTAAGTGTATAAATTTTGAATTGAATGGATGTTAAACTATAGGGTTAAATAAAAATAATGACATATCACCCTAGTTCAGGAAAATGGTCACATGAGGGAATAGTTTTATGCAAATAAAGAATGGATTTTGTAAAATATATTATACTTACATAGTTATAATTTATAGGTAGTGAATTATGATTATTTTATAAGGATATTGAATGTGTCAATAAATTTTTAAATGGGTTTCTATTTGGAAAAATATAGATAATGTTGTTTTATTTTGATGATATCTTAGTGATAGTCAAATTATAGGAAACATAGAGTTTTATTTGAATGGGTAATAGATTTTGGAAATAAGAATATTTTAGCATTGTAAATGATGTCATGGAGGTGTCCTAATGAGTGGATGAAGTGCCTTGATAGTATATGTGATAATGACAAAGTGTGCACTGTGCTTGTCCTAGTATGCTTGAAGGATGCTTGGTTGATATTCTTTTTTGGCATGGTTAGAAATGTTCAAGGATGAGTATGGAGTATTGAGGTTGTGAAAAAGTTCCCTAAGATGTTTTCTATATTTTGAGTGCTTATGTGCATAAGTGGCATTCATCTGATTATCCATAGTTTTCATCTAGACACTTTAGGTTTAGTGGTAGAAAATCTAAATAGGTATTTTGATGACATCACCATTATCATGTGTGGATGAGTTAGTGGGAGTTGGTCATATGGTTTCGATCACATTAGTCCCTAGTTACTATGTAATAAATGTTAGGTCATGTGCCTAATCACAATTAAAGATGTGTAAGTACAAATTTGGGCTCCCAAGCAGTTTGACATTATTTTCTCATACTTAGCATAATTTGCATGAGGCAAGAAAGACCTAAGTAAGAATTTTTATGGTAGCATATCTCACATGTGTGGATATTTCAAAAGAAGGTGATCATATGGGTTTTTTCAGTGTTGTGTCAAGTTCTTATGTGCCAAATTTTAGGTCATGTGATGTAGCATGACAAAAGATATGCATGTGCAAAGTTAGGATCCCATGCATATTGATAGTGTTTTTTATGTTCAAATAAAGCTGAGTAAGTAGTTTATTGATTCCATATATTTCAAATGCAAAGGCTTCAAGAGAAATTTATCACATGGTGGGATTCTCCTATGTGAGGAGATCATATGGTCAAAATTTAAGAATATGTAAGTGAGCAAGGAAAAAGTTATGATTGTGAAAATTTAGCCTTCCAAGTGTATTTTAATGGTCCCCATAGTCAAATTTGCACTAGCTAAAGTTCAAGCAACATCGATGGCACACATTGCTCCAATAACTCAAGAAGTAGCAAGATGAGGACAAGTGTTCATTGTTTAACATTGAGCAAAGATAAAGATTCTTTCAAGGATCAATAGTGAATGAGTGATCTTATAGATAGAGATCGATGGTGTGTATTAAAGTTAAGAGCTCAAAGTGATAGTTGTTTAGTATTGCTAAAGACCTAACTGATCTGCATAGATTGATAGAGTACATTGATTCAAAGTTTCTAGATTACATGAGATGATGTCAAAGTGAATGAGATTTAATGATTGAGCATTGCTGCCTATGCATTAAAGTTTAGAGAACATCTATGTGCAAGATTTTAAAGCTAAGAAGACATGAGATGTTAGCATTGTGTTCAAAGTTTAACTATGACCATTTGTATTTGAATATTTGAATTTTGTAAAGGAAAAGACCAGTGTTTAGGTTTTATGCCATATCATTCAATCTATGTAGAATTTTCTCATGTTGTAAAAATAAAAGATGAAGAGGACTCAATAGTGCATATAATGAACCTAATTTGAAGATTTATAAGTATGTATAGTCAAAGATATTAAGATTTAAATTTGATTGTGTGTTCATACTTAGATTGTAAATGACCTGAGAAGAATAATTAAAATTATGCAGATGTTGTTTCAATGTTTCATGGTAAATTAGATATTGGGGAGTATTGTAAACTACATGAAGATGATTTATGTGCATTTTTAAGGTTTGACCAATTCTATGCAGTATGAACAATGTTTTAGAAGATGATTGTGTGCACATAATGTTATTTATATGATTTGGGCTTAAGCATCAGGGTTTTATGTTTGTTGTTGGCACTTAAGGGGGACCTATAGATCATATTAAATGGGTCCATGATTTTTATAAGAGGTTATGTGTTCTTATTCTATTTGATGAAGTGCTAATGGGTTAATAGGTCTTTATGAGACCTATAAGAGCTGCAAGGGCCCTATTAAAATGTGTAGTTGCTTAAGGGTGACCCATAGATGTTATGGATGACTTATGAAGATTATATTGAGATATTTCTTGATGAGATAGTTACCTTAAGGGTTAAGTCATGCCTAATGGATGACTAAGGTGTTGATTATCAAGTATGCTCTATAAATAGTGAAATCAAAGATGGTGATATCTAGACTTTGAGTGAGAGATGAAGGAGAAGTTTGAGAGAGGATTATGTGTGTGAATTATGAAGTGAATTAGGGGTAGATTTCCTTATATATTTGTTAAAGAGAAGAACATATTGAGGACTATTTTTATTTCCTGTTGGTCTTAATTATGTTGACAAAATAGTGCTCTTGTAGATTGTGTATGAGCAAAGGTGAAGAGTGATAAGAAGAGGTCTATCATTAAGTGTTGGAGACATCAGTTCATAGGTGGATGTGTTCATAGGTATTGTTGTGTCATCTTAGCATATAAGTTGGTTGCATCTTCCTTACAAGGTGAAACTTGTTAATATTGTGGTTGTTTTTGTAACTTATCTAGATAGGTGTCGTAGCACCTTGTGGGATTGCAGTATTGGTAAATAGGGATTGTAGTTCATTGATTAGTGAAAGCTAGTATAAATTGGTTTAAATTATTATAGGATAGTAGTCCAATTATAGGTTCTAGTGGGTTTTATTCCCCAATAGGCTTTCCCATGTATGTCATGTGTTATGTGCTTAATATTTCATTATCTTTCTTGTTCATTACTATGAATGATGTGTATGCCTCATGAATGTATGTATTGAATTATTAAGAGTTTCAAAGGATTGGAACCAAATTTGAAATATATAGGCTCATTGATTCACCCTCCTCTTAGTGAGTGTACCTATAATAATTGATATTAGAGCAAGTCCTTTATTAAAGTCTTAATAGTTTGAAGTTGATCTAAGGTATAATATGGGTAGTCATCAAGGAGGTTTCTCTACTAAGCAAGAACCAATGTTCAATGGATCCAATTATGATTTTTATATTTTGAGGATGAGGACATACATTATGTCCTTAGGATTTGATGTATGACAATATGTTGTAGATGATTATGTTGCTCCTATTACTCCTCTATCTAGTGTTGTAGATAAGAAGTTGTTTGAGAATAATTCCAAGGCAATGAATGCTATCACTTGTGGTCTTTTAGAGACTGAATACACCAAAGTAATCCATTGTAAATTTGATAAAGAGATATGGGACAAAATGCAAATAATTTTTGAAGGAGATTCAAAGGTTAATCTTGTTAAGTTGTAGACTCACAAAGGGAAATTTGAAAGTCACAAGATGAAGGAAGAAGATTTGTTGACATCCTTTTATGGAGAGTTGATGAGACTATGAATATTATCAAAGGTCTTGGTGAGAATATTGAAGAGGATATTGTAGTCCAAAAGGTATTAAGGTCTCTAGATCTTAAGTTTGATCCAAAAATATCTGATATATAAGAGATCCATGATCTTACTCAGGTAAATATAGATTAATTTAATGGCACCTTTACTGCATATGAGATGAGATTAAATGATGATATACCACTAAAGAAGAAATAAACATTCAAGACATAGATGAATCCTAAGAAGAAATATCAAGGTAAGAAATTCAAAGAGGATGACATATCTGATATTGATGAAGATGAAATAATTGATTTGATTACTAGGAAGTTAAACACATGCTCAGGGAAATATAAGGGTAAACTACCCTTTAAATGTTTCAATTGTATAGAGATAGGAAATTTTTATTATAAGTGCCCTCATAAGTATGGAAATATTGATGATGAAAAACATGGTGAAGTTCAAGATGAAAATAAGAAGACATACAAGAATAAAGGATTTAGAAAGTATAACTACAAGAAGAAGTCCTTCAAGAATAAAAAGAGTCTCTACACCAAATAATATTGTAGCTCATCAGATGAGAGTAAAGATAATGACTCAAAATATGATCATGAAGATGATGGTCCTACTAAAGATGAAGCTCTATTCATGGTTGAGGAAGAAATTTATCACATCAGAAGGTGTCTACTTGGAGTGATTCAGATGATGATGAAGATGAAGTGGACTGTGAGACTATATTATTGAATGTTCTTGAAGAACTAAAGATTGAAAAAAGATCAATAAGAAGATGAAATATAAACTCAAGGACTATCAGGAGTAATTTAGTGTGTATGAGACAAGATTGAATTAAGATACCAAGGAGCATGAAGATATGATCAATCATCCCAGTTATCAATTGAAAATTCTATCTACAAGCCTAAAATATAAAGAAGATGAATGTTTAAGGTATGTTTTTGAAAATGAGTCTTTGAAATCTAAGCTATATTTATATTGGCCATATTCTATCATAAGGTTGGGAATATTGCTAAATTATGTCCAAATAAAGTAAAGAGATCTTCAAGGTATGTCAAAGGATACAGAGCCCCTAGAAAATATGAGAAGAGTCAAATTCAGGTTTGGAGACCTAAAATAGTAAAGGTTGATCAGGCAGAGTTTAAGAGTGAAAATAAATTACTTGCTATAGTAAATAAAGAATCAGATAGGAAGGATTGTGAAGAATATTTGGTTACATTTGAGAATGATCCTTGTCAAGATAAGATAGTTGCAAGATTTGAGAAGATGAAAAATATCAAAAATGATAAGGTTAGTAAGTCAAATAAGTTAGACATACTTAAACAAATTCTAAGAGAAAGACATAAGGAAGAAACAGAGGAGATATGGGAATCTTCTGAGATTTATTTCTATGACCCTTTGTGTGGGGTGTCTCTTCTAAGGCTTCAAGGAGACACTTTTAAGAAAAATTGAAGCATGGTGGATGATATTGGGTCTTGGCTATGTTGCATGACAAGAAGGTAAGTTGATATATTAATTTGTATATCTTTTGAGGGAATAGATTTTGAAGAAAATTTTGCACCATTATTAAGGTTAGAGGCTATTAGAATGTTTATTGAATATGAAGTGTTTTAAACTTTTAATGTGTTTCAAATGGATATGGTCATAAGAAATTAGAATGTTGAAAAAGAGATAACAGTTTTAGAAATAAGGAGAAGGAAACTCATGCAAAATCAATCAAGAAGGACCAAAATTTCAAAGATCGATTCATTAAGAAGAAGGTATAGACATGTTCATGGTAGAAGAAATAACTTGAAGATTCTATGATGGTGCAAACAACTTTACATGTAAGAAATGAAGATCATCCATGGTTCATTGATAGTGGATGTTCAAGTCATATGACAGGAGACAAGAGTAAGTTTAAAACTCTAAAGTAGATAAATGGTGGCACAGTGAAATTTAGAGATAAAACCACTACCAAGATATCCTAAAAAGGTTCTTTGAGTTTGGATAATGATAGAACCAAGACTAAGAATGCTTGTATGTAGAAGGTCTTAAAGCATAATCTATTGAGTATAAGTCAAATATGTGATCAGGAACACACATTAAAGTTTTATGCATAACATTGTGAGATTAGAAGAAAATATTCAAATGAGTTAATTGTAGATGCTCAAAGGATAGGGAACAATTTGTATGTATTACCAGACATCTTCTCAAAGGCACGATCAAAGGACACATTCAAATATCTGCAAGAAGAGTTGGGATTAATTTCTATTACTTCCTGCCATTGATGTTGATCATTAGTTGAAGGGGAGGTAAGTGTTAGCCCCAAGTAGGCCCTTTGCCATTGATGTCAAAGGGGGAGAATAAAAGGTATAGGTATAGGTGCAGAAATAGGTACAAAGAATAGGTATAGGTTGCTACAGTAAGGGGAGTTATTGTATGTTTTCAGATGACAAGATGTGCAGGTGACAGGATATGGTAATTTTAGGATTGAGGTTGTAATCAATGACAAAGGGGGAGATTATTGGAAATATTGTCATTGATGTCAAAGGTCTAGCATTATTGGTGATAATGGCCCAATTGCATTTAATGATGTTTATAATAGTTATATCTTGGCTAATATGTGTTAATATTTATTTAATATTAATGAATATATTTTTGGTTGCATATGAGACAAAAGAAGGGCCCATGGAGATGTCAAAGAGTCATAGGGTAAAGACAAATGAAGAATGGGATGCATTTTACCATGAAGAGTCATCTTGTGGAATTCTAAGAGTCACCAAATGAAGACAAAAGAGAAAGGTACAATTTATCATGAAGGGACACTTTATGGAATACAAAAAGTCACCAAGGTAAAGACAAAAGAGGGAAGGATGATTTTTCTCATGAAGGGTCACCACATGAATTTTCAAAGGCAAGGATATGAAGCATCATACAAGTTTGGTGCCATTTTCCATGAGGATTGAAGGGTCACAAAGGGGGAAGGCCAAAGGTCATTTGGAAAGCTATAAATAAAGGCTTGAGAAGCCATTTTTAATATGAGTGTGAGAGGTTGATTTGATATTGTAATATCTAGCTTAGAAGAGCTTTTGTGAGAGATGAATATGATTTGTATTTGTTATATCTAGCTTAGAAGAGCAAAAGTGAGAGAGAGGAAGGAGATGTTGTATTGATCTATCATTTATTGAGATAGCAACATTGAGAGATAGTTGTGTGGTATACACAAAGGGGTTGGTGCTCCTAGGGGTTGGTGCTCATGAATTGTTGTTGGGTTGGTTCTCAGCAAAGGGTTTGGTGCTCCTATGGGTTGGTGCTCATGAATTGTTACAATGTTGGTGCTCAGCAAAGGGGTTGGTTCTCCTATGGGTTAGTGCTCATGAATTGTTACTATGTTGGTGCTCAGCAAAGGGGTTGGTGCTCATGAATTTTTGCTATGTTGGTGCTCAATAAAAGGTTTGGTTCTCTTGTGGGTTGGTGCTCATGAATTGTTGTTGTGTTGCTGCTCAACAAAGGGGTTGGTGCTCCTATGGGTTGGTGCTCATGAATAGTTATTGTGTTGGTGCTCAACAAAGGGGTTGGTGCTCTTGCAAGGTGGTGCTTGTGAATATTGTTTGAGTTCGTGCTCATTCATATAATTGAGATTGTTCTCTATGGTTTTTTCCACATTAGGTTTCCACGTTATATTTGGTGTCTCTCTCTATCTTGTGTGGTGTTTATTGTTTCAATTTTATTACATATCTTGAATGTTTGGTAAGTGGATTTTAATTAAGAGAATGTTTTATAAGATATATGATATAATGATTCACCCCCCCTCTCAATATATCCTATGATTAACAATTGGTATCAGAGTAGGTTCTTTCAGAAAGGGTTTAACAGCTTGAAGGTAGATCAAGGAAAAGCACAAGATGGCCAAGCAGCTAAAGAAGGAGAATCAAGAGTTGAAATCTGTGGTTAAGGCTCTTAAGGAATAGGTGTGTATCTTGGATTCTAAGTTGGCTATATAAGTGAAAGTAAATAAGATATTTATTAAGGATCTTAAGAATCAATTAGAGGTTACAAATTCAAGTTTAAAATCAAGAGAAGAAGAGTGTAATTAGTTAAAGGTTGAGCTAGGTTCTTTAAAGGATAATCATCAAAAGTTAATAATCAAGGTCAAGAAAGATCATGAAATATTAGTCCAAGGTAAGAACGATGCAAGTTTTAAAGGCAAATTAAAGAAGCCAATTAGGTAGCCCAATGCTTTCAAATTTTCAAATTCTTTTCATGACCATTAATTTGTTTGTCATCATGTTGGTCATAAGGCAAGAGACTGTATGAGGAGAAGAAATCATTCAAAGGGAGATCTCAGTCATAATCAAGAAAAAGGTATGAAAAATATTATTTGTTTTTGTTGTCATAAGGTTGGCCATATTGCTAAATTATGTACAAATAAAGTAAAGAGATCTTCAAGGTATGTCAAAGGATACAGAGCCCCTAAAAAATATGAGAAGAGTCAAATTCAGGTTTGGAGACCTAAAATAGTAAAGGTTGATCGGGCTGAGTTTAAGAGTGAAAATAAATTACTTGCTATAGTAGATAAAGAATCATATAGGAAGGGTTGTGAATAATCTTTGGTTACATTTGAGCATGAGCCTTATCAAGATAAGATAGTTGCAAGAGTTGAGAAGATGAAAAAAATAAAAAATGATAAGGTTAGTAAGTCAAATAAGTTAGACATGCTTAAATAGATTCTAAGAGAAAGACATAAGGAAAAAACAAAGGAGATGTGGGAATCTCCTGAGATTTATTTCTAGGACCCTTTGTGTGAGGTGTCTCTTTTAAGGGTTTAAGGAGACACTTTTAAGAAAAATTGAAGCATGGTGGATGATATTGGGTCTTGGCTATGTTACATGACAAGAAGGTAAGTTGATAGATTAATTTGTATATCTTTTGAGGGAATATATTTTGAATAAAGTTTTGCACCAATATTAAGGTTAGAGGCTATTAGAATGTTTCTTGAATATGCAGTGTTTTAAATTTTTAAAGTGTTTCAAATGGATATGGTCATAAGAAATTAGAATGTTGAAAAAGAGCTAATAGTTTCAAAAATAAGGAGAAGGAAACTCATGCAAAATCAATCAAGAAGGACCAGAGTTTCAAAGATCCATTCATTAAGAAGAAGGTATAGACATGTTCATGGCAGAAGAAACAACCTAAAAATTCTATGATGGTACAAACAACTTTGCATGTGACAACTTTGCATGTAAGAAATTAATATCAACCATGGTTCATTGATAGTGGATGTTCGAGTCATATGACAGGAGACAGGAGTAAGTTCAAAAATCTAAAGTAGATCAAAGGTAGCACAATGAAATTTGTAGATAAAACCATTAATAAGATAGTCGAAAAAGGTACTTTGAGTTTGGATAATGATAGAACCAAGACTAAGAATGTTTGTATGTAAAAGGTCTTAAAGCATAATATATTGAGTATAAGCCAAATATGTGATTAGGAATACACATTAAATTTTTATGCAAAAGGTTGTGAGTTTAGAAGAAAATATTCAAATAAGCTGATTGCAGATGCTCAAAGGATAGGTAACAATTTGTATGTATTATCAGATATCTTCTCAAAGGGATGATCAAAGGACACATTCAAAGATCTGCAAGAGGAGTTGGGAGTAATTTCTATTACTTCCTTCCATTGATGTTCATCATCAGTTGAGGGGGAGTTAAGTGTTAGCTCCAAGTAGGCCCTTTGCCATTGATGCCAAAGGGGGAGAATGAAAGGTAAAGGTATAGGTGTAGAAATAGGTACAGGGAATAGGTACAACTTGATACAGTAAATGGGAGTTACTATATGTTTTCAGATGATAGGATGTGTAGGTGACAAGATATAGTAGTTTCAGGATTGAGGTTGCCATCAATGACAAAGGGGGAGATTATTAGAAATATTATCATTGATGTCAAAGGTCTAGCATTATTGGTGATAAATGCCCAATTGCATTTAATGATGTTTTTAATAGTTATATCTTGGCTAATATGCATTAATATTTATTTAATATTAATGAATATATTTTTGGTTGCATATGAGACAAAAGAAGGGCCCATAGAGAAGTCAAAGAGTCATGGGGTAAAGATAAAAGAAGAATGGGACACATTTTCCCATGAAGAGTCATCTTATGGAATTCCAAGAGTCACCAAGTGAAGACAAAAGAGGAAGGGTGCAATTTCTCATGAACGGACACTTTAAGGAATATGAAAAGTCACCAAGGTAAAGACAAAAGAGGGAAGGATGCTTTTGCTCATGAAGGGTCACCACATGACTTTTCAAAGGTAAGGATATGAAGTGTCATACAAGTTTGGTGCCATTTTCCATGAGGATTGAAGGGCCACAAAGGGGGAAGGCCAAAGGTCATTTGGAAAGCTATAAATAAAGGCTTGAGAATCCATTTGTAATATGAGAGATAGAGTTTGATTTGATATAGAAATATCTAGCTTAGAAGAGCATTTGTGAGAGATGAATATGATTTGTATTTTTTATATCTAGCTTAGAAGAGCAAAGGTGAAAGAGAGGAAAGAGATATTGTAATGAACTATCATTTTTTGAGATAGCAACATTGAGAGATAGTTGTGTGGTATACACAAAGGGGTTGGTGCTCTTGTGGGTTGGTGCTCATAAATTGTTGTTGTGTTGGTGCTCAGCAAAGGGGTTGGTGCTCTTGTGGGTTGGTGCTCCTATGGGTTGGTGCTCAGAAAAGGGGTTGGTGCTTTTGTGGGTTGGTGCTCATGAATTATTGTTGTGTTGGTGCTCAGGAAAGGGGTTGGTGCTCCTATGGGTTGGTGCTCATGAATTGTTGCTGTGTTGGTGCTTAACAAAGGGGTTGGTGTTCATGAATAGTTATTGTGTTGGTTCTTATAAAAGTGGTTGGTGCTCATGCAAGTTAGTTCTTGTGAATATTATTTGAGTTGGTGCTCATTCATATACTTGAGATTGTTCTCTATGGTTTTTCCAACATTGTGTTTCCATGTTATATCTGGTGTCTCTCTCTATCTTGTGTGGTGTTTATTATTTTAGTTTTATTACATATCTTGAATGTTTGGTTAAGTGGATTTTGATTAAGTGAAAGTTTTATAAGATATATGATATATTGATTCACCCCCCCTCTCAATATATCCCATGCTTAACATTTAAATGTGATAGGAAGTTGGCTGTAATTAAGGAACTAGAAAGTAATCTAATGATGGTTTCATGATGTTTGGGTTGAAAGGGATTTGTATTGGAAATGGTATAGGCTTGGTATTAGATCCTATCTCCTCACTTCACATACCGTAGTGATAAGGGTATCGAGTGCTTACCCAAAATATACCATTAACCACATGTTTATACTTGACCAAAAAATAAAGTTGACTCCCCCCTTGGTGATGAAATCCAAGTAGGTTAGCCTTGGGTAGATAATAGTTAAAATTCTTGGTAATATTTTTTGATTTGGTCATGTGTGCATAAAAGAGAAAATAGTGAAACTAAATGGTATATTAAAAAACCACCTAATTATACCATGTGATCTATTATAAGCATGCAAGCAACAGTAAATGAAAGTGTGAGATAATTACTAGCATATAAACGTTAATTACAAATTTGAAACATACTACAGTAGCATAAAAGACCTATATAGAAGACCTAATAATTATTACCATTTCTATCTAGACTTTGAATGCCACCATATAGAAGACCTACTATTGTGGGAGCTAAAGCTAAAGAAATAATTGTAACATATATTCTATACGATACTGTTATATCTAAAATGTAGATGAAATTGAGTATAATTTCACAAAAAATATTTATCAATATCATAGATCATTTTCAAAGGGATGATTTATTGGATGCCATAGCATTTGTGAATCCCATATTTTGGAACAATGATAATGGTCAAATGATAATTAGTAATTTATTTCATAAATACATGGGTCCTCTTGTTAAGCATTTTAGTAAATCTATAGAGGTCAATGGAGTTGAAATTAAAGATATTTTTATAAAAGATTTACTGACATCTCAATCAACACATTTCAAAATTATAATGTTTGAACAATATTGCTTTCTAATCGAACCAATAAAAATGAGGAAATTACACAGCTATGAATAAAACTTTATCCTAGTAGCATCTTGTAGGAAAGTATTAGTGAATATTTATGATCATATGAACTTTGTCAAACAATGATTTTGGGCTCAGTGGAAGATGAAAGAGTATTCAGTGCATTATATTTCATTAAGTCAAAACTTTGAAATAAATTGGATAAAAATTTAGAAACATGTTTGAGATTGTATGTTTCACGTTATGTTGTGGACATGTTTCCTTAGAAAAAAACTTTAGCAACATAGAGTTATCTAACTAAAAAAATAGGCATCTATAATATAGAGATCAATAGATAGGATGTAAATATTAACACTGAATGTGCCATTGACATGGTAGATACAAATGTCACTTGTGATGAGCAGGTTTGTGTAAGATTGTTTCAACTACCCAAGTTTTATCTATATATTTATTCCAATTATCATATTTTGAAGACTAAAATCTAATTTCATATCATTTTTGATATTGTAAAACATTTCAAATACTTAATTAATTAATTAAAATTGTTGATATCATTGTCATTTGAAATATTTATTCCATTCATCATGTAACTTTCTCTTTTACTTAATTAGTTATTCAAAATTTCAAATGGGTCATAATATTTTTATATTTTTCTAAGATTGTATTGTTAAGAACATATTTTTATTACTTTTAAAGAAACATAAATTTGATGTTGTATCACCATATTAATATTTTTAACCTAAACTTTTAACTTAAAATATGAATATTGAAGTCAAATACCAAGGCAATAGAAGATGACAAGCCTATCGAACAATATGACCAAATTAAAAATAAAATTAAAATTAAAATCATGAAGATTCATATGTAGAAAAACACTCTAAGAAAACCCTTCATTATTTAATTGGATTAGATTTTCATGCAAAAAATAAATATTTTACTTAGTTGTTGTAAAATAGATCAATGAATATTCCATTGTCTAGAAACAAATCATAATTATTGCCTAGACTCTACATCCATTATAAGTATAGTTTTTTCATTATCTAAAATAATGATAATAATTGAACAATATGAAAGAACATCGAATTCAAATTCATACTCAATCTAAATCCATAAAAAATAAATTCATTCCACATCACCATGTTATGTAAACTCCAACTCATAATATGCATCTAAGATGATAAATGAACCATAAATTAGTAAAAAAAGAGTAATTAAGACTTAATGAATTGATCTTTAAAAAGTCAAACTTAACATTTTGATATATTTTTAAAAAAATACAACATTATCTTTTAAAATATAATATTGAGTTTGTAACATAATAAAATTCAAATTCAAATTCAGTCCAAATCCATAGAAAAAAGCAATTGCAGTCCACATCCCCATGTTCCTCGAACTACATCAACTCAAAATATACATGTAATATGATAAATGAACCATAACTCAGTAAAATAAGAGTAATTAAAACTTAATAAACTGATCTTTAGAAATTCAAACTTAACATTGTCATTCTAAATTATTTTTAAAAAAACATAAGATTAAATTTTAAAATATAATAAGTTTTCAACATTAGAAAAAAAAATATTTTTTAGAAATACACCTCAACTACTTTGTCACTCCCATCATCCAAATTATTACCACCATCCATATAAATCTATGCCTTCCTTTCCTCTGTGTCACCCTTTAATATGCCTATACTTTGAAGATCTTCTACAACAAAATTAATATGAGCAAGATTTTCTTGTTCTTATTTTGCAGCATCTTCTATACAAAGTAGACTTAGATTGACATATATTTTATGCTTCAATAAAGAATCAGGGTCTCATCCTTTCTCCTTGATGAATTTTTTTGAGTGTGTTATTATATTTATTTAACATAATACATTTCTCTTTAAATTGAATGGTAGAATATAATCTTTTCATGCATTTTTAAAATGCACATTGAAGATCTCGACTTCCTTTTTCAAATTGTCATATTTTTCTTGCAATTAAAAATGAAATCTAATTAGATACAAGTAACTAACTACAATAATCATGATATACTTGATAAAAATGATGATACATTAACAAAGCTTTTTCTTTCTTGACATTTGTAATAATAATAAGGTTGGTGTCTCTTGCCCATTTATTACATTATGCTTGGGCTTTGGCATTTAAATTATCCAACTTGTTTAGCATAAAAATTAAAACATTATCATTGTAACTATTATAAAAATATATGGAACCAAATTTAGCTTGAACAAAAAAAACATCAATCTTTGTGTGTTCATGTTAAACTAAAGAAAATAAATTCTCTCTCTGGGAATGGTTACGATAACAGGCATTTATTTATTTTATTATTTATTTTGCCCAAAACTCCCAAACTAATACATTTTTCAACTCATCTATAACTCCCTCCTTAAGATTTGAAATAATATTTTATGATAATAAATTATTTATTACAAAAGTAGTCATGCCATCATGAGACAAGTCAACATTAGATGGGGTAAGGGGGGTGAGGACATACAAGGTTCCACTAGATTAGTTACATATGGACCCTAAATAAAATAATGGGAATTAAAATCATTATCATTGAGTTAACCACTTTCAATCCCCAGATATTCCTCATCAAGATCAATTTGATGCAAACAAGATAATCCATGCGCACTAGAGATACCTCTGATAGAGAAATTTAGGAAGTCAGATCTTGACAATTGTAGTGTTCCTTTGCTAGGTGATAAAAATTAAATATTCTTCCCCTTGTGTGAATTGCATTTGATGGTGGTAGCATCAGGATAATTTTACTCATAGATTGAGGTGCCTACAAAAATAAACTATATTATAAAAAGTATAAATTTAAAAAACCAATATAAATACTAATTTGAGATTAAATATTTAGTACTTTTACTTGGAGAGAATATGTCCTCCAATATGCGTGCCATATTCAGAGTGATAGGGGTGGTTTGAGATGCAATAGGAAATTTTCTAGTCAATAAAATCTATAATCTAAGCAACTTAAACTAAAAGCTAAAACATGGAATGTAAAATACCTTCAATAGATGGTTGAGAAGACACCAATAAATGAAATGTTGGGGTTTTTTGAGGTTATTCAAGGCCAACCTCAACCAATTTCAAGTCAACTACAAAAATGAAATAAATAGATAAGATAAGGCAAACTTGAAAGTTAAAATTTCATTATGCATTTATTATTAAAATTTCTAAATATGAAACCTACATGTGGAGACGATCCTAAAGAAACTCTTGGACATTTTAAAATACAATAAGAATGGAAGGATGATTCTATAGATTCAAAATTTCCTGATCCTTTAGAGGCATGATGTGATTTTGAAGTAGATTTTTTCTTGTCATAAAGGCATGAAATATTACCTTTAAAAAACAAATAAATATTAAGCTTCAAAATTTTCAATGGTTTATATACTAAACCATTTAGGTGATTTTTTTGAAAGGTAAACTAACCTCCTGCTCATCAATAGTTAAAGCATTTATGCTCATTTTTGGATGTAGCAAGGTAGGAGTTGATGTTTTTTTAATGTCATATGAGGCCTCATAGTATAAGGATAAAATAAAATTAAAACTAGAAATCATAGAAATGGGATTGGTATAGGCATAATTCAATTTTAAGTAATCTTATAAGAAATAAATGTACACCAATCATATCTCAAACCCAAAAGAGTAATAAGAATGTAAAAAAAAAACCAAAATGGAATGTCTATTGGTCTTCCCTTTAACATTATTCTCATAAGTAAAAGTTGAACCATTACTTTAATAAATGGGTCAGATATGTCATCAATGTGGAGGCCCCTTTTCTGACTATCTAAAATGAAAGCAAAAAATATGAATGAGTGAAAAATTTGACAAGTTAAATAATTTTTGAATTTTAATGAATTAGTGAAATGGATGAAAAATTACAAAAAAATTAAGTTTAAAATATGAAAAATAGATATACATATTGGTTTGACTAATCTACAAGTTGAAAGCAAACTCCAATTATTTATTGTCATCATCGGTCAACATTGATTTTAGAGTTATAGGGTTGGAATTTTAGAATGGAAGACCTATCAAATAATGGATGTCTTTAGTCAAGGTACCAAAGGATATTAATCTAGATTTGATGTTCAATTTGAACCTTGTCTTACTAGTATCATATCAAGATATTAGTGATTTCAGCAAGCCATTGTTGATTTCTTATTGTGGCATGTATAAAAAGCTACATTTAGAAATCCAATTGTTAAATTCATTTGGATGTGTACTAGCTTCAAAATATATAGACATAAAAAAATCTTTAAAATGTATTTTCTCATCAAATCCATGGCATCAGAGTAGGTGAATGTGGTTGACTATGAGATTAGGTGAATCATTGTGTGGCTAGTGTGCTTATGGTAAATTTATCAATGTAGAAAACATGAGGGGATGAGAAAAATATTAATAAAAATGGTTAAAATGAAGCAAAATTGGGGTATTTAGATGCAAAGGGTAGGAACCAAGGATATTAAGTTGAATGACTACATTGGCTAACACAATGGTAATATAGGTTACCTAGTTACACCAAACACATAACATGTAGCCAAACAACTTCCATGTCATTTGGCCACATTGACTAACATCTCTAGGTTGGAAATGTTGTTTGACAACACTAGTTGGGTGTGTCTCCTAACATCACTATTTGGTATCATCATTTGGCATCATTATTTGATAGTATTATTCAATAGTATCATTTGATAACACTATTCGATAGTATCATTTAGTAGTACCTTTCAGATTTCCTTTTTTATTGCCACTTAATGGTGGTATGGAAAAACAAAAAAATAAACCCTTATATCTTCTCTATCTTTAATCTGCTCCTAGCGTATTCATCAACACACATATCAAATTTTCCATGCCTATGAAATAGTTTTCCATAGATTCACCAATGAATTCAAAGAGGTTTTTTGATATGGTTTCTTAAAATTTACCCTACATTGAGGTTTCACATTATACATATGAATCAATTTGTCTAGGAATATGAAAAATTGTTGTTGTTCTTTGACCTACTCTAATTCTTACTCAAGCTTTTTTATTGCTTACTCAATCACCTCATGAAGCTTGAACAAAGCATCTTTCTATCTTTTAAAATAAGATCTAAAATCTTCATTGTAAGGATACTTCCCTATCCTCCTATTATTTATCTTTGAAAGAGAGAAGACATCTTTTCTCTCTTCCAAAATTATTCCCATGCCATCATAATCTTCAATCTTCTTCTTATTCATTCTTTAGATACTCCCTAAATATTTATCAAAGATTGAACTTATAATGGGCAACTCAATTATTATGATATTTGGCCTTTTGAAGGCTTGAGATTCAAAGTCTGAGGCCCATTATGGGATCACCAATTGAGTTGAATTAGTTGGCTGAGTATCCTTGGTTTTAGTCTCAACCAATATGTCTCATGAAGATTGCCTCAAGGCATCTACATGTAAGGGGTCTGGTAGTGACAACCAAATGATGTTAGAATAGTCAATGCCATTGTATTGGGACATAACATGGACTATGTATAATAAATTATTCTTCCTAATATTCTTAGATGATAGTATAATAGTAATCTAGGTAGGACTAAAAGAAGGCATTGACAAACCTAATTAGTTGGAAGATACATGTAGTTGTGCACTTATAAATATTCCCCTAATTTTCTTAGTATGAACTTTTTTAGGCTTAGGGGTAATTAAGGTAATGATATAGGTAACAATAATGGAAGTGGGAATAACAAATTCTAAAGAAATAACTAGAATTGTAGAAATAATTAGGATTATGGAGCTAGTAGGAATGGAAGAAACAACTTCCACTTTGGGAACAACTAGTGAAGGTAGGACACTAGGATTAAGAGAAATAAGATCAAATGATCTAACAAATATAAGAGAAATAATTGATGTAACTGGTACTATAGAAACAAGAGGAATTGAAAAGTTAGCTGGAACCACATCCTCACCTTATTTTTATACTTCTGGTGGGAATTTTCCTTTAGTTCCTTGGAGGCTCAAGAATTTTCATTTTTAAAAATCTTCCTCCTCATATCCATTAATGGGATCACTTCTTATATATGGTTTCTCATACCTTTTGGGTCTTTCTATAGATGATGTATCAATAGTTGCACTCATAGGGACTCCCTCGGATCTAGGTTTACTCTTGTCGCAAAGAGTTACCTTTTTTATTGATGGAAAAGCCATCTGATTGGGGAAAGTTAGGACTTCCATGTTTGTAGTCACATCAACTAAAGTAGAAATATGAGGAGTATGGCCTTTTTAATTGGAAGAGTCGATACAAATTGGATCCTCTTTATCTCTCCTAAGGAAACTTGTAATTCTAAAAACCTCCACCCCAAACTCTTTCTTTACAACAATCATCATAATAATTGGAGTTTGAAATGGTTCTCCTTTATATAATTATGATTGAGAGGTCCTATTATTCTATAAGTCTATTTTAGCCCATCCACCTGAAGGTAGAAGCCTTACATATGCATATATAATTAAAATTAAGGGCTCTCCTTGGATTATTTTTAAATTTCTTCATTCAATCCAGCCATTTGAGCCCTTTTTAGGACCTAGGAATCCCTCTTATCATTCAAAAAAATTCATGGTCATAAGGTTCATGTTGGTATGGAATACCAAGACCTTGGATGTGATTTTGAATTTGACCATGAGGGTCCCAATCTCTATGTGGTACGGTGGTCAATGAATAATATTCCCTAAAATTTCTAACTTCTCCAAAATGTTTATAGTTGACATAACAAATTATACTGATCATCAAGTCAGATCCATGAAATACAGTCTTCTTATTATCATTAAAATACTCATCAATCCCCTACCATAACTAGTATGATATCTCTTATTTAGCTAATTTATCTAGCACATACTTTTGGAGATGTAGCAGGGTAACCTTGTGCCCTATGACCATAATCAACATATAATCAAGGTAGACCCAATAGTCCCCTTTTGGAATTAATGTTTTGGCTATTATTTTTGATACTCTAGGTAGTGGTGCCTCATAGATATCCCTCCATACATAAGGATATATGTCCTTAACAATTTTTACTATATTTCTTGTGTAGGAATATATGTGCATGAATGAGTAAGAGTCACATATTTAGTTCTTGATGTAATTTGAAGATGAGATCCAAAGTGATCCATTATGTAGTATATTATGCCCATGAATACATATAAGAGGTAAGAAATCATGTATAAATGGCCTCCCATAGGCCTCTTATCTTTTCAAAATACTTTCTCCTATAGCTTGATGCTAATTATCTCTCCCAGAGTAAAGGTTAGCGCTAAGGTTATAAATAAATCTAGAAATTGAACCCATTGAAGGTGAAGGAAGTGGATGATAAGGTAGACATATAACCTAATTAGTAGGGCCATTCCAATGTAGACTCCCATTTTAAACTTGGATATAGGTACTGATAGCATTTCCTTAAGGATGACGGTCTCTCTAGGGATAATCCACTTGCTTAGTGTTTTGTCAATTGAATTGCTCTTATTCTATGTTATAAATATATGAAAATAAAATATATCATCTACAATAGGTAAGGATAGGTGCCTTTTGAATGTGTCTCTTAAAATTCAGATGAAAATGGTATTATACTCGATGTGATGTATAAAATCACCCCCAATTGCCTTACCCATAAAGATCAAGTCCTGTAGTAGGTCATTGCATGTAATTACTTTGGGTTTGGATATTGTGAAATGTAATCCTTGTCACTTGAGGGGGAGTAAATATGTAGCCAATTACCTCTACGTTGATGTCAAATTCTATTCACATGTATGTGCATCCACCTTTATAATTATTTCCCATAGAGCTAAGTAGTTGGGATACATGTCATTGAACACTGTTAAATTAATAACGATGTTTGTGTACTTGGTAGAGTCTTTGATAAAAAACTTTGAAAGTGGATAAACTCCCCTAAATGTATTTAATGAAGAAGACATTATTGATTTTCTATACTCATATAGTTCAAGTTATTTTATTTAATGCCTTAGTTATTCTCAAAGCACTTCACAATTCAAACATAGGTAGCTAGGGCTTCAAGTTCTCAAGGATGCAAGTTCACTTGGTATCATTTATGATTAATGGGCATGATGTTAGATTTCAATTTGTTGATATATATTTTGGTATTCAATTCTAGTTTTTATTCCATTAATTCCAAACATCTCTAAATTTGTTTTAATCATTCAATTTGAACATTGCCACTTTATTTTGGTGGGTATGCCATGTAGACCTTATACACATTCAGAAGAATGTCATGTTATTACCTTTTGACAAGTACCATATTTTCACTCTTTTCATTTTAATTTAGTTATGCCACAAAGTATTTTAGTAGTTGAGTTTTAGATGTTGGATTATAATAGGGTCATCCTAAATACTTGCAATGTGAGCACATCTTTTGAATACAAGTTCTGAAGACCTTTGGAGGATGTCTTTTGAAAAGGATACAAAAGTTGTCTTTTCCAAAGGCCAATTTCTAAAACAAAAATTATAAAGACCAAATATGAATAATTTTTATGATATTCTTGCTGAATACTTTTGTTGAACACATTTTCAAAAACCCAAATTCTAAAGAGCAAATGCTGACCATTTTTACTAAACATTTTTGTCAAAGTGTAAAACTTATGAAGACCAGAATCCCAAACACAAATATATGATGAAAATAAATTCCAAAAATATGTGTATGTCATGGATAAAGTTACAAGTACCCAACCTATGAACAAAATTTCTAAAGAACATTTTTCATGAAAGTTTAACATAGGTGCGAAGGATCAAATAATTTTGAAGGTTAACTTTTGACAAAAGCTTTGAAGACCAAATTTTAGGGAAGAACACTTTTAGTGATAAGTAAAATACACAAACCCTAATTATTTATAATTACTATGCATGCTCCAAAAACATATGTATATGCAAAACTTTCAAAGAGCATTAGTAATTTAATCCAAATAAACTAAACATGTGAGAATGTCCATTTACATTTATATTAATGACAAAGTTAGGTGCACATAAATATTTATGAAAGAAGATTTTCAAAATAGGCCTATACCTTTTAGAATGTAGTGGATCCCTATTTGAAATAAAGAATGGGGTAGGTTGAGTAAAACATAGTAATTAGGGGTAATGAAGGGTAATAGAGATTGGCCATAAAAGGTATAATGGTATTAATACAAACATTAATAAAGAGGTTCATATTGGCTAATGCCTCAAAAATACTATAATGGGACTCTACATCATTATTGGGATCATTTTCATTAGTCATTAAAGTTTTTTCATTCTTGATATCGGAGGGGTCACCCTAAGGTGGTGTGTATCAAATGCCTTGAGCTTCTTTATGTTTAGTTACAAAAATGAGTTCAATACTACCTTGTTGATTTGGCCCTAAACCTTTCCTTTTGTATTTTTTGTGACACTTTCATTTGTAATTTTTATGACTCAAGATTATATTAGGAATGGGATACTTAATGTTTTGAATTCATGAGGTAAAATAATTGTTATGCAGCTAGAAATCATTTAAATTATTGATTTGATCTGAATGCAAAAAATACCTTTAACAAAAGTGATGTGTCCCTTGAGATGAGAATCAAGACTTTTCCACCACTCCAAATTGGAATCTATGGCCTTTGACTCTATGATAATCACAATGTTCATTATATTTATATGAATAAGGATTTGGTTGATCTTATAAAAAAGTCTTTAGAATTGGCCAAAAAATCATTTTTGCCACAACTAATTTTTTGAAATATCGCCTCAATAGAATCACCAAGGTTAATGAAGAATATTTGTTGATATTGATTCCTTGGTGAAAGTGGTATTTATAATGTAAGTGATTGGGTAGGTGGATTATTATGGATAGGAGGTGATTGCATTATTTTCATGTGTATGGATATAGTGACTCTATTACAATATGCTTATTTTTCTTGAATATTTTTGGCTTATCATATGTGCTAGCTTGTGCTTTTATTAGATTTGGAGATAGATTCTGAGAATAAATATTAATCACACCCTTGTTAATAAGATCCTTCTCAATTTTCACACCTTTTTTTAATAATGTCTTCAAATGTGGTAGCCCATTGAAGCTGAAAATGATAATTTATCTCTTTGTTAAGATTAATAGTAAATATGCTTGTTAATTGTTTATCTAGAAAGGCAAGTAGAAATTACCTAGCCAAGGCTCTTCATCATTGTAGAAACATAGAAAATATTACTCCACCCCTTTGTTTGGAATTACACAAATTAGCCATGCTTAATTCATATTCCATATTGTATGAGAAATGCTTGATAATTTTTTTGGATAGGTCATATAAATTTTTGATTGATCCTTTTGGCAAGTGAAGGAACCACTCTAATGCTTGTGCACCCAAAATACATAGAAACAAGTGAATCAAGTAAATACTACTATAAGTTAATTCCTAGTATGCAACAATCAATCCCTATAGATGATCTCTTGGGTCACCTTTCCCTTTATATTTTTCAAATTTAAGCATTTTAAAGTGATATGGGAAAGGTACTTGAAGGAAAATCATGTCAAATGGATATGGGCATATTTCATCAAATTTGTACTTTTACCCTATTTTCACGCTTAGAGTAATAAAATTGTAATTTTCACCTCTTGCAAGTCCTAAAGGGTAGGAGAATCTTTTTGGGTATTGAATGGTTGATTGGCTTGGTTTGATTAAATGAGCATATTTGAATTTGAATGTGTTTAAAAGGATACCCTATTAGTTATTATACCTAGAATATACACCCTTTAAATGGGATTATATTATTGATAGGGTACTTGATGTTGACTCATATTTTGAGGTGGATTATGAATGTGTTTTTTATTAAGAGGTAACTTGTTGTGCCCTAACACACATACACACCCCATTTTAAAAATTTATAATAATGACCCATTATTTTGAATATCTTTATTCAAGCCCCTTCAAACTTGAGGAATCCATGATATGGATTTATTTATGAAAAATTCTAAGGATATATTGAGGATATAAAGTTAAAAAAATTTGAAATTTAAAAATAAAATATTGAATGATCATTTTGATTTATCCTAAATCTTGGGTTTTCATAATTCTTGTGATTTATATGTACTAATAAGGCAAATGTTTTGTCATAGTTTTTCTATATTTTGAATGGCCATAAGACCATTGATAAGGAATTATTGCTTACTCAGGCCTAGTTTTATTATGCACAAGATTGAGATAGGTGGCATCATCACATTATCTATAATTCATAGCCCTTTTAAAAAGTTTCTAAGTCTTTAATAATCCTAAGCTCTAATAGTATAATAGGTGGCATCCATATGGTACTCAGAGCCTTCAAATTTGACAAAGTTTCTAAGTGTTTAAAGTTTCCAAGTTTTAAGAATAAGCCACGCAATGTTGTTTCATTACATGGAACCTTGAAAACTATAAAAATAAATTTAACAGTCTAATGGTTTTGATTTCCCACAGTCTAATTGTTCTAAGTTCCTATAGTCCAATGGTTTTGAGCATTTGACACTTGGAAATTTTTTATTTACCCATAACTATGGAAACAATGCATAGGTTCTAATGGCATTGTGGACCCATAGTTTAATACATCTAAGCTCATGAGCTTTGAGAAGATGAGAATTTGAAACTTGGAAATTTTTTATTTACCCATAACTATGGAAACAATGCATAGGTTCTAATGGCATTGTGGACCCATAGTTTAATACATCTAAGCTTATGAGCTTTGAGAAGATGAAAATTGGCATAATTTTATTAGCCTGGACTTTAAAAATAAGACATAATCAATGAATTAATGTTCTCATGGCTCCAAGTCCCGATAAATCCATGCTATCAAACCCATTCCACATGTTGACATTTCATTATACAAAACATTTACATAGATATACATAGATCAAGAAGCACTCATGCCTCATGCTCCTATTATTCTAAGTTCCTACATACCTGAGGTGGATCCATGTAGCATAATTATGTTAACTCATAGCCCCAAAGTATATAGAGCTTTTATGTAGATCTAAAGGTATGATTGATTGAAAACTAGACAAGTGTCACAATTTGAAATAAACAAGATAAAAATATACTTAAATGAGTTAGACAACAAGCCAAAAAAGTGAATAAATGAGAATTTAAAAATTGTATAGAGAATGATGATGAGGCACATAAAGATATTAAATAGTTACAATTTGGAAAATAAATTAACCCAAAGCTGATTGGTGTATTAAAATTAAAATTGGAATGAAATAAAAAGGACATTATTTGCATTGATGACACATGAACACATTCAAGACTCAAGATTTTGGGTAATATATCGAAAATAAAGTTGAAATTTATTCATTTTACCATCAAGCTATCAATAAAACTTTAAAAAATTTGAGTCCTCAAGCATCTAAAGAGCCCTAGATTTTTAGTAAACTTGTAGAGAACAAACCAGATTATTTGTAGAATAAATAATGTAGATAAATTGATAGAATGGCCTAATCTTCAAAAGAAACACATTATCAATCCCCCTAAGTCTATTTCTATGTTAGAGGTGAGGAATTGTTGGACACAGTGTTTAAAAAAACTATCCTAGAATTCAAATTCCTTCATTTTCAAATCCTTTGGAATGTTGTAGAGTCTTTGGCACCCTACTATATACATGACCAACTTTATATAGAAAGGAAAAACCAAATATAGTGCCTTGCATAAACCCATTTAGAGATTTATTTTCTAATGTAAAATTTTATAGAGATCACTTGCATATTAGGAAAATAAAAATATAGTTGCATTTATTTTTGATATGGCTTTTGAAAGGTATCTTAGGTTTCCATGGCATTAGACCACTTATAACCAAGTTTATGTGAATTTTTGGCTCAAGCATAACACATTTGATGGGAAATTTCAATAATGGTTGGTCAAGGGGAAAAGGTTGAATCCAAAAGGAGGCATTTCTTCCAATAGTGTCAAATTTAGACCTAGAATTAGGATAACTATAGATCTCCTAAATATATTGTATGGTTTTGAAAGCATATCTTATGTGTAAGTAGAATGGGTCCCTAAATTAGACATTATTTTAACTTTAGACAAGTTAGTTTCCCTAGGGGAAGTTATAAATGCAAGGTTGAAAACATAGATGTTTTATCCTGTTTAAAGGTTGGCTAATGGAAATTTTTACATGATTTCATACCTATTGGATGTTTTGCTAGGCATAGTCCATAAGATAAATGGGGAGATATGGAATCTCTCAATAAAGTATCTATGTAATAGAATCTATGAATATTATTATTTCATGTTCATTTACAAATTCAAGAATGAAATTCAAAAGAGAAGTGAGGAAATACACCCTGTAGTATATCAATAAATATATGGCACCCATATGCCTAGGTTATCTGAGAACATGAAAAAAAAAGTATTAGAAAAAGGGGGAATTGTTGGTATTACCCTAAATATACATTCATTAGATTTTAAGGCACAAGGGCAACTCCTCTGTTCCTACCCCACCATATGCTAGACAAAATTGTAGAACATGAGGTATATTTTCAATTATATAATAGTATTGATGAGGATTTAGGTCAAAATTATTAGGCCTATTATTATAAAAATCCTTTGAGTATTGGAAAAATTTCAATATTTAGCTAGGCCACATTTTATCGAAGTTCGAAAAGCCAGGGCCTATTATAATTTGAAGGTGGCCCAATTTAGGGAATGGTGTCCTAGAAAGAAAATCATGACATACCTCAATGATATTAAAGAAAAGGAGAAGGTGAACATTTCATATGGACACTAGGAATATGATCATTATGTTATTTTTATGAATTCATAAAATAATACTGAGGTATGGATAAGAATCAAGGATAAATAAATGTCCATGATTTATGCTCAGACTCTTCAGTAAAATCTAGAGATTATTGAAGACTAAGCTAAAGATATTGAATAAAAAGAAAAAAGAGATAGGATCCATCAATTGCCTCCTACTCAGCCATAAGATTTATATGAGTAAGACCAACCTCCCTCTCCTATAGGATAAAAATTAGGATTATAAAAGGGAGAGTCCAATAGCTGGATGGAGTCAAATCCTTAAATAAGGATAGAAATTCTTAGAGGCCTTTTGTGTTCTCAAATACTTTATTCATATTCAAAAACTACTTCTAAAATTTTATGAATAACTATTACCAAGGAGAAAATAACAACTCCTTAGGACCAACAGAAGAGCACATTGTTGGTGATACCTCTGCCACCACTTACAACTGCCATCGATGTAAGTCTCCATAAGTTTATATAGGTTTATTTCATATCAATTTTAGCTACTTATTATTTTATTATACACCTCTAGTAAGACCACAACCATCCATTACCATTAGCGAGGAGGCATCCTCTCAATCACCCCTACCATACCAACCCCTACTCCATTCACCATTTTTCTCACTACTACTATCCCTCCCTTCACCATTCCTTCACTACCACATATAGTGATACTTTCCACCACTATAGCTCCCTTAGTTATTTTAACAACTCCCTCTCCTTCCAATTCCTCTATGGTTACTTCCATAGGAATTATAAGGTTCCTTCCACTTCTTCCAAAGGAAAAAAAATAGAGGAAATGACATCTTTTGGTCTCCCCACCATAGAGGAATATCTTAATGAATAATAAGAAGAGGAGCCTACACCAATGATATATTTAGTTGAGTATTTAACTAATGAAGATAAAGATGTGGAAATAATTATGGGGACTAGGATTGAATTAAGTAAACAAGTAGTCCTAGATGATGAAGAGATAGAGTTGGAGAAGGCTAAAGTCGTGAGGTTAGAAAGATTACAAAAATAAAAAACTCTAATTGGCTCTTTATATTATAAAATCCTCATAGAGGAACAAATACAAAACATACCAGTGTGGGAGCCTATTCTCTTGTTTCATCTATTTCCACTATAAATATTTTGGCTATAGATTTACCTCTACCTATCCAAAGTATTATTTTGTCTAGTTCTATTGATACATCCATTCTTTCTTCTTTAATGCAAATAATGGCCTTGAAGAAAGGGGTTCATTTTAAAAATAAGGTTATATTTTCCAATTACAACCCTAGAAGTCCACTAAACCTCAAGAAACATTTAACTCAACTAGATCTTCCTATGCCATAATCTTCACCCATACAGTCAGCCACTATGACTATTAAGACAACCAAGCTTGACCAAGTATGTGGCTGAGATCACTCCATTAAGAAAGCCTTCACCATGGGAGAGGATTGTATATCTATGTTTCTAATTACCCATTAAAATAAGTTAATCATTGGAACTTCTATAAATAACACCTCCTATGATGAATCCTTCACCTTCCACATTATAAGACCCTAGCCTAAAAAAAGAATAATTGGTGTAACTTGTTATTCTTGAATGGGAAAATGAGATATAAAATTCAAGCAATGAGAGACATAACTTAGTTATTACAGAGTTACCTATAGTCTCTACCCACTTCAATAATAAGAGTTTAACCATACAAGGGGTGATGAAGAGGAAGGCTCTAAATCTATACACAAGGGAATAAATTGAATTTAAGCAAAGAGAGAATCTATTTCCCTTGCCAAATAAAGCAAAAAAGGATCTAAGGGATCTTAATGAATATATTGAATATTTATTCAATTTTGTGGATTCAACTAGTGAAGCCATGAAATATATATTTAAAATTAAAGAGGAAGCACATCAAAGACTATATAAAAGATAAATTATACATGCTCCTCGAGAGATAATTGATGACGTGAATAATGAAACTATAAAGCTGTACAACATTTTGTTTAATAGCTACATTTTTAGGTAAGAAAGTCAATCCAATAGAACAAATGTAACCAATTTTTGGCATCAAATTAAATAACTAGAGAAGAGATTGAATTTATTATTTCAATGCTATAGAACCAATGCCTTCAACTAATTAAACTTTATGTTCAACATGGATGCATCATGGTGCCTTAACTATGTAATTGTGATAAGGGATACTTACCTCAGTTGGTATAATCATATGAAGACTTTATTGGTACATTTATCAAATCATGAAAGTGAGTCCTTGAAAATTCTAAAGGACATGAGGGTCACTAATGTGATCACTCTTATAGGTGAACTAGTCAACATGCTAAATGTTGAGAACCTCATCTAGGCAGCTACAAATAACTTCAAGGAGAAAGTTGAATGCACTATATATAGAATCAATGATGAAATATTATAATTGGTTAATTTTTCTATGGATAAGGTGAAAATAATTGAAGCTCTGGGAGCATAATTCAAGAAATCAAAAGCTTAAAAATTAAGGTTTATGTCTAAGGCCATAAAACTCTTTAAACCTTCCCTACTCAATATTAACATCATAAATAAGGAGTTCGATGTAGCACATGCATTATTTGAACAACTCAAGGAAAAGTATATATCCTTATCCTTAGTGTCGACCATGAAGCAAATCTGTATTACTACCGTAATATCTCAAAGTTCCCAATTTTAGGATTTTTATGCATGTAAACTCTAGCAGACTCAAATTTGATTCCATAAGGAGCTTCAGTGACTACTTTAGTTCCTCCATCTATCACTTTATCTTATTAAAATAGTGGTACCACATCATCACCCATATACATATAACTATGTAATTTCATGTTTTTTATAAGTTATAACTTTGGTACCATATATATGTTACATGTATATATTGTATTTTTAGCTGCAAGAGTCTATTCTAGGCTGACTATTATACATGCATCTTTTGAATGAGATTAAAATGTAACTCCTATTTTTTTAAATATATTATTAGAATTCAATTGAGAGATGAGGCCTTTCCCATATAAATTATATTTATACTTGAAACCTCCCATTCCCAAAAGGGAGGAAATTTTTTCCTATTGAGATTAATAGAAAATTCTGAAGAACATATATAATCTTAGTCTTGATGTACAAATCTTTATTCTTCTCTAATGTGTGGATTGTGTAAGAAGCTATATCATTTTGGTTTCTTAGTATTTGGTTGTGTTTGAGTTATTTTTATTTACAGTCATTCATATTAATTTATAGCTAATTTGAATACCATTTGCATATATATCATAATTCCCCTTGTAGATGTGATCTTAAAGTATAACAAACATGACAAACTTTAATTTCATGTGTTTAAGTATGTTTTATTTTCATTCCCTTTGAGTCCTAACCATGTTTTATTATTAGTGTGTGTGTTCATATAAAAGACAAAAATTGGTAACTTGAGCATGCATAATGATAGCCAACCCATAGGTCCCTCTTGCTTACTCACATGACCTTCTAGACACCTTTTCATTATTTCCCAGTCACTTGTAGGATTTTAAGGCCTCATTTTAGCTTATCCAAGACCCATTTTTCATGCTCTTTCCATCCCCTCAGGTCTTGAAACTCTAGGACAATATCACCACACTAGGACAATATCACTAATGCCACTCTTGTTCACTTTAGTGATATTGTCTAAGCTCATTTTTGGCCCCAATGATCAATTCCTTCCATTTTCCCATCCTTATCCTTGTTAGCCTAACACAATCAAATTCATGACCAATAGATCCCTATAAAATATCATTTGGATAGGGTTGGAAAATATCATTAAAATAAGCAAGATACCTCATGCAATCTTCCCTATTCTTTGCATATAGGTAGCCTATACACTTTCAAGCTAATTCAAATCCTTACACCAGCCCCTAGTCATCTCAAGCACACCTAGTTTTTGAATTTATTACATTTTTATTCACTATTGAACCAAGAAATCTTAAAAGGAGAACTACATATGGCTTGATACCTCCTCTGAGTGTTGGTATGTAGGTAGTGTGTGCACACACAGGTTATGAAGCACATCTAGTACATCTTACACACACTAACCCTTTTTCCATATTTTCCAAAGTTTCTATTCAAGTGCATAAAAGACACATACATATAAAATCAGATCTATAGTGAGTTATGTCGATAGTGAGGCTCTAAAATTTAGTACATAGGCTCATATTGACTAGGTGAACAAAACCTAGAAATATTAGCTACTCAAGACAAAAACACCAAAGAAGGACTACATCACCAGTGTGACTCCTATTTTATTTTATTGCTCTTATCTAATCAAAAAATAAAATCCAAAATATTTTTTATGATAGTTTCCCAGGCCTACACACAAATTTCTAGACCTTGTCTTAGTCGGATCAACACAAAATAAGATAAACTTAATTTTCTCTCTCTCACTACTATTTTTAGAAAAGCTCTAATTACAAATAAATTTCATAAATCAGTAGCTTTAATTCAAAATTTTATTTACTAATTTTCTCTTACTTAGACCCTTTTATTATTTATGAATTAGACACTAATTTCCCCAAAAACAATAAAATATTTGGTGAACCTTACATTGAATTATGCATAAAACCCCTAGAAACACTAGGGTAAGTTCCTAGCTGATTTTTCCCATAAATTTTTGAATTTTTTCTTGAATATTTTATGCAAAAATTCATCCCAAATTTTAAAATTTAGTAGTAAATTTTAAAATAGTTTTATTTCCAACCCATTGCATCTACTAGGTCCTATTAAATCACTAATTTTCCAATAAATTTATGATTATTTAGTTTTATATTTTACTCTGAAATTCACTTTCAATTTCAAAATTTCATAGTACATTTTCAAAATAATTATGTAAAACCCTAGTTTCATATAATATGTCCCATTGCTTCATGAGGTATCACCTTATATGTATGTAAGGTCCATATCCTTTTTATGCATAATTTAGTTCCTTATTTAGACTATATCCAATTAATATTTTCTCCTATTATCCATTTTGTTTTCCTTATGCCACTTAAGTTCCTTGCATCTCTTCCTTCAAGATGAAATGAAAGACTTCATGGCAATCCTCCTGAATTCACCTAGATTCCTTTAAATTGACCATATACTATAGATAAACAACTAGTTTAGAATCTAGTTATATATTCTACACATCCAAATTACACTAGTTTTAATGAGTGATTCAAAAAATGAGCAATATGAGAATATAAATGATGATGTTCACATTGATGCTCATGATCTAACACATTGGACTATTGATCCACTTCCTCCCATTGTTGATAATGAAGTTGTACTCAACAAAGATTTGATCCTCTAAAGTTTTAGAGAAAGACTCAAGAAATTACTTTAAGATCATAATCTTATGTTACAATATTTCATGGAAATTAAAAAGGCTAACCAAGTTGAGTTTTCCATTTCCATAGAGTAGCCAATTAAAAATGATACTAAGGGGGAAACTATGTCTCAAAAACCCCCTATAGTAACCCAACCTACATCTATGCCACCAATTATAGCTAGTACATCCCTATCTCTTGATGTTTCAGCCCTTATGCAAGAGATAATATCTCTTCAATCCAAGGTGATACATCTTGAGAAAGATGCCACTAGACCTAGGTAGGATTTGGATTCTTTTACTCTTCTACATACATCATTAGCACATCCCATTTCTTCTACACCCTTGACAAAAAGTTGTGTTCAACCCAATCTTACTCTATATGATGGCAAGGGTGATCTTGAGACATATTTGAGATATTTTCATGTAACATGATTGGACTATTTACCTAATGACTGACCACTTACCAAGTTATTTCCATAAATCCTAAAGGATTATGCTTTAAAATGGTTCTATAGTTTACCAAATCATTTATTCAATACATTTAATCCTTTATCCAACATGTTCCCATCTTATTTCAACATTAACATTGGTGATAAGGTTTCATACATTCAAGTTGCACAATAGAAACAAAGGTCAAATGAGCATCTCACATATTATGTTATTTGATATAAGACTATCTTGGCTAAGATGACTAGTGCCATGGCCAATCAAGAGTTACATGATCCATTTAAATAGAATCTTTTACCAACTTTACATGAATCAATTATGTTCAAAAGATTATTTTCCTTCACTGAATTATGTCACACACTAAAGGAAAGAGAAGTTAAGTTAATTTCAATGGGAATACTCAAGTACATAAGTATCTCAAACACAAAAAATTAGACTAACAACAATGTTCCATACAAATTAAAGGTTAATGATAATAAGAGTCAGAATCAACCTATAGTTAATGTGGTTTTAGAGCCCCCTCAGTGAGTGGTTTTATTAGCACCTCCTTGATGTACATTTACCAATCTACTAGTTTCTCCAACTAGAGTTTTATAGCATCTATGGATGGTAAAATCATATCTCTCCCTCTTATTAGGAAATTTGACCCAATAAATCCTCTTCCATAGGGATATAATTAACATGATTTTGTGAGTTTCATAGGTCACTAGACCATACAAAAAATAGATGCATCAATTTGAGACACAAGATTTAATAGATGGCAATCATATTGATCTTGGAACTTCAGTTGAGCCTCCTCTAGGAAAACAAACATAGGATAAAGCATTGAAAATATTTTCAAATCCTTTTCCATAACATTCCAAATAGGAGATAGGGGACACATTAGGAGTTAACCATGCATATCATGCACATCTACCACCAAATACATACAAAGCACCTTCAGTTGAGACACATCCTTTAAGCAACATGATTGGTGTATATAATTATAGAGTTTTAGCTAGACCTTCCATCTCCTTCTCAGAGTAGGATATCATTAAGGATGATTCAGATTATCATGCACTCATTATCAGAGTTTACATTCATAATCACCTTATTCATTGTGTTCTTATCAATAATGGATCTAGTGTAAACATGTGCGTTATGACATTATTGTAGTATTTGAGATATTTAGAGAAAGATATTACCTTGATGGACATAGTTATCATCAGATTTAATGTGCACATTGGGTGAGATTATATTTCCTTTACAAGTTGGTCTAACACACATATCCGCTCCATTCACTATTCTTTCCATTGTAGGAGTTTTCAACATTTTACTTGGTCATAATGGATTTAAAAACATTGAGCAATACCTTCTATAGTTTATAGATGTATGTAATTCATTCATAATAATCAAGTTTTTATAGTTGGTATAGTTTCATATGAGTTATCACTCCCCACTTCATAGCCATATACTATTTTTTAGTCACTAGTTTTAGTTTTACCACCAGTTATAGTTCTTCCTCAAGTTATAGTTTATACATAATTGAGGAATTCATCACTAGCATAGAGAGTCCATACACCTTCATATCTTTAGGACTCTAGATATCTTCTAGCTACAGTGTTCACACCTAAGGTAGTATCATTGATATCTCATGCATCTACTCATAGAACACATGTTTAGAGAGCTTCTCCTACTAACACATGGATTAGTAAGAACCCTACAGTTGTATCCACTTCTCAGAGTCATAGGGGGACCCCACACTTAGTTTTTACTTCAAATATTTCAAAGCATTTACAACATATATAGATCTCAGAGCCATAGTCTCAACATTTCCATTGTATTCCATGATCATGCATGATCCCTCTCCTTGATACAAGGCACCATGATAGGGAGTCTCCCATGAGACTCATCAGTTAGTATCATCCTTTCCTAGCTTACCTATATATAGTTTATTATTCTTATTTGTACATAGTTAACATAATTCAAAAATTAAAAAACATAAAAATATTCAAAATACAAAAACATTAAATTAAAAAAAACACTCTGATTGTATGCATCATCCATGCTTTATATTTATACTATTATGCTAGACTTACATTTGTTTTTCTATGATTATTGTTTGTTGATCTATCTACATTACCCTGCTTCATTTGATCTTCTTTGAGTATGTGAAGTGATATCTAGCTCTTTGATTGCTTCACTCTACCTATTGAGGGGGCATCCTACTTCTACATCGAGACACACATCAATATTTACATACCCACTAGGGGAATCTTCTACATGACTAAACCATCCAGGTTATGTCATTTCTACACCACACACTCTAGTTATCATGTTGATGTACATCACTTACTTGATTGCAAATATTACTCCATCAACACTCACTAGTATACAACACTTGTGTATTTCTTAGCATATACCTAGTCTTGTACTAACATGTCTTGCATACTTTCACTCTTGATTTGATTAGTTAGATGTGATTTTCTCTTCCAGTTCCTTATATGTTTTCTTTTCTTGATTATCATAACTATATTATTTGCATTTCTTAATTCTTGTTTGTCTCTTGTATGTGCCTTAAGACATTTACCAATGTCCTTTACTTTTATTCATGTGTGTGCCTTAGGAAATTTGCCAATGCCCTTTATTTGCACTTCTCTATGTGATTGTGGCTTCCATGCCCATGTGTTTGTTTTAAATATATGTGTATGTGGCATTTGAAAATTCCTTGTATACTTTATTTCTATTTTTAGTGACATGTGCCCATGTCCCTTATTTTCTAGGCCTATTGGATACTCTTTTACATTTCTTGCTTCTTTCCTTGTATGCTTGTTACTTGATTGCTTTCAATTATTTGCAATGCCATGATCCATATCATGCATTAGTCATGTTTTATTAGATGTCATGACGGACATTATGTTCCATCCCTCTAACTAACAAATAACAACAAACCAAACTTTAAATTATAGTTTAGTACATTACACATGCTATTAAATTATTATATCTATCTAGGCATACCCTTGTTGATCTAGCAAACTCTCAATACAAACCATGATATATCTTGAGATATCTTATCAATTATCATTGTTATATCATGTATCCATGAAATATAACACACTTGTAGGGCTATTTATTTTGAGGGTAGTCATTGCAAAGTCTCCATTCCTACCCTTAAAAGAGGGGGAATTAAACAAGGTTTTTGTCTCTAAGATCAAAACTCCTAATGGTCAAAATAATAGCATTCAAAACACCCAGAATAGTAACCAGACATCAAACCAATCAGAATATACTAGACAGATAGTCAAGAATCTAGAATAGTCATTAGATTTAGCTAAGGACAATAGTACCAAGATTGGATTATAGTACTAATGGCACTACTATCCATTTCTAGCACTCCTATCAACATATTAGAAAAACTGTATTTTATAGAAATAAACAAAAAGGTAAGTTTATTTACAATTTTGTTAGTGATAATTCAGATTAAAGTTAATAGTTTTACTATATTTTTGCTCAAAGAATCTAGATATAGAGAGAATCATGTGTGAAATGATGGATCTCACTTCCAATTTTATATAGGGTAGTTGGTACAAAATCTAGATCAGAATCCATGTTTCAAACACCAATGATTGGGGGAAATGTGCATGGCATATTTATTTTCTTTTTCTGTGAGTTCAACATTACCTAGGCATTATTACCATTTGCATGCCTTACTCTACCTATAAGTGGGTGGCATCATTTTGGTTTGGATTTCATACATGCCTAACTTCTAAGTTCTTAATTTCCTGAGTGGCTTCCACATAAGCTATATTCTCAATTTTGGAGTGGCTTTCATATAGGCCTAATCTCCATCTTTCAAAATGGCCAAGAATGTCCTAGTTTCTAGCACACATTTAACTATTCATGACAACATTATTATATTATAGTATATTCATGGGATTCAAGAGCCATCTCATATGACACACATTCCATATCGATATCAGTCTATAGCTTCACTTCATGGGGTAATGATGGAGCTAGAGGTCTAGCTAGCCTTTGTATTCTTGAGCCACCTATTTAGAGGGATTAAAAACATAATCCAAACATTGATCAAAACACATATGACCACCTAGCTTCAATTAGTGGGTGATGATGAAGCCAAAGGGATAACCTTTGTATTCTTAAGCAACTTCTAGGGAATTGAGCACTCAACATCATTCGTGATATTACTCTTGGTACAACCACATCCAACATCAGTAAACATTACTTAGCATCACAATAGGTTTTGTATTAGTTCACATACTAGGTGAGGTGTATTCATTACTTTCTCTTCCTTTCTCTCTTTTACCCAACTTTGTATGTTTTTATTTTAGATATAGTGTATCTAGTAAGAACTAATCTACTCTTTATTTTCTCTTACAGATTCACACTTCACAGTGTGATATCTCTTTTCACACCCAACATCACATAGATTCATGAGTTTCACCTTTGTAGGTAAGTTTAGGTATGATTTCTATTTTTTTTTATCTTAGTATGTTGCTTTGCTACATCACTAGAATAAAGGGGGGGGGCAAATGTAGTATAATAATATGAAAAAACTGGTAACTTGAGCATGGCTAATGATACCCAACCCATAGGTCCCTCTTACTTGATCTCATGACCCTTATATACACCTTTTTATTGATTACCAATCACTCATAGGCTTTTAAGACCTCATTTTATCTTAGTCAAGACCCATTTTTCATGCTCTTTCCATCCCTCTAGGTCTTTTACCTTTAGGACAATAGCACCACACTAGGATAATAGTGTCAATGCCACTCCTATTCACTTTTGGCACTATTATCCAAGATAATTTATTTCCCCAATGGTCAAGTCCTTTTGGTTTCCCATATTTATCCTTATCAGTCTAATGTAAGCAAATTCAATTCATGACCAATAGATCCTTACAAAATCCCATTCAAAAAGCATTTGGAAAGGGTTGGCAAATATCACTCAAGTAAACAAGAATATAGGTAAGATCACTCAAGTAATCTTCCCTATTCTCTATATACATCTATCCTATACATTTTCAAGTCAATTAAAGTCCTTACACCATCCCTTAGTTATCTCAAGCACACCTAGTTTTTGCATTTTTTATATTTTCATTCACTATTGGACCAAGCACTCTTAAAGTGAGAACTACATATGGCTTGATCCCTCCTCAGAGTATTTATATGTAGGCAACATTCCAACACATGGTGTGTGAAGTACGTTTAGTTCATATTACACACACTAACCCCTTTTCCATATTTTCTAAACTTTCTATTCAAGTGCATAGAAGAAACTTACATAGAAATTCAGCTATACAAGGAGTTCTATCGATAACAAGGATCTAAATTTTGATACACAGGTGTAAAAAACCCATAAAGATTAGATCCTTAAGACAATAGTGTCAAGGAAAGACTAAAATACCGGTACCACTCCTATCCACTTTTGGTGCTCCTATCTAATCAAAAAATGAAAGCTAGAATCCTATTTGTAATAGTGTCCCAGGCTTGCACATAAATTTCTAGACCCTATCTCAGTCAAATCAACATAAAATAAGATAAGTTTAATTTTCTCTTTCTCACTACTATTTTTAGAAAATCTCTACTTACAAATAAATTTCATAAATTAGTAGCTTTAATTTAGAATATTATTTATTGATTTTCTCTTACATAGACCCTTTTATTATTTAAGAATTAAACACTTATTTCCCTAAAAATAATAAAACAATGTGCTAAGTAGCTTTAAAAAAATACTAGTCTATGATTTCTTTTCCTTCCTAAGTTCAAGTACTGGTCTTACAAGATTTTATCTAATGTGGTCCACAAGCCTCCTTTCCTGATTTACCTTTCCCTCATTTTTAAGTTTATTTTGAAGTCTTACCCACCTTAGTTAGAACCATCATCCTGGCATCCATTTTAATTACATATAGGTTTACCCATATATAACTTATACATGGTAAATAATCTTCCTCGATCAATTCTATTCCACCAATAGGTTATTTATAAAACCCAATACCACACAACTCATGCCTTAGAGTGAATACTTTTTCACTAATCCTAAAATGTTAGAGTATAACTTGTAAAAGTTCTTATAGTGTGCATAAAACCCACATAAATAGATTAAACATAAAGCTAGCATTAAAAGGAGGGACTAAACCTCTGCCTTTATTTTCTTTGAAAAATATCACTTGAGTTACATTAGAAGTATCAAAAATACTTACAAGGTCAACCTAAGACACTTATTGTTACTACATTTGGAAATACATAAAATAGTTAGGTCTAATAAAGGATTTAAGAGATAACCCTAGGATCAATCATTATATCCAAGCATGCAACCCCACATTTTATTACTTCTAATGACCCATCCTCAACTTCAATAATAGCCTTAGATTTAAGCTCTAGTTCAAGATCCAAATTAGATGACTAGTTCTAATATTAATGTTGTAAGAGGTGCCCATGACTACCCATGGACCCTAATAAATATATGTCTTATTTTCTCCCTCGAGAGGAAGGATTACAAAATAACACAATAAGGCCTTCAAAACTACCTTAAGAATCTTGGATGTATTCCATGAAGATATTACATTCAGACTATTTCCCTTCACATTACAAGATGTAGTCTATGACTAGTTTCTCAATATCCCAAAAGGTTCTATTACATATTAGATTGATTTATAAGACACCTTCTTGGAATAATTTATAGGTTAGCAATGCATGTATTATTTATCAACACTTTGCTAGAATGAGGTTAGAGCCCAATGAGCCAATTCGAAGCCTTCAATGCTAGGTTTTAGAAGATGTATAAAAGACTTGATACTACTTACACATCCAATGAATATTTGGCCTTAGAGATGTATAAGAATGATTTGAACCCTGTGACCGATGTCTTTCTATACAGAGTTATTAGTATCAATACATTACCTTTGGCTTATGTCAAAGCTATCATTGTAGATAAATAATTAAACCCTTAGATGTAGTCTTTGGCCCTAATCACTCTTGGTTCTATCTTTCTATATTTTAGTATAATTCAAAATATAAATCAAAACACTATGGCCCAAAACCATAGTATAGTTTATATTCAGTTGCCCTTATCCTAGGTTCTACCCAATCAACATCTTAGCTTCCTAAATAACTACGTGCCTAACTAGTAAATCCTAAATCAATCATTGATTATAGTTAATAATAATACACCACAAACAACCAATTTTGATTCTATAAAAATAGAATTGGAATCAATCTAGAGGATGGTCCACAAACCAAGTAATGAGTTGTTGAACATGTATAAATGTATGGCTAACACTAGAGGCCAAAACACCAATTGGAGATTTGGATTCTAAAGATACAAAAAAAAATTCAATAGGTCTATAAATAATAAAAAATAGTAGGTCTCATATAACAGGATGCCATATATCAACATTATGGAAGCATCTCTTCCTTATTGGTATAGGACTCATAACACTGCATAACATGGTGAGCTCAATTACATTGATTTTTACATAGTCTTCATGATATTTTAAAATGAGATGGATAGGTAATAAAAATATACACATCAAATTGAACCTTATTCCATTATTGATCTTAGGTACTCCATTACAAAAATGGTCCTTAAGACCTATAATTTCCCATTTCTAGAGGAAGATAATAATAAACTAGAGGATAATACATATGATATCCATGAATTCTATTAGTTTTAGAGGAACAAGTACAATCTAAGGATCAAGTAACCAATTACTACTCAAAAACCACTAGAAATAATGTTATTAATCTTACATATTATTAGACCAATAACAACCCACCTCCCCCTAAGATAAGAACTTGCAGAGTACAAAACCATAAAGTAAGGTAAGGTAAAACATTATTGAAGACATGAATAAAATAAAATTCAATATCACCCTGCATGAGCTGGCTTAGATCACTGAAAAAAGGGAATTGTTATTAAAATCCCTAATTAGAAGGTCTTCTACATCAAATAAATCTAAAGCTACACATACCAATATGATGGTATTTAAATATAAACCTAGAGTACCATTATTTCTCTTAACTATCTAAATGTTTAGAAAGAATATGCACAATTATTTATTTACTTAGGTACCTCAACCAATGTGATGTTGATAGTTGTATGTTATAATTTAGGCTTGGCCCCTAACAAGTCAAAGAAAGTGGTATTATAATTGGATAAGTCTTCAGTCCCATGTGTTAAAGAGTTAATGAACATTCACATTTAATTGGAATCTAAGCCACGTGTAGAATACTATTGACATCTTAGTCATTGACATTCTAAAATTTTATAGGATATTACTAAGATGCGATTAGTCCAAGACATTGAAATGTGGTTACTCTAGAAGGGGTATCCAAATTGATTCAATTGGACCATGAACTAAATATGAGAAATATGATCATTGATTATAATTCCATGAATGAAAATTAGATTTTGTATTTTCACATGCATGTGTATACACTTTTACCATTAGACAAGAACATGCATTGCCTGAACAAGAATTTGAAGACTCATCTCAGCTATGGACTCTTAATTTAAATGGATATATGTCAAAATAAGGTTTTATTATTGGTGTGACCCTGATAGATCCAAACAATAAGAAATTACTAGCTAATTATAGGTTACAGTTTCCCTGCACTAATAATAGAGAAAACATAAAATTTTGATCTTAGGCTTGTAGTTTACATAAGCATAATTTTAAATTGTTATAAATCTTTTATGACTCTAAACTAGTGGTCAAACAAACTAGGAATAGATATCAATGTAATCTCCTTTACTTAAAAAATCACAAACATAGAGCTTGGAACTTGATTAAGTCTATTGAATAATTCAACATCAGATCCTTCCCCAGAGAGAAAATCAAGATAGTTGATTTTCTAGGTTCCTCAGTTGCTAATCTAGCATCATTCTAGGAGTGAAAAATGTATAAGTTTTTAGTGGAGCTGGTGCCTTGCCCTTCTATACTAAATAATGTGGACAGCTTATAGGTGTTTGAGGATGATCAACAAATAGGATAATTCATGAGTAGTTATGGATTTTTAGAAGCTTAGATAATAAATAAGGACATTGAATTCTTAGATGGTAAATACCTATGAGAAGATGGTATCTTACAATTAAAGGAGAACCACATCCTTATGGCATAATATCCTTAAAAAAGTCTTTTAATCTGAACCCCTAAGCTCAGAAATAGAAACCACCAAGAGTAATTAAATCAACCTTTTATAATGAGAATTTGGGCACCAACCAACATCCTCAATAGGTGATTATAGGTCTAATTTATGCTCAAAATAAGAAATAAAATATAAAATACCTACTGGAAGAATAAAATATGTGATAGCCTAGACATATGATGACTTGAAAGTCTTTGATCCTACAAGCATTACTTATACCATCTTATTGAAGCCATATCATAAGCCCTTCAGGTAGAGACAAAGGAAAGTAAATCCAATTATGAAACTTCTAATTCAAATATAATTATAGAGGCTATTTGAGGCTAGATTTTGTTTCCCAATTAAGCACTCTACTTGGGTAGCCAATTTGTTACCAGTAATGAAAAAGAGTAGCTAAATCAGACTCTATGTTAATTTTAATAACTTGAGAAGAGTATCAGATAAATATAATTACAATTTTCTCTCACTAGATGAGGCAATTAAAATGGTAGGTGGATCAGAGATTATTTCCTTCTTGGATGGATTCTCTAGCTACAATTAGGTACTGATAGAGGTAGAGGATTTGATGAAGATTTCTTTTATAATAAAGTGGGTAAATTTTGCATATAATAAATGTTTGATGGCCTATTTAATTTAGGATTAACCTTTCAAAGAGCTATAGACTTCAGTTTTTAGGGGTTAGATGGCAAGTGCATCATCATATATATGGATAACCTTACCGTGTTCTCCAAAAATATATCCAATCATTTAGACCATATCCAAAAGGTGTTTGATAGATGTAAAAGGTATCAAGTGTCACTTAACCCCAAATAAAAGTGTCTTTAGAATTTCTAAATGGAAACTATTTGGCCTTATCACCACCAAAGATGGGATATCCATTGATCCAAATTAGGTGGAAGACATATCCAAATTGACACCTCCCAACAATAAGAAAGAACTGAAGTCCTTTGTTTGGTAAGATAAATGTTTTACAAAAAATTCATTTATGTATTTGAATAGATTTTCAAGCCATTAAATTCTATGATAAATAAATATTATAATATATATTAGACAAAAAAATATTATAGAGCTCTCTAAGACATCAAAACTGCCATTGCTCAAGCTCCAGTTATTGTTAGTCTAGATTTTATTAAGGATTTCTATCTCTATTCATTTACTTTAGAACATATCATAGTTATTATTCTTACCAAAAAGGTATAAGATAATAAACATCTTGTTACCTTTATGAGTACCAATATGAAGGATGTTGAGTTAAAGTATTATATGATAGACAAGTAAATTTATATCCTAATTAAAGTTCTCAAAAAATTTAGGCATTATATTCTATGAAATAAAACATATGCCATTGTCCTAGACCCTACTTCCAAAATAACACTTGGGTAGAATGAACTAGGTGAGAGAAAAGGAAAATGGATGGCCAAAATTCAAGAGTTTGATCTTAAGATTATGCTAGCTAAGATGGTAATAGGCTAAGGGATTGTTTAATTGATTCCTGAGACTAATTCATGAATTAGTATTGAACACATTAATGAGACTCAAGTAATTGATGGTGAGTGGCACACTCAAATAATCTATTACTTGATCATAGGCACATGTCATGTGGAATTAAATAGAGATAAAAGATGAGAACTCAGGCTTAAATTAGCTCATTACATGATAAAAAAGGATTATTATACAAAAATAATTATGAATCCATCTATTTGAGATGCATCTCAAAATAAGAAGTTATAAACATCCTAAACAAATGTATTAGAAGATAAGTAGTGAGCATCCCTCAAAAATAAAACATCTCATTAGATTATGAGGATGGGAAACTACTTGCCTAAAATATTCAAGGATGTCCTCAATCATGTTAGGACCTATCATGACTGCCAATTATTTAGGAAAATAAATAAATTTGTTCATACCTTTGAATTTAGTTGTATAAAGGTGCCCCATTTCCCAATGGGCCCTTGATTTTATTGGGGTGATAAACCCAAACTCCTCAACAATGCACATGATAGTCGTAACAACTACTAAATACTATACTAGGTGGATAGAAGTTGTTATGGAAGAGAATATATTGATCAGGTTTGGCACTCATATTTCCTTAGTTTGTGATAATGGTCCATCTTTTCAATCTTATAAATTTGTAGAATGGGCCTATGCCAATAAAATCACCATCAAGTTCTCTTTGAACAACTATCCAAAAGTAAATAGAGTAGATGAATCAACCAATAATAATTTTATGAATTTCATTAAGAAGTCAACATATGACAAACCGAGAGAATGACATCTCTTATTAAAATATTAATTATGGTTAGATAAAACCAAGAAAATGCAAGCCCTCAAGGCTTCACCTTTTTTATTGGTATATGGACAATAGCCAGTCTTCCCTATTACTCTTAAGATACCAATGTACTAATTCATGCAAGAGGATATAGGGGAATATGAAAGAGTATAATCTAGACTATTAGACATAGTCCAAATGAAGGACATAAGAACTAAAACACTGTAAAGTTTTAGTAAACATTAGGATATTATCAAAAATATAGTTTGAAAAAAGATCCAAGACTAAGTCCTTTAGGATCTTAGACTTGGTACTTTTATGAGATAAATCACATGGGAGGAAAGGACGCCGTGATAAGTTCACTCCTTTATATATTGGGCCATATGAGATCTCAAATATCTTAGGTAAGAATGCCTTCTATTTGAAAGACCTCTTAGGTAATGACCTCACCTTTCCAGTCAATTTATAATTTTTGAAGGACTACGTCATGGTTGTTCTAAATGGAGACATATCTGATTAAACTATAAGTAAAATTGTATACTAAGAGTAGATTAGATTTATTGAATTATAAATTAGATTTCTTGATTTATATATTATATTTTCTATTTTATATATTAAATTTGTTGTTTTCTAGTTTTCATTTTCCTTGCTTTTTAAATTTTACTTTCAGTAGATTAGTTATTATGCTTTCTATATTAGTTTTCTACAATTGCAAAACAAACCAACTGATTTCCTATATGTATATTATAAAATAAATACCAAAATAAATGGGATGATTCATATGGATACATCATTAGTCTTAATATGGATTTACTCTAAAATTGCTATAAATTTTGGAATCAAGGTATGTATTATGACTGAATTAGGTCCTGCTTTGATTGAATGAATTTACTTAACTTGTGAGATTTACTTTGATATAATCATGTAAATTTTAGAAATACTTTGCATTTCTAAACATAAACTTCACTATAACATGCTAAAACTTGGATGAGTGATAATAAACATAGAAATAGATACACAATGATAGGGATGTATTGACCAGAATACATTTTCTTACACATACACCTAGATAATAGTTATTCCCAACCTCTATTTTATCTGTCTTTCAACCAATTCAATTATAAAAACTAATAGAATATGGGTGAACCAATAAATATCTATTAGGGCTATAGATGCCTATTTGATAGTAAATCAAGACTTTGAGTGGAATCATAAGTGTTTCTATTGGGTTTATGGATGCTTAACTAGTAGTAGAGTAATGCCTAAGCTTCCCTTATTGTTTGGTTATTAAATATAAAGTTAGAATGAAACCTATTTTATTTATCTAAGACTTTTTCAAGACTCTCATAACAAAAAATATTGAATCCAAAAAATTGCACACTTAGATCCAAAGAATGGAAACAATTAGTATGTTGCTTAAGTAAATATGAGTTTATTTCAAGGTTTGGTTTATTTATTCATTTATTTATAGGGATAAAATTTATTTATAATACATTTTTTATATTTTGGGTTCTCAAAATACTTAAGATTATTTTATCCCATGAGACACTATTTGTTGTTCCCTAACACACACACACACACCCCATTTTAAAAATTCAAAATAGGGATCCATTATTTTAAATATCTTTATTCAGTCCTGTTTAAACCTTAATAATCCATGATATGGTTTTATTTATGAAAAATTATAAGATTATATTGAGGTTATAAATTTAAAGGAATTCAAATTTTAAAAATCAAATCTTGAATGATCATCTTAGTTTATACTAAATCTTGGTTTTCATAATTCTCATGTTTTTATATGGACTAATAGAACTAATATTTTGTCCTAGTGCTTATATATTTATAATTAATGCATGACCATTAGTAAATAATTATTACTTACTCACATTAAAGTCTATATTTATTATGCACAATATCAAGACATGTGGCATCACTGTGTTATCCAAAACTTATATCCCTTTGCAAAAATTTCTGTCTTTAATAATCCTGAGCTATGCTAGTTTGATAGGTGGCATCCATATAATACTCAAATACTTTACCTTTCATAAATTTTATAAGTTTTTAAAGTATATGAGCTTCAATAAGAAACCATGTGGTGTTGTTTCATTACATTGAACCCCAGAAGCTTTAAAATAAAAGATAATAATTTAATGGTTTCTAAGTCCCATAGTCTAATGCTTATAAGCTTTTGAGCTCGATCATTCAACACTTAGCACATTCTTATTTACATGGAACTATGAAAACATTACATAAGTCATAATCTCATTATGGCCCCATAGTTTAATACCTATGAAATTTCATGCTCTAAAAAGATGACAAGTGGCATAGTTATATTATCTTAGACTTTTAAAATAAGGCATACTCAGTCAATGAACTAATGGTCTTATGCCTCTAAGTCCTTATAACTCCATTCTATCAATCCTATACCACATGCCAACAATCTTTTATATAGAACATTTACATAGAAATACACATATCAAAGAGCTCCCATGCCTCATGCTCCTATGCTTATGAGTCCATGTAGACCTTTGGTGGCTCCACGTGGCACAATTACATTAACTCATAGCCCTGGAGTATATAAAGATTATATGTATATCTAAAGGTCTAAGTGAATGACAACTAGACAAATGTCATAATATGAGAGACATAAGATCAAAATATCCATAAATGAGTTGGATAACCAACCAAAGAAGTAAATAAATGGAGATTTAACATTTGTGTAGAGAATGATGTCTAGACACATAAAGCTACTAATTAATTAGCATTTGGTAAACAATTGAACCCAAGAAATATAAATGGTGTATTAAAATTAAAATGGGAATGAAATCAAAAGGATATTGTTTACATTGATGACACACGAATGCATTCAAGACTTAGACTTTTGGGAAATATATGTAAAATCTAGTTGAAATTGAGTCATTTTACCATCAAGATATCAATAAAAAACTTATAAATTCCAAGCCCTCGATTGTCTAAAGAGACTTATATTTTTATTGAACTTGAAGATAAAAAACTAGATTTGTTTTGGAATAAATTACATAGCTCATATTGACAAAATAGACTCCTCTTCAAAACAAGCATGCACTCAAGTGCCATCAATATATTCTTGTGCTAGAGGCAAGGAATTTATAGACAAAATATTTGATAAAGTTGTCCTATAATTCAAATTCATTAATTATTTAGCCTTATAGAATGTCGTAGATTTTATGGCACCCTAATCCATGTAGGACCAACTATTTATAGATGATAATCAATATGTCAATGACCCATTTCCCATTAAGCTATCAGGTCTCCATCTAGTGGTAGCAAAACTAGAGGTAATGCCTTACATAGACATGTTTAGATGTTTATTTTTCAATGGAGCATTTCATGGAGATTGCTTACATATTAAAAAATAAAAATTGTAGCCACATTTTTTTTGGTAGGGATTTTGATAGGTATCACAAGCTTCCATAGTCTAATACTACTTATAACCAAGTCTTGGCCAATGCTTGGCTCTAACATAACACAATTGATGGTAAATTAAAATAATGGTTGGTCAAGGACCAACTGTTTTATCCTAAAGAAGGAATTTCATCCAATGATATTGTCCAATTCAAACCTAGAATTAGGATAGCTATGGATCTCCTCAATAGATTATATAGTTTTGAAAGCATATCTTATGTACAAGTAGAATGGGTCCCTTTGATCGACATTATTTTAACTTCAGACAAGTTAATTTTCCTAGGGGAAGTTATAAGTGAAAAATTGAAAACATGTATGCTTTATCTTGATCAAAGGCTAATTGATATATTTTTTTACATGATGTCATACCTAATGGATGTCATCTTGGGCACAATCTACAAGACACATGGGGAGCTATGGCAACCCTTAATAAAGTATTTAGGTAACATAATCTACAAATATTTTTATTTCATATTCATTTATAGATTCGAGAATGAAATTCAAAAGATCTATGAAGAAATATACCCTCAAATATATTTGGAAATCTATAGTACCCATATACCTAGGCTATTTGAGAACATGACAAAAATTATTTAAAAAATGAGGGATTATTGGTATTACCCTGACTTTACAGTTAGAGAATTAAATTTAATTTGAGTCTTTCCTATAGTATTTTAGGTTTATCTTAAGGCTTATTTGTGTGTGCATTTATTATGTTTATAAATTCACTTTATTCTATCCTTTTGAGGTTTCACTCACCTCTTTAGTCCACTTCTTGGATTTAGAGTTACTTGCATGTAACTCTTCTCCCCCCACATGGCACATACATCCTCCCCAATTATAAGAGGATCAAGGACACATGTCACACATACAAGAGCTTACACTTGAAACTCCTTTTCTCTATTAGCTCTTTACAAAAAGCTCTCCTCTCCCTTTCTTCAACGCTTATTACTAAGATCTCATAACACTCTTGTTGATCTCCTCTTGATCTTGCATTATTTATGCTCTCTTTTCCTAAGGCCATTATTCTCCTAGCTTCTTCATGGTTTTTTAATTAGAGATTTCTTGTGCAATATTTTAATAATAGTATGGGGGTTTTCTCCATATGACAGTTTCCCCATTTATCACATTTACCTCAATTTTATGGTTTGTGCTCACTTAAGGGTAACTTTGTTCTTTAATTGTAATTTATTATTCAACATTATTTAATGTCTATCTTAGAATAAATCCTAATATGGTACTGGAGCTCTATGGTTTCTAACGTTGATTCTTAAGGAATTTGTAGATTTGGAGGAGGAAAAAAAGATTTTTTTTCTTCTAATATTATATTGTTTATCAAATTTTCTCTCTATTAAGAGTAGAATTTATTTTCCTTTTAACATATTTTTTACAGGTTTCTAAAGGATTTTTTTACATGCTTCTTTTGGTTTGCTTTCCCACTACATTTGGAATTCTAATTCAATTTTTTGACATTTTAAACCATTTTAAACCTAAAACCCATATAAAATAAGGTTCATATATTATTATTCACAAATTAAGTTTCTAAAAATCTAATAGGTTTTTTTAATCAGTATTCTAAGATCATTTTGTTAAAAATTTAAGAAAACCCAGTTTGTAATTTTTGAGATAACATCAAAAATGTACCTACAATTTTATTTAAAATGTGGTTAAAAATTCTAGTTTTTTTTTTTTTTTTTTAAAAACATTTTCCCCACTTTTTTTAGGTTATATATGGTTTTCTTAAGCATTTTTAAGATTCAAAAACAAAAGTTTTGTTGACTTTCAAGATAACATTTTTTTTAATTTAAAAATAAAAATAAAAAATGTATGTCATGAAAGGTTTTTCTTTAATGACTTACTTTTTTGGCACAATTGAATAAGATAAAAGTGTTAATATTGATAGAATTCAAAGATATTTATTTCATTTTATTTTCAATTCAACTTATATAAAATCAATTTTTAAGTCATTAAATGATCTTCAATTGCTTTTAAGTAAATAAATTGTTGTTTTGGTGTGAACTTAAATTTACAAGTTAATTTAAAAGATTTGTCTTAATTTTAAGCATTATTGACTTTTTGTAAGCTTAAAACTTGTATTCTCACATGAAATGGCCTTCAAATTGGCCATTTTGTTAGTTTTAAATAAAAAATTACATCAAATTGATTTTAAAAATGATGAGATAACTACTCTTAAAAATCAAATAGAATATCACAATGACACTTTAACTTATTTAAACAACTCTTTTAATGAAAATATACCTATGAAAAAGATTATTGATTCTCTAAATGAAAAATATAAGTATTTTTTAAATGTTCATAGCTCTAATGATAATGGATCTCCTTGTGTTTCTTAATGAACTAAAATTCATGTGCACACTTCTTCTACCAACCCTGGCTTAAAGATCATGCATAACATGTGCATTTATTATATTTATTAATTCACACACACACACACACACACACACACACACACACACACACACACACACACACACACACACACACACACACACACACACACACACACACACACACACACACACACACACATGAGAGTTAAGATATACATTAATTACTATAGTAAGGACCCAAATTAAATATAATTGTCTAAAGATAATCATTAAAATTGAAAGTAAAATGATAGCTCCTATCTTCCTACCAAACCACATGCTAGACAAAAATATGTAATAATAGGTGGATTTTCAACTTTACAATAATATTGATGAAGAGATAGGTCAAATGAATCAGGATTATTACTATAAAACTCATTTGATTATTATCCAACTTCAAATTGTGGTTAGGCCACATTTTAACCACATTGGAAAATCCAAATCCTACTATAATTTGAAGGTGGCCCAATTTAGGGACTAGTTACCTAGGAATAAAATCAAGACATACCTCAAAGATCTCAAAGAAAATAATAAGATGAATATTTTATATGGATTCCAAGAGTATGATCATGAAGCTATTTTTTTTAATGCATCAGAAGATATTGAGGTATGGATAAGGATGAAGGATAAATAAATGTCCATGATTTATGTTCATGATCTTTAGTACAATCTTTATATTACTAAAGAACATGCTAAAGATATGGAAGAACAATAAAAAAGGTCCTAGATACATTAGTGGCCTCTTACTCAGCCACATTATTTATATGGGCAATACCAATCTCCCTCTCCTATAGGAGAATAATTAGGTTTATAAGAGAAAGAGTCTAGTAACCAGAGAGAGTCAAATCTTGAAATAAGGAAAGATGTTCTAAGATGCCTCCCCTATCCTAATATTCCCTCTTCATCTTCAAACAATAGTTATACAATTTTTAGAACAACTACTACCAGGGAGAAAACAATACATCCTCAGGATGGGTAAAAGATTACATTATTGGTGGAACCTCTGCCACCACTTATAACTAACACCCAAGTAAGCCATATTGAGTTTCTATAGTCTATTTTCATATCAATTTTAACTACTATTTTTTTCTAAAGAACCTCTAGTAAGACCATAGTCATCCATTACCATTAGTGAGAAGACATCCTCTTAATCACCCCTACCATGCTAGCCCCTACTCCATTCACCCTTCTTATCACTAATATTATCCCTCCATTCACCATTCCTTTACCACCACCTATAGTGATACTTTCCACCACTACATCTCCCTTAGTTATTTCACCATATCCCTCTCCTTCCACTTCCCCTATGGTCACTTCCATAGGAAGGCTAAGGTTCCTTACACTACCTTCAAGGGAAAATAAATAGAAGAAATGCCATCTTTTGGTCTCCCCACCATAGAGGAATCCCTTAATGAATAATAATAAGAAGAGATTAAAATGGTGATATCTTTATTTGAGTATTCAAATTATGAAGATAAATTTATGGAAATAATGAAGATGACTAGGCCTAAATTTAGTAAACAAGCAATCCTAGATGATGAAGAGATAGACTTGGAGAAGGCTAAAGCCATGTGATTATAAATATTACAACAAGAAGAAACTTTGGATCTCTCTTTAGATCAGAAAATCCTCATAGAGAAATAAATAAAAAATGTAATAATGAGGAAGTCTTTTCTCTTATTTCATCTATTTCCACTATAAATATTTTGGCTACAGATTTGGCTCCATATATCCCAAGTATTCTTTTGTCTAGATTTGTTGATACATCCATTATTTTTTTCTTAATGAGAATAAAATACCTAAGGAAAGGGATTCATTTTCAAAGTAAGGTTAATATTTCCAATTATAACCATAGAAGTCCACTAGACCTTAAGAAACAAGTAGCTCAACTAGAGATGCCTATGTCATAATATTTACCCAACAGTCAGCCACTATGACTATTGAGACAACTCTAGGCTTGACCTAGTATGTGGTTGAAGTCACTTCATTAAGAGAACCTTCACCATGGTATAAGATTTTTTATCCACCTCTCCAATTACCCATAAAAGTAAGTGCATCATTTTCACCTACATCAATAACACCTCCTTTGACGACTCCTCCACCTTCCACATTGGAAGACCCCAGCCTAGAAGATGAAGAACTAGGGGAACTTGTTATTCCTAAATGGGTAAAGCAATTGTTGAATTCAAGAGATGAAAGATATAACTTAGTTGTTATAGGGTTACCTATAGTATCTACTTGATTTGATAATAATATTGGAACCATCCAAAGGGTGAAGAAGAGGAAGGCTTTAACTTTTCATAGAAGGGAAGAAATTGAATTTAAAGAAAGAAAATTTATTTTCTTTGGTAAATAAAACAAAAAAGGGTCTAAGGAATCCTAATGAATATACTAAATATTTATTTAGTTTTGTGGATTAAACTAGTGAAGACATGAAATATATGTTTAAAATTAAAGAGAAAGCACATCAAATAATGCGTTAGAGATAAACTATACATGTTCCTTAAGAGATGAATATGTGAAGAGTGCAACTACTAAGTTGTACTCATTTTGTATAGCATCTGGTTTTCTAAGGTAGAAACCCAATCCAATAAAATAAATGTAACCAATTTTTGGAATCAAATGAAATAACTATATAAAATATTGAATTTATTGGTTTAGTGCTCCATAATTAATGTATTCAACTAATTAAACTTGATGTCTAACATGGATGCATCATGATTTCTTAACTATTTAATTTATAGAATAGATGTTTCCCTCAATTGGCATAATTAGATGAAGAATTTATATGGATATTTATCAAATCATAAAAGTGAGGCCTTGAAAATTTTGAAAGACACGAAGATAAATAATATGATCAATCCTATAGGTGAACTAGTCAACATATGAAAATTTGAAAACTTCATCCAGGCAACTACAAATAACTTCAATAAGGAAGTTGAAGTTAATATATACAAAACCAATGAGAAAATATTGAAATTGATTAATTTTTCTAAGGATAGGGTGATAAAATATAAATCTATAGGAGTAAAATTTAATAGTTTAAAAGCTAAAAAAATAAGGTTGATAGCTAAGGTCATCAAACTCTTCATACCTTCCCTGCTCAATTTTGACATCATAAATAAAGATTTTAATGTAACATATGTTCTATTTAAAGAACTCAAGGTAAATGAGATAAATTCAAACTCAATACCAACCACAGAGCCCGTAGTATCTCAAAGTTCATATTTTTTAGGATTTACAGTCATGTAAGCTCTAGTGAGCTTAATTTTGATTACACAAGTAGCTTTGGTGACTACTTCAATTCCTTTAGCTGTCATTCCATATTCTTTAGCTAATAGTGCCACATCATCACCCATTTAAATATAACTATGTAATATCATGTTTTTCTGTAATTCAAAAATTTGGTTACATATATATGTTTCATGTATATATTATATTTTTGGTTGTAAGAGTTTATTGTGGATATCTACTATGCATACATATTTTTCATAAGATTAGGATACAGTTCCTATTTTTGTAATTATAATATTAAAATTCACTTGAAAGATGATGCCTTCACCATTCCAAACCTAGTTATAATTGTACCTTTCCAATACCAAAGGGAGGATAATTTTGGTTTTTGATATTAATAAGAAATTATGAATAAGCTCTATAATCTTATTCTTGGTGTAAATCTTGATTCTTCTCTAACTTGTGGATTATGTAAGAGGTTCTATCATTTTGATTTCTTAGTATTTAGTTAAGTATGAGTTATCTTTTATTTACAGTAATTCATATTAAGTTATAGATTATTTGAATTAATTTTGCATATAGATCATAATCCCCCCTTGTAGATGTGTTAGTCTAACAAACATGGAAACCTTTGATTTCATGTGTTTAGGTATGTGGTATTTTTTTCCCTTGAATCTTAATTGTGTTTGATTATTGGTGTTCATATGAGGCAAATATTCAAAATTAGCTAATGGGTCTATATCAAAGTAGGATTAGAAAAAAGGTTTTGAGGGTGCTCTAATGAGGTATTTTGGTCCACAAATTGAGACTTATTTAGTGAAATAGTAGCTATATAATTAGTTAAATTAGCTACAAGTTGATCAACAAATAACTGACTAGCCTAACACATTATGGAAGAAATGATTTGGCTATTTTTGGATGGGTCTAAAAGTTGATCTTTTCCTTTCCTAAACAATACAAGGACTTGATTTTAACTTTGTATAAGGACCTAAATTTGACTAAAAGTTGATGGGTCTATAAGAGCTTGATTTTGAATAGAGGTTGCTTTTGGAGTTATTACCTCTCTTCAAATAAGGCTATGAAATTGGTTGATAGGAAATTAAGGTGGGATTTTGGATCCAAACTCTAAAAATCTTAAAAGGTCTTTGTCTTTGATTTCAAGAAGTGTGTTCTCATAATATATTTGATTATGTCCTGCACTAGGGAACACCTCTTCATATACAGTTTGGTGTTAATCCATGTCATCAACATTTTTAGTGTTGCGAAGATACCTAAGTGGATCATAATAGTGATATTCATCCAAAGAGGGAACATAATAAACCCTAATAGGAGTGTATTTATACATGTTTGAGTTAATGTTCTTTGCTTTGGATTCAAGATAAGATTTTAGAGTTGACTTTATGTGAATTTGTGTAAAACTTCATGTATCAATTTCTAGTTGTCTTTGGATTTGAAAAGTGTTTGAATTTAATCATTTAGTGTAAGTTGACTTGATCTTAAATTGGATTTTAAATTGAATTTAAAATTTTAACTTTGTTTCACTTGTAAATGTTGGCCTTTTGAAAATGTTTGATCAATTTGGATTTTTTTTTGAAATTTGATTCAAAGTTAAAATTTGAATCAAAATTAGATTGAAATTTTTATAAACTTGAAATTATAACTGATTTGAAATTATAATTGATTTATAATTGGAATTTATTTAAAATTTGGTCTTAAAATGGGCGACATAATGCTTAAAATGGGATAAGTGTGAATCCAAATGTGTTTATGGTATTGCAGACAATGAGTGATGTAATCATACAATTATTTAGATTTGGTTTATTTTCTATTGATATACATCAATATAATCCTTAGTTTGAATTCTATTATCAATTATGTGAGTCCATGGCCTATGAAATTATTTTCTAGTTTGATCTCTATGTCATATTATTTTAACTTTGCCCTCCATTTTCCTATGTATTCTCTAAGCTTATCTGCCCTAGCATAAGTTTGATATCATGATTAAGAACAATAGTATGGAATTTATTGCTAAGTATCTAGTTTTTTATTTTTTAATGGTTTTGAATAGAGAATATGAATCTTTTTATAAGACTTAATATTTAAATTTTTCATCTTTTATGTTTGCACTTATGAAATAAATAGGATGTGCTCTTCGTTAATATTTTATGTCAACACAACAACTATGTTATGATATAAGATGAAAGAATAGAGGTAAAAATCCTTTGTAAAATATAGACTAATCAAAATTGCTATTTTTATGATAGCGTTATTTATATATTGAAATGCTAATTTACACTAGGGTGTCCACTCCATCTTTAAACCATGTTTAAGCATATAATAAGGGGTTTGATATTATTATAAAAAAAAGAAACTAACTTACGTTCAAACTTTATTTTACCTAAGAAAGACTTAAATTACTTCTTACTATTGGGGAGTAATAATTATGACATGGAATTAACTCATTTAGGGTCAATGTAAATAACTTGATTGGTGATTAAATGACATAAAATATTAAATTTAATACTATTAAAAACACTCCTTTTTGACTCAAGGAAATTCCATACCTTATACATATTTTGAACACTTTCTATAAATGATAAACATGTTGTGATTTGTGCTAAAAAAGAATAGTTAGTTCACAAATGAAAATTATAATACATTTCCAAATTAAATATTTAAAAATCAAAACCCATGGATCGTTGAAGTGTAGCACCCACATTAATCAAACCAAATGGAATTATATTATAACAAAATGTTTCCCAATTTATTATGAAGGTTGATTTAATTTTACCTTATTTTTTAACCAACACCTAATTGTAGCCTAATAATTATTTCAAAAAGGACATCATCTTAGAACCACTAACCATTTAGATGACCTCATTAATATATGGTAAAGGATATTTATCTTTTTCTATAACTTTATTTAGTCTTAAATTCAAAATAAAGTCTTATTTCTCCATTTTTCTTGCAAATGGACTAGGTTATCCATCCCTATGGAATTACATACTGGGAAAATAATCTTAAATGAGATCAATTTTTAAATTTATTTAAAAGACACAAGGATGGGGTTGATTGGACATTGTCTCTATTGGAAAGTTTTTTGGTTTTCCTTGAGTTGAATAATATGATTATAACATGTGGGTAAAAAAAAGGTTCCTCATATGTCAAAGAAATAACATCTTTATACCATTTAATAAGTTATTTGAACTATTCTCTTTTTAATTAAATATATTGAATACCAACATTTACATTTTAGGGATTTTTAGGCAATCCTAAATTTATAAGTATAGATTGGTGGCTTGTGGAATCTTAATTTTGATGTCACTCAACTAACATGTCAAGGTTAAATATTATCTCAAGTTAATCCATTCCCTTTATAATTCACTTACCCATCAAGTTCATGATTTATTCATCATTCAAATCATCTTATGTGAAATAATCCATATCATTTTCATCAATGACATGCAAAAAAAACACACCAACAATGTTAATGAATTTGATAATTTATTTATCATCATTGAATACTTGAAAATTTTAAAAATTATTTAGGATAGAGAGATGGGAAATTTATTTTATTTATAAAGTTTACAATTTGGAATAATTTTAAAGGAAATAATATTCTAGTTAATGCTGCAAGGGAATCTACAGTCTCATTGTTCTCTCTAGGGATCATTGTGATGTTAAAGGCATAAAATGATTAAATAAGTCCCATGATCTATGTTTGTATATTCTCAAATATGATAGTTTACACTAAATTTATCTTATGACTAAGATAATCACTAATTCAGAGTCTCCAAACATTTATAGTTATATAACCTTGTGATCCAAAGTGAAATATATGCCCAAAATCAAAGATTCTTATTCATAAGATTATATAACTAAAAATGATAAGAATAAAAATATTATTTTACATCAATAAATAAAATACTAGTGTATGATCCTTGTTTGGAATGAGTTTCATCAAAGTATAAGGACCACATGCCTAGCTATCTAGTCTTTTCATTTTTTTAACTAATTGACTAAGTTGTGAGTGTGTAAACACCAATGTTAGAAGAAACTATGTTCAATTTTTAATTCTTGAAATTGTATTAAATGATCATATGTTTAATATTTGGCTCTGCAACAAAGCAAATTTATTTTTCCACACCTCACCAAGGTTGAAAAATATAATGAAAACTAGTTTACATGTAATTATTAAGTGTTTTATACTAGTCATGGCTAAGAAGCATGACATATGCTTCGATAATATCTACAACCTAAATTTTTTTAAAAAATTAAAATTTATGTTATAAATCCAATTGAATGTGAACTTTGAAAATATTTCCTACCACTTTAACTTTTGACTTGTCTAATTAGACAACCATTCAATCAGATTTGATAGGCTTAAGTACCAACTTTTCACAAATGCTCATAGACATGATGTTTGATAAAACACATGAATCTACCAATAAATTATGTAGGTTTTTTTTCTAAAATATATTATTGGAAATATGAAACAAGTAACCTTAGTCTTATTTTTTTTAAATAAAATTATCATGTGTTATTTTTTCTTATTTATGACTAGCTTCCTTGTTAATGATTTTAAAACTAGATATATTATTATGTGATTTATGCAAGATCATGAAATTTAATTTTATATTTAATTATATTCATGTACTAAAATATATTTTAACCAATTTTTTTGGGTGTTGTGTAAATATGTGTTGAAGGGTGTTCATCATTTCATTTTGGTGGGGAAGGATCATTGTTTTCTTTTGGGATCTAGAAGAATCACATTACTATTAGGTTGGGTGGAAGTAGTGAGATGTTTTTGTGTTATAATTTTCAATGAATTAAGTTTATCTAGTGTTGTTGAAAATTATTTAACTCTTTTTTTTAATCATCTATTTTTTTTCTTCTTGCCATGGGAAATCAAAATTATCAAGCATCATGGCAACATTAGGGAAATAAGATGTGCTAAGAGCTCCAGATGTATCATATTTGTTTTGGTGATTTGGATCCACCTTTTACCCATCCATCTCATTTTGTAATATTTAAAAGCCATTAAAAAACTTAAAAAAATCAAACTTTCTATCTTGGACCATGTTTTATACACTTCACCAATTTGAAAATTTTAATTTTAGGTAGCTATTTTTTGCAGTAGTGCAAGGTCATTATTTGGATTACTAAATGGACATTTGTGCCTCTAATATGTGAAATTTTGAGTTTTATTTTCCCCATCAATGTTCCCAAATTATTTTTTAAAGCTAAGGAAGTCATTGCTAATTTTTTCACCATGCATTGGCTTACATATAACTCATTTTCTATTGAATTGTGTGGTAGTGTTTGGGATTTTTTTTAATTATATAGGATCAATTCTTTTCTCCAAAGGTATGAGATGAGATAGTAATTTTAACTAAAGATATAAAATTTAAATACAAAGATATATTCAATAAAAGGTCAAAAAAGGAGAACAACTAATAGGATAAATGAATTCTAAACAATAAGATCATTGTAAACCATCTACATAAATAACATACAAAAAACAAAAGAAATTTACACTACACTTTATGATTATCATATTTGATTTTCTTTCTAAAATATAAATTTTATTATTCTTGACATGTAGTGAAATTATTTTTTTAATTTATATTCCTAATATAATATCTTGGAGTTTCACAAATATATGGAACTTCTTGAATTGTACTTTTGTTGTCTTTAAGTTACTCATAATCTGTCAAGATAATTTTTTGCTGAACAATGACCGATACCTTATTTGGATGGATCATAAACTAAATATAAAAAGAAGGAAAATATAAGTAATGAAAATGAGGTGATTATTAATTACTATTCACCATATATTCAATAGGAACACTAGGCTAATGTTCATTATTTCTCTACTTCTTATTTCAACTAAAATTTGACCTTATACTAATGCCACCATTTGCTAATTTACTCTTAAAATGACTTGATTATTGGCATCCATATTAATGAATGTTGATTTTATTATATTTATTAAGTTGATTTCAAGTGACCTCACTTGAATTAAGGGTTAAATTTATGTACTTGAAATTATAACATTTCTAAATACAACTATTTTGGCCTTACACATGTTGTATTTTTTTCTTCTATTTGTTCATCCATAAACATGTAATGATCAATGAAATCCCATATTTTTTAGAATATTATTTATTCCCATAACTCCATAGGTAAATCATAAATATTGACCCACATAGGAATGATGTTTTTATTTTCAGTAAGGGGTTAAAACTTGTAGTCTATGGTCTGATGAATAAATCCCTTTGCTCCAAAAAGCAACTATCTCTATATTCCAAAACATAGTTTCTAATTTTAGGGAAATAAAAAGTTGCTAAAAATAAGTATTTGGGAAATAAAGAAATTTGGAAATGATCATTCCAAATATTATTGAGATCATTTCGTACCTCATCCACATTGGTTCTTCTTCCTCTAATTTTATACATTATTGTTTGGTCTTCAAAATCCTTTAGATCAAGATCAAAATCATCATCTTCAATTATGTTTTTTTGTTGATTTTTTTTTTCTCTTCAAACCTTTTTTATATATTTTATATATCATATATTTTATTTTCCTACTCATTTCTAGTTTCAAAAAATTAACATTTACCATTTGTTCCTTGATCTAGCTTTGCCTTAACTAGAGTAGCTCTATTTTACCCTAAATTCAAACCTCCTTTCATGAATTTTTCCAACCCTAACTCAACATTGACATGACTTTTTCCATTATTTTTTTCACTTTATTATGTCCATACATTTCCATCTGTCATTATGTCCCTTTGAAATAACCTTTTTCTCATTAAAATATTTTGCCATTCTATCATTCTGAAACACTCAATGTTTCACTCTATGATCACCATTCCATCAATCAAAGACTGTTAATCCTTCACTTTGAAACAAATATTACATCACTTTGAAACTACCAATTTCCTACTCACATTTTATTGATCTATCACTCTGGTTTTCCCTCTCATTGTTTTTTCAAAATTCCCATATATTTTTATGATCTCAGCATTGTTGACAGCTAGAATCAAACCCTAAGTGTTTTTTGTGGTATAATTTGGATAGACTTATAATTAATAAAACTAAGTTTTTGTTTAGGGGTTGTATGTCTCAAAGGTAATCCATCTGTGATTAGGACTAAATTGAGAAAGGGAACATTATGATTAACACTTGGAATGGAATTCAAAATTAGTATGTTGTGATTGACATCTTAGATGATATTTCCTCAAGGATTAAATAGTATTTCAATATTGATAGCCTCAGAATAAAAATATGGCATGCCATTAATTTTTACAATAATCTAACAAATATAGTAATCATTGTGTCTAATGCATTCTTGTACATCTAAAGGGTTGATGGACTATTAAGCTAATATAAAGGGGTTATTTGAGTGTACATATTCTAAAATATTAAATTAAAAGACATGTTATATTTATTAGGTTCTCTTATCATACTATTAAATTGTTAATATAGGACACAACGATATGTTACTCATCCAAAGTGAGGCAAGAAATTAGTCTCAAATGTATTCTAATTATTAATATAATTCTAGGTAAAATTAAGGATCCAATCATATATATCATATTGGAATGAAAAGGGGAATAGTATATAAGAAACATATTCATGTTATACATTTAAAAGTTTAAGGGCAAAATTAAAAGACGTGACATGTTATTCAATGTGGAATATATCTCTCATGGTTATTTGGTAGTTTGTGAACATCCCATTAAATGATAATTTTTGTTTCAGTTAGCCAAATAGGCATGGGTGTGAATCGTCTAAAATCTAAATAAACTAGTGAACTTGATTGGGTCATTAAGATTATTGTTCTTAGCTTATCAAACCTGGATTATTGATGTACCTCTAGAGGTTGAAGTAAAATTAGGCTAGAATAAGATGTGGATTTAATTAATCATGGAAGGAAATATAGATTGGTTCAACTAAATGAATGTATGATCTTGAATTGATCCTCAATTGTGGACCCTCCTTCTAACACTAGTTAACCTATTGATCTTATTTTATGACTCACCCAATAGGATAATGGGTTTTCACCCTCTCATTTTAAGATCACCAAAGTTAAACTAGAGCATGATTTGTAGGTTGTGACTCTCCTATGTAATTGTGATGAAATAACAAGGTTAAATTAATGTGAAGGTTACTAACTCAACCTATTCTAAAACAACTATAGCTAACAAGTATAATCTAATATGGATATTAATAACGATATTGTTATATGTAGTGTAATTGTGAAACTAAAAAACATAGAAGAAGAAAGAAGGGTAAGTTAGGAAAGAGATTAATCTTTAATTTCACATTACAGATATTATTTTTGTAGAAAACACTTCATGATATTTACTACATGTAAGCTAATTTTTATTAAGTTTAGTGTTCACACAAATTTTTACAAACATAACATATAATCAAAGTAGTTTTATTTTTGAACAAATCTCAATAGCATAAACATTTATAAGATGAACCACTACAATAAATTGATTAATAATGCATTCATCCATGTAGACACTGAAAATCCACACACCGCAATTCTAAATGTCAAAATTCCCCTAGACCACCTTAAGACCCCATTGTGACCAATTTGACATGTCAATCACAAACCAAGCCTTACCATAGTTAGTTTGACCAACTGTTAACCTACCCCTTTAGCCACTCTTTTGCCTTGGCCCTTAACCATCGATGGTTAGGATGATTGTCAACGGACACCTTGACCATTGATGATTAGGGTGCACCTCCTTAACCAACAACATGTAAACCATCTACCTTGCTTCTCTAAAACTGACTCATCTAAATCTGCATGCAATCCATTCCATGCATGAGTTAAAATTAGAATACCCAATTAATGTCTTGTTGCACCTCTCTTTCCTTGCCTATAAAAAGAGAGGAGTAGGGAGGTGAAATCCATCTATAATTATTATCAAGAGCTTGTACATCTAGATTTTTTTTAGGTCAATCATCATCAACGATCCAGTAATCCAACCATCACATTAGAGAGATAAATTACTACCACCATTCTACCAAATCATGAATTATTATTACTCTATCAAAATCATGCCAAAATCCACCAATAAGCCAACCACCTCAACCACTCATCCAATCAACCTCTAGTGAGATAAGTACTTATTTTTTGATATTCCTTTACTTTATTTGTATTTCATAATTAACCCAACACCAACCCATCTCTCAAAATCCAAATTTGTGATCCCATCAATCAGTCATTTACCAATCTAGACTTACGCATAGTAATTTCTAATGGTTTTCTCAACCATCAATGGTTTGTCCCACCACCATGGTCACTTAGACCACTGACGGTCACCTTAACCACTAGTAGTCACCTAAACCATTGATGATCACTGTGGCAAAAAATAATATAAATTTATTTTCACCCTCTTACCCTCAACCAAATCTAGTTTTCTATGTTCCTGCTTGTTCATAGATCCCTACCTAAATTTTTGAAGCAAATTCAAACTATTTAGCATCAGTATTGACTTGTTTATTGCTATATTAGTCATTTCTAGTTTGTTTCTTTATCAAGCATATCTTGTGTTCAATTTTAGTAGCTTTTTATTATTTATTCAAGTACTTTATCATTATATTTATAAACTTAATTATTTAAAATGTGTGGATTGATATCCCTTGAGGAAGCTCTCACTCTTAGGATCTAGATAGAACTAGGCAATCCACTCAACTATCTATCTAATGAATAAGTCTTCTTAGTGTTGTCTTATTTACAGGTCATCCTCCCAATCCAAATAAGAGCTCTTCAAAATATTTTGATTCAACGTGCATACAATCATATAGGTTTTTCAACCATACCCATATTTAGTTTTTTCTTCTTCCCTTTTTGAAATATAAGCATAAATTCTTTGAAACATTCTAGCATGCCTGATGGGACCCTTGTGTCTTTACTTGGGTTTATTTTTTTTACATCTATATATTCTTCTCTCTATTTAATGCTCATAAACAAAATCAAAACTTTATTTTGGGCTTAAAATTAAGTGCATACATCGATTTCTTGAAATTTTAGCTCACTTAGTTTAACTTAAATCAAATTAATCCTATAGTAGCACCACCTTTTGTTGCACACACTAAAATAAAACACCTTCATCAATTAAACATAAAAAACCTTGAGATAAGGCCTGACTAGGATTTCATCACCTATTAGTCACCTTACCCTTTTCTGGTGATCCTACTTTGAGGTCATTACCAAGGGGAGAACCAACTCAAATCTCTGGTTCAGTATAAACTTTAGAAATTAGTTTATATTAGCTAAGCACCTGATACCCTTATCATTATAGTGTATGAAGTGAGGGGGTAGGCCCCAATACCAAGCCAAATATTGATTCCCACTATAGATTCCTTTTGAGTGCCTAAACAACCTAAAACCATCCATAGATGTCCCCTCTATTACTTATTCTACAAGCCAAACTTCTATCACACAAATTCTAGAAAGCTTAAGGCATAAGCCAAAAGAGAGACTAAAAGGAACTTTAGGACTTAACATGATTTCTAGAGTGTGATTTGTTTTCCTTGATCATTTCTTATCTTCTATCTATTTGAGTGGTGAGATTTTTTTGTGTATTATCTCCCCTTTTCCTTGGATGGTTCTAGCTCGTCAATAATGAAAGAACCTAGCAGAGCAAAACCCATCACCAATCTAATCAAAATTTTCTACCTCCTCATCTATGGACTAGGTCTCTAAACCAATAGATTCTCTTCACCCTTTAAGAAGTCATCATTTCCCTCAAGAAGTTACCCAAGGAGATATATACTTTTCCACCTTCCTAGATAACAACCCTGTGGCCCTTCATCATTATATTAACACCATGCTTCATTGTACCCCTAATTTAGTTCCACCTATGGAACCACCTTATGGCATGCCTTCTCACCTTATGGGAAACACTTCTATTGCCATAATCACTACCCAACCATTGACTACTCAAGCCTCTTCATATACCTATAATAGCTTTGATACTACTATAGAAAACCAACCTACCCAACCTACAAACACCCTTATACCTTCCACCCCCACCAAAAACTCCTCTACCTTAGAAGTAACCCAGCCACCAACCACCTATACTCCTCTTACCATAGGAGTACCTACCACTAGAATTTCCAACCTTCCATCAGCTACCTCTAATCTTCTAATCGCTACCCCACTTTAAAATCTCATGCTACCTATACCTTCTACCTTACCACTAATCACCACAAGGGTCACTATCCTTTCTTTGATCACCAACCTAACCACCACTCCTACCTAATAGGTGCCTATTGCACCAAACCTAATTTATATCCCTAACCCACAATGAAATGTACCTCTACATACTACCCAATGACTTGCATCTACCTACCCTTACATATCTTCCACCCAACCACTGAATTATACATACCAATATGTGGTAGCTACTTAACTTCCTACCAGTTATTAGTATGTCACCCAACCACTATAATAGTATGCACATTACAACCTTCCAAGTGCATAACCCCAAGCATACCTCATGAATATGCTCATGGATAAGATGACTACCTTAGAGTCATCCATTTCTAGGGCTCACAATGTCTTATCATATGATTAGATCTGTAATGAACCCATTCACCCATTTGTCCCTATCAGACTGTATCCTCCCTAGTGGGAAATTTCCAAGTTCTCCAAATTTTAGAGTAAGGAGGATCCCCAATAGCATCTCAGGGCATTTAGGCATGCATGTTATTAGATTGCCTATGATGATGCTCTCCTTCATACCTTCCCCATATCCCTATCTAGTCTAACATTACACTAGTATAGTACCATAACTAAACACTTTTTGTTCTCCTTCACCTAGATAGCCCAAACCTTCTTGGATCACTTTTTGATAAATATATCCAAGAAGATTTCCATTAATGACCTTTATTTTATTTGATAATTTGATGATGAATCTATTTCTAATTTTGTAGCTCATTGGAAGAGCTAATCAATCAGCTTTCCTTCTCCTTACCCCAACTTGAATTGATAAAACTTTTTGCTTGGGCATGTGCTAAGAACATCTCTTCTACTATATCTATTCAAAGCTTCAAAAAAATTGACAAGGCTTTTACCATGGCATGTAAGCTATAAAATAGATCCATCGATGAAGGAAAGCTAAAACTAAAAAACAAGAACTCTACCTATAAAACCAATAAGACATCTTCCTCAAAACCAAACAACCAAACCAGCACTAGGACTAAGAACAAGGGAAATATGAATTTAGTTGTCCTTAAATCTAATTTTCTATCATCTATCAACAAACCAAATTCCTCTAGTTCCTTAAATCAAAACACAAGAAACCAAAACCAGAACACTTAGAAATAATTTACTCCACTTGGGGAATCTTATGCTTCAATCCTAGAGAATTTATTAAAGGCCAACCTCATATAGATTCCTCCTATCAAACCACCTTAGTAATTTGATTCTTTTCATCCTACACCTAATTGATACAATGAGAATGATATATGTGCCTTTCATTGAGTAGTAGTGCATGACATTAGTAGGTGTAACACCTTCAAGAACATTGTCTAATCTCTCATTGACAAGGGGGAGCTTTTGTTAGATAACCCCAATGTACCTCAAAACCAATACTTTTACATCTTTAGGCAGCTTTTTCCCAATCATGCACCTAAAAAATATGAGATAAATTTTTTTGAGTGTTCTCATGATGCCTATACTGTTAACATGGTTCTTAGCATGCTTGTTGTTGAAGATCCTACTGCCTAGCTTATCTACTCCTCACCCTCTCCCCTTATTGAGGTAGTGGAGTTATCTTCTCCTCCTTTAGAGACCCAAATCAAGGAACCACCCATTTATCCTCCTCCACTTAGTGAGGTAGTGGATCTATAAACCCCTCCTTCCATGAACATACTAAAACAAGTAACCATTTTACCTTTTCCCTTATCCACTGAGCAATTTATTTCCCCTTTAGAGATCATTTCCAAAGAGGAAGCCCCCATTTCTGCACTTCCCATAGAGGAGTCACCCATTCAAACCTTACATCCTTTGATTTATGAAAAGGATGAGGTTATTATCCCTTTATCTTAACCTATGGGATTATCTTTCAAGTCCACTATCCAGGGACAAAAACTAGTATATAAACCATTATCTAGTTTAGTGTAAAAATGATAATTTATCTCCAAACCTAACATGGATTGAGCCACCTTTTGTTAGAAATTAGGGATACCTTATATCACAAGTAGGAACTTGTAATCACACCTTTAACAAACCAACCCACCCCTCCTATTATCCAAACCCTTATCTTACCAACCAAACTAATAAAAACCTCCACTAACCCAATAATTTCTCAACCATCCAAGACACCTAAACCCCAAACAACAAAATCACATTCTCCAACCAAACTAACCAAACTAACCAAAAACCTTGGCACCTTCCCTATATAGAGCCTTAATCACGCATCTGTGAAAGTAGAGCTTACCTCACAAAAATCAAAAATCAACCACAAAACCAAATTTTCAAAGGAAGTGAAGCCACCAAAGGGTCAAAGGGAAAAAATCCTACCTCTCTAAACCTTGCCCTATATCTTAGGACCTCATCCCTCCACTCTGAGTAGGAAGTCAGTTATCTTGACCAAAACCTAACTACCGCTGCTAGTTGCACTGACACACTTGCTTTTTGACACACCTATTTTCACCAAACCATCAATGACCAAGCTATCTACCTTGAAACCTCCTACCTCCACTCTATTAACCTTCACCTTAACAAAACCAAAACCACCAACCAAATGCACCACCTTACCCAAACCTTATGTCACCAAACCCACTTCCAAAAAGACTTCCCTTCTTTCCACCAAGACTAAAACCTATAAACCCTCTCCACCTTTATCTAAATCCTACTGTACTATTTTATAAAGGTTATTACACACTTTTTTCTTGACCTTACCCGCTATCAGGCTATTTGACCCTCTCAACTTAAAACCTGTTTGGTATAATAACCACCGAGTGTGTTCCTATCATAGCACAACAAACCATGACATAGAGAACTACAAAGATCTCCAAACTGTTATCCATTAGATTTATAATGAGGATGATCTATTACTAGAATAACTTCCATAGGTCCATTACCAATCTATCAACCAACAACCATAAACCAAAACCTACCTATTCCTCCATTGTCACCTTAAAGTGATGAGGAATCAAACAACTCTCTTACCCCAATTCCTCCCTCTATCCATACCATCCAGTGGTCACAAAAGTACAACAAAAGGATAAGGGGAAAGCCAAAGTGTCCATTTCTTGTACACACCCATCTTCCACCACCTAACCAAACTAAAATCAAACACCTTCACCTTCGACCAAACTCAAGGTATCTATCTTGGGTATTTTCCAATCTAGCCCCCTGAGTCCATCAAGAGAGTAGTGCTCAAAAAACTTCATCAGACCCCAACAAAGATGAGATTATAGAAGTTTATTACCACTTCATCTCATCATCACCAAGCAATGATCGAGGCATTAAAGTTAATGGAGGTCCAACATAAACACCCTCAACCTTTGACAGCCTTTGTTGGCACTCTCTAAATTTATAACCTTGTCACCTTCAAAGATTCAAAAATACTTTTTATCCATCCTAATGACCCTAATCCCCCTCTATTTATTACTTCTTATATCAACCAAACCTATGTCAAATGAGTCATGATTGATGGGGGAGATGGTATTAATATCATCTCCTCCCATGCCTATAACTAACTCAACCTATTGAACAATGTCATGTTTGAAACCTCTACCATCCTTTGATCCTTTAATGACACCATGACCACTACCATAGGAATGGTTGTTCTTCATATCCATTTAGGACCCCACACACTCCTCAAACTCTTTTATGTAGTGGATGGTGAATTCTAATATAATGTTTTTCTAGAGTGAACTTAGATTCACTCCATGGGTTGGATCCCCTCTACCCTTCATTATTGCATTAAATTTGAGTATGAAGGCTAGGTCATTACCATCCAAGTTGACCCATGTCCCTTTTTGACACAAAAAATGACCTATCAACCCAATGATGTCCTCTTACCCCCATCTAACACACCCTCCTTAACTAAAGACAAGACCTCCACCATGAAAGAGGAGGTCCTACCTCCTTCTACTAATGAGGCATCAACTAGCTCATCTATCCCCTCTAATCATATCCCTACCTCAGACCACTTGGAATCCACATTTAAACATATTTCACTAGGAGAATATCGCCTCCTTGCCCTTGATGCTTTCCATACTCCCCATGAGTATGGGAAACTTGACCACCAACTCAGATATGACCCCAATGTCAAAGACATTGTTCCCTTTGGACCTTCACACTATCAAACCCATTTCATTTATGGGGGACTCAAAAAAACCCTAACTCTTCCCCCACCTTTCTCTCAACCTGACCATTTATCGTTAGTTTCTCCTTCCTAGATAAACCAAGTTTCACCAAGACATACTTCCACAAGTTTTATTGTAAATGATTTGGTCTAAGATGATATGAGCATGGATCAAATGAGTTTATTCCCATTGAGACTAGAAAGCCTCATGAAAAACATGGCATCAGTTTCATTCTACCCACCAAAGGGCAAACCAAACCACCTATCATCACCATTATTGAGCAAGACACCCCTTACTCACTAACCTCTCCTTCACCTATGTGTGAGGATGATGACATCATCCTACCTAAATTTTTTTATATCAACATAATCAACCTAGGACCCTTGACTTATAAAAAGGAGGGGAAATTGTAACCATCCCTTTGACCCATCCTGAGATGACTCTCCTACCATTAACACTATTCAGTGCTAAGATGATGATTCCATTCTCACCTACCTTAGTGCCCTAGGTTATTCCATCCATAGATACCTTCCTCCCAAAACTTTGACCATGTTGATCAAATACACCTTGAACATCAACTTGGGTACTCAACATAACCTTTGGATTATTAAAATTGGCTAATCATTGAATGCCAAATAAATTTGAGACTTCCCCTCCTTCCTCTAAGATTGAAATATATCATTTGATTGGTCTTATAGTGACATGCCTAGAATTGAACCTACTATTCCTACCCATAACATAGTCACCAACTATATGTCAAGCCCAACAAGTAGTAACTTTAATGAATGCACCCTCACATAGCCCTTCTCATCAAAGAAGAGCTTTGAGGTCTTTTATCTATCAACCTCATTAAACCCATTGACTATACCTAATGGGTTTCAAATGTCATGCCTATCACCAAATCCATAGAGGTACTATTCATTTGTGTGTAATTTCATGACCTCAACCTCACTTGCCCCAAATATGAGTTTCCTATACTGAGTATCGACTAGCTAGTTGATCTTATAGTTGGACATAAGATGTTATCTCTCATGGATGGATTCTCAGTTTATAATTATATCCTAATTTCCCTTGAAGATCAACACAAGACTTCCTTCACCACCCAATGAGAAACCTTTTGATATAGAGTCATGCCTTTTGGATTAAATAATGTTGGTGAAACATTCCAACATGCCATGACTTATATCTTTCATGACCTTATCCACAAGATTGTAGAGGAATATGTAGATGACCTTCTCAAAAAATATTAACTCTAAAAGGATCATTTATCCATTCTCAAGATCATATTTGAGTGACTTATCCAATACCTTGTCTGCCTAAACCCCAAGAATTACATTTATGAGATCTTATCAAGAAAGCTCCTTGGTTTTCTTATCTCCTTCTAAGGAATCAAAATTGATCCTACTAAGAACAAAGAAATCCTTGACATGCTTCCTCCAATAAACCTCAAATAGATCCACATTTTGTAGGGAAAATTCCAATCCATTTTTTTCTTTATCTCCCAGCTCTCAGACTAATGCCAACCTTTCCACCATCTTCTGAATAAGTATGTATCTTTCAAGTGGAATAACAACTACCAAAAGGCCTTTGATTAACTCAAAAAGTACCTTTTGTCTTCACCTATCCTCCCCCTCCCAAGGATGACCAACCTTTCTACTTATATATCTCCACCATTAGCCACTCTCTAGGGCCAATACTTGCTCATCAGGATGAACAACACAAAGAGAAAGTTATTTACTGCATTAGTCACACACTTGTAGATTATGAGACTTGATATACCCACACCAAGAAACTCTTCTTAGATTTAGTATTTATGGCCACCAAAATTTTTCACTGCCTTTTTAACCATAACACCTATGTCATAACCAATACTGACCTACTCAATTACATGCACTCCAAGCCATACCAAAACTAGCATATGGCTAAATGGCTCATGATTTTAGTAGATTTTGATCTTGAGTTCCTTTAGTAAAAGTTAATTAAGTGGTAGGTTATTTCTGAATAATTGGTTAAATCACCATTTACAGACAACCAACCTCTTCCTCTTGAGTTTTCCAATGAGTCCATCATAACACACTCTCAAGCAAACTTCACCTATCAAGTCACCATGTTCTTTTATAGATCAAACTATCAACATGGTGGGAGATATATTATCATCCTTATTCCCTTTCATGGTGATCCTCTTCCTTTGTCTTTCAATCTTGATTTAGAATGTACCAATAATATGGCTGAGTATGAAGCCCTAGTCATACGCCTTCAAACTATGTTGGCCCTAAGAGTCAAAATGATCAACATCTTTGGTGATTCCCAACTTGTGGTAAATAAAATTAACATATTTAATTAGTGTAAGAATGATTTTTTCAATAGTATAACCAACTAATTGATAAACTCTTAGCATCATTTAAACACTACTGCATCCAATCAACCCCATGATCTACCAACAAGTTCATTGATACCATGGATTCCCTCACCTCTCAGATCCCATCAACACCTTCTAAATCTAAGATATCTATTTTTATCCATAGACTTACCTAGCCTTACTATGTCAAACTAGATTCTCCCACCATATTTAATGTGGAAGAGACCCAATTTGACATTTGGTATCAGTAGACCTTCAACTATCTCAACCTTACCATTGTTCCTTCTAGGATTTTTAGGAATGCTCAAAGAGAATTTATCCATAGTACCTCACATTATACCATTATGGGGGGAATTATTTACATGCATGGCTTTGATGGTCTCCTCTTTTTCTACCTATATAGGTGTTGATGCAGAAGATTGCACCCTTGGCAAGAGGCTGGGCTCCTGCCTTCTTCATGCAACAATGGAAACTCCCCTCTCGCCTATGGGACTGGTGAAGCTGGAGGGGAGAGTCTCTAGATAAGGACTAGCTCCCTCTGATGTATCATTTAGGCCTTAGTTTCTCCTACTGCTAACAAATAAAATGTAAAAAAAAAGGGGGGGATGAAAAGGGAGAGAGAGATGATAAAAACAAAGCCTAAGCCTAAAAAAGAAAAGGTGATACACCAAAAAAGTGTGACCCACTCAGGCCCGAACATACACTTTTCACTGAGATCTAGTGCCTATACACTTCATCTATCATGAGAAAACCTTCTACATAAGTGGTTCAGGGATTCATGGAGATACAAGGAGGAAATAACTACTAGAGGCATTCTGAAATATGTTGCAGCAACCTATCCACTTCACCTATACTCCTCTAGGGACACTTCTGACAGACCCGTCAAAGGAAAACTCAAAAATGCACCAAACGTGCTAAAATCATTTTGCAGAAGCATTAATAAAATTACTTAATATAGAATCAAGGCATAGACACATACTAAAGATGCAAAAAACTCAGAATGGACGTAAAAATGCTGTGTTTTGATTCAAGGTAAAATTTTGGCAGAGCTCTGCCTTACAAGCCCGAGAGATTTTTGGGCAAGGTTTGCCTTAAGGCTGAGAGCATATTCTTTTTCAAAAGAGAATTTTACAATTTATAGAAAGAGGAAGAGAACTTGACACTTCTTGGGAAGGATTTTGGCACTCATTTTTTGTTAGTGGCCCATGTGCCTTACAAGCATTGGGAAGAGTAAGCTGCTTAAAACATCAATGAGCTGCACCCTTTGTCTACTTGTAAGGCTACTTCTTCAAGGTGATTACACAATTTGTCTACTCATAAATGTGAAATGAAGAAAATTGGTTGCACTACTAGCTGTTTGTACCTCCCAAGGGTCAATTCACAGGCACTATATCATCTACCGAAAAAACTTCTTGAATCAGTGCTTCCCTTCACCACTTGGACTATCTACCTACTCATACACTTGGCACTTTTGTCTTTTCCCTACCTTGTCTTCTTCCTAGCTCTTTCAACCCTCGAGCTATCTCTGGGTGGGTCGCTTCATTCCTTGGGCTCCTTTCATCGTTAGCACTTGGGCATTTAAAAATAATGGCCTTTTTGCTGGCTTAAATTTGATGGCTTTCAAGACATCACCGTCCTTGGCAAAAGTCATCGAGTCCTTTTGTTGAATTGTCCATTGAACCAAAGCATTAAACCAAATGATTGAACCAATCTGTTAAACTAGTTCAATGAAGCGCACTGAGTTTCTTGAACCAAAGTCGAATGATCTGAGTGATGAACTCCTACATTGAACAAAAGGCCATTGAACCATTGAACTAAACCAAAGTGTTGAACCTTGTGAAACGTTGAACCAGTTCATGAACCAAGGCTGATGAACTTATGCAACCTAAAATTGACTGGCCTAACATAATAAGGGTAGAGGGGGACAGATTTTTGGCTTGTTGGGCAAAAAATGGTCAACAAATTGGTGACTCCTAGGGGAAGCATGCCTGTTATGCTTAAAGACCAGTTGCCTTACAGTCCATTGGGCATGGAGTCAGATGCAACTTGAACAAAAATCAGCAATAGCCCCATAAGATCCAAGAATCAAACATGAAGATTTTACCCCACATGTAAAGGGAAACACACAAGGCTAAAAACACTACCTGTGCAACTGCACTTAGGGAAAGCAGGAAAAGAAATTGAAAACAAACTACTATATACAGCTAAGCAGGTGTTCTCACCTCCCTCCTGGATCAAAGGGAAAATTTCTTAAGTCCCCTTCTTGGCAAGAAGACTTATCGTGTCAGGCAAGTAGCTAAATGAAAAAGAGAATTGGTGACTTCCTCTTCTTGCCTGTCACCTGCATTGGCTAGTATCTGAGTGAAACAGATTTGAGCATGCTCCCAACATATGTGTATTCTATTTGTTTTTAGAAGCTTGTTGAATGTTGGTTCATCATATTGGTGCTCTTCACTAAGAAATCAATGGCTACTGGTTCATCACCATAAGCCCTTTGATATGCACATTCCCTTTGCAATGTATCATAGTCTGACCCATTTCCTTCTGCCTCATTGAAGACCCTGTCAAACTCATCCTCTACTCCCTCTTGGCCTTCTTGAAGAATTGCATCTCAGATCTTCTGCTCTTCACCTACCTCTTACAAAATAGGTTCCTCCTTGAGAAAGGATGGAGTGGGACAATCATGTGGAAGAGGAGGCAGTCCTTAAGCTAGAATCAAATGATTCTCCTCCTTCCACTTGGTCAACACTTCATCAATATTAGGTGTGGCTTGACAGCTCTCTTGGAAGTGTGTAGATGGGGTGTGTTTAGACATGGCACTTTTGTCTTTTCCCTACCTTGTCTTTTTCTTGGCTCTTTTGGCCCTTAGGCTATCTCTGGGTGGGTCGCTACATTCCTTGGGCTCCTTTCATGGTTAGCGCTTGGGCATTTAAAAATAATGGCCTTTTTGTTGGCTTGAATTTGATGGCTTTCAAGACGTCATCATCCTTGGAAAAAGTCATCAGGTCCTTTTGTTGAATCATCCATTGAACCAAAGTGTTGAACCAAATGATTAAACCAATCTATTGAGCTAGTTTAATGAAGTGTGCTGAGCCGCTTGAACCAAAGCCAAATGATCCGATCGATGAACTCCTGCATTGAACCAAAGGCCATTGAACCATTAAATTGAACCAAAGTATTGAACCTTGCAGAATGTTGAACTAGTTCATGAACCAAGGCTAATGAACTTATGCAACCTAAAATTGACTAGCCTAGCATAGTAGGGGCAGAGGGGGACCGATTTTTGGCCTGTTGGGCAAAAAATGGTCAACAATAGTCATGAAGCCTCTCATGATATTAGGGAAATACACGATGGTATTTATGGGGGATACTTTAGTGGCCTCACTATAGCTAAACACATCATTTACCTTGGATATTACTAGCCTATCCTTAGCCAATACTATTATGATTATGTGAAAAAGTGTGTTAAGTGTCAACAACACACCAATTTACATCATGCATGTAGCTATAGTCTTTATGTTTCCACTAATTTTTGGCCTTTTTTATAATGGGTTCTATAATTTATTAGTGAAATTAATCCCCATTATTTGTAATGACACCATTTTATCATCACTAAAACCACATATTTTACCAAATGGATAGAGGTTATTCCTCTAGTCTCAACCAAACTAGAGAAGATTATCAACTTTATCAACCATCACATCATTTGTCACTTAAGTGTTCCTCACAAGCTTATCACTAACAATGGTAAATATTTTAAGAATAAGAACATCTAGGGTATTTATGATGTATTTAGGATTAAGTTAAGTTTCTTCTCACCCTATCACCCTCAAGAAAATGGATAGGCTAATGCCTCTAAAAAAAATCTTAACAACATACTAACTGAAATCGTTAATGAATATGGTCAGGATTGGCATTCACACATCCCATTCACCTTATGGGCATATCACACTAGCATTATAACCCCTATGAGTGCTATCCCTTTTTTTCTTGTGTTTAGATTAGAGTTCATCTTTCCTCTTGAAGTCCAAATACCTTCTCTTCATATATCTTTACAATATCTCATTTATGAAGATGATTATTGTTAGCACTACTTATCCCAACTTGAGCTACTTGGTGAGCATCACTTAGGATCCCTTTCCCATCTTCATGTCTATCAAAAGCACATCAAGTGTGCTTACAAAAAATACCTTAGATTATGATAATTTAACATCAGAGACCTCATCCTAAATGAAAATCAACATGTCACCAATATGGAGAAAATCAAGTGGGGCAAGTTTGCTTTCAATTGGCTTGGACCTTATATCATAACCCACAAGTATAGATTAGGAGCTTAATGATTGTCCTCTCTTGAAGGCAACCCAAAAATTGAGCCCCTCAATGCTTCACATCTATGTCCATTCTTTTGTTAAAGAAGGATCAAGTTCACCTTTTATTTTAACTTAGTCTAATCCCTTTCTTTCCACCACATTCATCTCCCTATTTTAGGGGAATCTAATTAAAACTAAATCATGTGATTATTTGTCAGTCATAGCCTAATATTGAGCAATGGGTACCATGAATCTACCCATGGCATGATTTTCATGATACTTTTTTCCCCTCTCCTAGGATGGATTCCCATGATCATTATCACCTAAACCTCTTTACACCTACTCAACCTCCTTGTGCTTTTATTTATTTTTTAATAAAGGTGAACCCTAAAGCCTATATAAACGAGTCTATGTTAAGCAAAAATCAAACAAGAAAAAAGCAAAATCCCTACCAATAGTAATCATGGGTCATTCCTATCATTAAAAAACTACTCCCTTGAAGGATAGATGTTGAAAACATATTTGAAATTATCCAACATAAGGTGGACTACTCCCTTGAATCACAACTATAAAAATCATTAAAAAAATCACACAAACTTAGACCACTCCCTCGAAGGATGGATGAGTAAAGCATTTTTCAAAAGCATAGAAATTTCTTAGAAGCTTCCCACATCAATCAACTTCCCATATATAACAAAAAAGCAAAGACCCATTATCAAAATCATAACAAAAGTAGACCAATTTTGAAATCTACAATCGAATCTAACACAACAAAATAAGGTTTAAGCCACAATTACCTTTCAAAAGTAGACTTATTGCATCAATCAATCTACACCTTGTATGACATAGACTTATTTATACTGACTCTTTAGAAACCTATAGAAAAGGCATGCTAATCTCACAAGAATGTTTCATTTTCATCCATTTCCCCTTTATACATTATAAGCAAGGGATTTTGAGCTCAACTAACATTATGTGGTTAAGACACCTTGTTAACCAACTAAAAAATGTTAATATAAAGCATTCAAAGGGCTTATATTCATTAGTCTAATCCAAATTTTGTTTTATTTTAGTCCTTGTCAAGTAAGAAGCACCATGCCCTCTTCTTATCCTATTATGACTAGTTGATATTTTCACTAAGGCATTTCTCTTGATTATATTCTCTATTCTCCCATCTAGCATTATTAGTTAACTTACATCATGTGCTTTACCCTAATTAGAATAAAAATAACTATAATCATCCCACATATATGCACATGTGTCACAAGTAAATGCATAACCATAATCATAACTATAACAAGCATAATAACATCATATCATCCATGAGAAATAAAATAACCAACCATTTTAATCACATGTCTAAATATAAATAGTGAAGCATATACTAATTAAAATATTGTATGTCATAAGCAAATAAGAAGCCTAGCCTTTTATAAAATCCATCTCATGCCTAGCTAGAAGAGTCTACATTAGCATCTAGCATCTGCAACATAAGCATAATCCATAATCAATATAAACATCACATCATAAGCATTAATATCAATGTAAATCATTGACCATGAGTATGAGAAATAAATAAAGATCATATATATATATATATATATATATATATATAACTCATGAGTCAGATAACATCATAGTGTGTATGAACAAATACACCTATCTCTCTCTCTTAAAATGTACATCTCATCACATCAGCTTGTAGGCCAAAATAAAAATGATATACATCATAATATAGTGTGTCATAAACTATGTCCTATCTATGCCCTAGGGGCACCATTGTCTCTTAGATCACCACTATATCTTGGTGCCTACCCCCTATAGTACCTACCTATCCCCCAAATGCACTTGCATGTCTAACTATAGATGTAGCCCACTAACCTGGTGTCACCACACTAGTATCACCTACCAAACTAGATTTATACTCAACCCATTAGGGATATACTAGACAATGAGTGAAGACTATTGCCTCATAGTACCACAAATCTTATATAGTGGCTATGTACCTCTACATATTAATGGTCTTATTAAACCTACTAGTGCTATTACTACTCCTCTAGCCTATCTTAGAGCATCTTGCTCCTAGGTGACCTGGGCTAGTGTAACTTTATCCTGATCCCTCTCTCCTATTATAGTGGCTAGATGACCCTATATTATAGTAAACTAACCCTATAATATAGTAACCTAACCTTGTAATGTCACCAACTACCCCTATAAATTTGTGACCTATGTCTATGCAATAACTGGCATCATTCTTACCTATCCATTAAGGACATCTCATTGTGCCTATGCCCTCTGACCCCCTCTCCTAACTGGGTCCACATCCATTAGCCTCCTACCATCATCACCATCACCAAAATCTAAAGCCAAATATAAAGCCTAGTACCATGCCATATACCCATCTATAAAATTGACATCATCTATCTATGGCCTGGCTAGTAGCTCCTCATGATCAAGCCAAGTTTGTAATGGATGTGGATTAGGCAATAAAATATTTGAGTCCTCATGCTTGTATCTAGGGAATGCATCTAGAATACCTTTAACCAAGATAAACTATCTATTACCCTATTAAAGGGGATAAGTTCTACCTCCCCATCCTACCTACTGAATATCCATCTATAACTCTAAAGAGATAGAGACTAGCTCCTATAGCTAGGACATAGTATAAACTAAACATAGGGTCTCTAGGTAATGTCTCCAATCATTAGTGCACCTAGTGTACCCCTGAACCAATCTACATCATGTACACCTCCCCTTGCACTTGAAGTGGTGAATCACCTCTTCACCACATGAATCTAATTAAGAACTCAATTAGGTTATATCCCATCCACAAAAATCCCATCGACCTTAGCACTTGAATGTGCTTGTAGGTCCAATATTGTAAAACTAGACTGACACCAATGCCATACCTCTTGTGAGCTTTGAAGACCCACAACTCCCTATATATCTAAACCAAAATAATAGGTACCCATTCAAACATAGTCTACCCTAGTAGCAACTCAACCAATACCCCTAATAGTAAGTATGAAAATCTCCCACTAGTTGAGTTAGGAAGGGCAAAACATGAAATAACAATCATAATTATAGTCATGAATCTCTACTCACTTGATACCCTCTCATATAATGTGTTGTAGTTAAAGACCCTCATATTCCATCTGACCTAATCATAGTCTTCACCATATAATATCTCAAGGTGATACTCATGATCCTCCCACTTTATATAGTAGATTAGATGAGCCCAAATATGTAGCCATGTGATCTTATGCACATCTTCTATAAAGATCATGATCTCATTGGTTGATAATAAGAATGTGTTAATAACTAGATACCATCTCTTAATGAGCACTATGATCATGGATGCATCCCATGGCACATGCTAGAAGTGCCTCATTTCTCCTAGTTTGACCTCCTCCATAAGTGTCTAGTCAACTATGGTTATCCCCTAGTGGATCTCCATAAAGATGCATGACACCAAATCACACATCTATATATACTCCTAAGCCTACAAACATTCATTAGCACACAACTTAATTATCTATACTTTTCCCACCTATAACCCATACCTACTTCTACACCTATCCCTCACTTGTTTAACTACTAACTTTATCTTTTCACTCTCACCAAAAATACTTAACCCAAACCTTTAATCAAACATTTCAAAGATCCTAATAAACTTAAACCCTTAACCTTTAAAACTCAAAATTTAACATTTTAAAACCTTTCCTTAACAATTCAAAACTTACCTGACTACCAATGGTCATAATAACCATCAATGGTTAAGCACCTCTATTATTGATGGTTGTCGACCATTGATGGTTGAGGTGACCACCAATGTTCACTGTGTGTGATCACTGGTAGAAAATCCCTAACCCTAACCTACCTTGAACTAACCAATAAAACTCACCTCTTCCCTAGAAAATTTCACCCATTCCTACCCCAACCTATAATTTTCCTAGCCTAACTCACCAATTTGAAATTCACCTACCCATTTTCATAAAAACAATCAAACCCTACCTAGGGTATAAAACCTAAAACCCACGTAGCAAAATAACTGATGTAACCACCTTCAAAATACAAGCCCAATACTGTAACACACTCAACCACTCTATCAAAATTAAGGCATCCCCTTATCATCGAGGAGTAATTCATAAGCCCACCTAACCTCATCCACATTTCCACCCACCCTACATCCTTGTTGGTCCACTCAGTCCACTCTCCACCTCATCTAATAGTTAACTCCTCCATAGTACTTAGTAGTAGTATATTTTACACAAATGCCAAAAATCTAGAGCTCAAGGTTAACAGGTTACTATGAGTGAAATGACATTCACTTTTTCCTTTTAACCACCAAACTTTTAAGGTTTTTACCTTGATCGTTAATGGTCATGGTGACCATTGATGGTTGCACTTTGGCCCCCTAAATGGAGACTACTTTATCCACCCAGCCTGACCACCTCGTCACCTCACCATTGGTCCATTTTGGCCCAACTAGCACACATTTTGTGATGACTTTTGCCTGGTCCTTTTGACTATAGTGACAAAATTTCCATCTTGACCACTTTTTAAACTTTTTCCACCTCACACTTACTAGACTCACTTGTGTTTTTTTGGGATCATTTCCTACCTTAGATACCTGTAACACTTGACCAATTTATGTTTTCACCAAGAGCACTTCCTACCTTGGATACCCATGAAAACATAGACATCACCTAGGATACTCATATTTACAAGTGTACCTAGTTTCTCACCTAAATGTGGTCATGAGGTCCACTTGTCACTTATCATTCTATCATTGACCTTTATTTTTACCAACTATGGAAACCTAGTCAATGCATGATCCTGGCTATCACCCTTTTTGTCATACTTTGTGTGCTTGTTTGTGATTTAGTGCCCAACCTATCATCCAATTTTATCATCACCTTTATATACTTTAATAAACCTGTACCTTATTTTATTTTCCCTCATTAACTCTTAGTTTGCAGGGGAACACCTCGTCCCATACTCAAGGTAACTAGACCTTCAACCAACAATTTTTTTTTAATTTTGTAGCTTGTTAATTCAAAGTCACATAATAAAAAGGGTCAAAATGTAGACATTGTAAATATATACACCATGATTCTAAATGTCAAAATTCCCTTGGACTACCTTAGGACCCCCTTAAGACAAATTTGACCTTTTGACTACAAACAAGGCCTAACCATAGTTAGTTTGACCAAATGAATTAACTTACCCCTTTAGCCACTTTTTTACCTTGGACCTTGACTATCAATGGTTAGGATGACCACTGATGGTTACCTTGACCATTGATGGTTAGGTTTCACCTACTTAACTAAAAACATGAAAAACACCTTGTTTTTTGTAAAAGTGACTCATCTAAATCTGCATGTGAGCCATTGTGTGTATGAGTTAAACTTAAAAAACCTAGTTAATGTCTTGTTGCACCTCTCCTTCCTTGCCTATAAGAAGAGAGGAGCAAAGAGGTGAAATCCATTTGTAATTGCTATCAAGAGCTTGTGCATCCATTTTTTTTTGTAGGTCAGTTATCATCAGTGATCTAGTGATCCAGCCATTACATCAAAGAGATAACTTATTTCTACCATTCTACCAAAGCATCAAGTATCGTTACTTTATTAGAATCATGATAGAATCCACTAATAGGCCAACCACCTCAACCACTCATTCGATCAACCTTTGATGAGATAAGTACTTATTTTTTAATATTCATTTAATTTATTTATATTTTTTAATTAACCTAGCACCAACCCATCTCTCAAAATCCAACTTTGGGATCCCATCAATTATCCATTTACCAATCTATACTTATACACAATAACTATCGATAGTTGTCTCAATCACTGATGGTCTGTCCAACCACCAATGGTCACCTCAACTACTGATGGTTAATATGGTATAAAATATTTCACCCTTTTACCCTCAACCAAATCTATTTTTTTATGTCCCTACTTGTTCACAAACCCATACTTGATTTTTTGAAGTAGATCAAAATCATTTAACATTAATATTGACTAGCTTATTGATATATTAGTCTTTTCTAGTCTATTTCTTTATCAATCATCTCTTGTGTTAAATTTTAGTACCTTTTAATTATTGATGTAAGTATTTTATCATTCTATTTATAAATTTAATTATTTAAAATATGTGGATTGATAAGCCCTAAGGAAGCTCTCGCTCTTGGGATCTAGCTAGTGATAGGCAATCCACACAACTATCTATCTAATGAACAAGTATTCTTAGTGTTTTCTTATTTGCAGGTCATCCTCCCAAGCCAAAGAGGAGATCTTCACAATATTCTGATTCAATGCATGCACAATCAAATATGTTTTTCAACCATACCCATATTTAGTTTATTCTTCTTCCCTTTTAAAAATATAAGCAAAAATTCATTGAAATAATCCACATCAATTAATTCAATAAAATATAACTACTAAGATAAGTAGGTTATTTAATCACTCAATCTAATCTATCCATAAAAACTAGTAAATATCATGCAATGAATACCAAAATTAGAAACATCTATAGCATTAATATATACATTTAGAAAGATAAAACTTGGGATACTCATCAAACATTCCAAGATATTTTCTAAATATGTTATATCTCAATAATTACTATCTTTAAAAAAATTAAAATGAATGTACTTATAGAAAATATTGTTATCACCTCATCATGAAAAAATCATTTGCATGAAAATGAAAGATCTTATTTATAAAAATAAACTAAAAACTAAACATTTAGAATAAAAACCTAATACTAAAAGTATATAGCTAAAAATTAACTTGGATATCAAGGCACATGCAAACTTTCTCCTTTAGGAAATAACTCTATCTTGACTTCTTATTATTTGCTTAGGTCTTGAGAAATCAATTGATAGTCCTCATCTATTATATCCACATTAATGATAGGCTTTCTGAATAAAATTTATCTATGAGTCAACAATGATCTATGGATATTGAAAGGTTTATCAATATATACCTTGGCTACTTTAACCCTTTCTATCTTATCAGTAACATGTGTTCTTATATTGGTTACCTATTAGTCTCCTCTATTTTCTTTGGCCACTTTTATTTTGAATGAAATCAATAAAATCTAAAAAATCTACCTCAATTCTATAATAGGCACAAGAAAATTATTTTATCAATACAAATAAGGCATATTTTATTCATTTAAGTGATCCCAACAATTTATTTTATAAAAATACATAACTAAGATTAAAATCTCATATCGTTTGACTATTATTTAAGTGAGGATCTCATGTGAACTAAAAAACCCTGAAATGTATTAATATTATACATTTAAATTATATTAAGCCAAGGTAAGAGGCCTTTATGAACATAGAGGGTCCATATGAATTATATTTGGACTCTCTAATATGGTAGTTCAATTTTGAACTTGGCCTCATTAATTTTAATCAAGGAATTAAAAACTTAACTCAAGCTAATTTAATAATTTTGGGAATATTGGAGTCTTATTCCTAATTTAGTTAAGGGTCTAGAATAAATAAATTAGTAAATAATATTTCAATAATTAGAGTACTAATTTGTATAATTTACTGTGCCTTTTAAACCTTTATAAAAATAGTAATAAATGAGGAGAAATATAACTTAGCTTGAAACTAGACTAAGATGGCTAAGACAGAGGCTAAAATTGGTTGTGCAAGACTAGGACAGTGTCATGAACCATGATCTAGATTTTGTTTAGTGAAAGGATAAGAGTGATAAAAATAGGACACTTCAAGGTCTAGTGCTATAGTCTAAGTCTTACCACTGTTATTCAAATTAGTCATAGAGATTTGAGTTTTATAGGCTTTATTCATTGTCCTTGTGTGAGCCTTCTTGTGAAACTATAGATCTTGAATGTCAATGAATATCCTCATAGAGCTAATTTAATATCAAACTCTAGAACTTCATTGTGCTTGAATAGAACTTGAGACAAAGGGGGGGTTAGTGTTAAGCATGAAATATATAGAGATGGGGGTGGTAAATTAGAATATTATATATCTTTTACTTTATCTGATTTCTTTTCTTTAACCACTTAATCACACATTCAAGATATGCAATAAAATTGAAACAATAATATACACCACACAAGTGAGAGAGAGAGACACTAGATTTTCACGTGGAAACCCAAAGTGGGAAAAACCATGGACAACAATCTCAAGTATATGTATGAGCACCAACTCAAATTACAAAGTTTGCAATCACCAACTTGAAAGATCACTAACACCTTTACTGAGCACCAACACAACAACTATTTGTGAGCACCAACCTATAGGAGCACTAACCCCTTACAAATATTTGTGAAGACCAACCCATAGGAGCACCAACCCCTCTTGTGTACAAAACACAACTATCTCTCAATGTTGCTTACTCAACAAATGATAGAACTCTACAATATCTCCTGATTTTCTCTCCTCTTTTTTTATATAAAACAATTACAAAACCATACATTCTCTTGCATTTTACAAGTGGATTCTCAAGCCTTTATTTATATCTTTCCAAATGACCTTTGGCATTCACCCTTTGGAACCCTTCAATCCTCATAGAAAATTGTGCCAAACTTATATGACCCTTTGTATCCTTTCATTTGAAAAGTCACATGGTGACCCTTCATGAGCAAATTCATCATTTCCCTTTTTATCTTTGTCTTCATGACCTTTCAAATTCCTTAAGATGACTCTTCATGGAAAATATGACATACCCCCTTTTGTCTTCACTTAATGACTCTTGGGATTCCTCAAGATAACTCTTCATGAGAACATGCATCCCATTCCTCTTTTGTCTTTACCTAGTGACACTTTTACTTCTCCATGGGCCCTCTTTTGAATTTTATGCAACCAGAAATATATTTGTCAATATTAAATAAATATCAACACACATTAGCCAAGATATGAATATTAAAAACACCATTAAATTCTATGGGGCCTTTATCATCAATGCTAGACCTTTGACATAAATGATAATATTTCCAACAATCTTCCCCTTTGTCATTGATAGAAACCTAAAACTAAAACTACCACATCCTAAAACCTACATTGTACATGCCATCTTACACATACTGCCATCTAAAAAATATAAGTAACTCCCTACTTAAGGTAACAATATGTACCTATTTCTATTCTTCTCCCCCTTTGACATCAATGGCAAAGGGCCTATCCTAGAGCTAACACTTAGCTCTCCCTCAAATGATGCTGATATTCAATGATATAAAGTAAAAGAAATTACTCCTAACTTCTCTCATAGATACTCAAATGTGTCTTTTGGTAGTTCCTTTGTGAAAATATCTACAATTTTCTCTATAGTACTGATATATTCTATCTTAACCTATTGATTTGTAACCTGCTCTCTCAAGAATTGATATTGGATAGGAATATGTTTGTTCTTGAATGCATCACTAGATTCTTATAAATATTAATAGCACTTGTGTTGTCAAAAAAAATAGAAATAGGCTCATCATATTTTACTTTGATATATTCCAAAGTTTGCTTCATCTAAAGCACTTGAGTATAACACAATACCACTGCAATATATTATGCTTTAGTTGTAGAAAGTGATACTAAATTCTACTTTTTACTTAGCCATGATACTAAGGTATCACCAAGAAAGAAATATCCTCCACTTATACTCTTTTTATCATCCAAGAAACCTACCCAATCTGAATCTATATAAGCAATCAAAGTGAAATATCTACCTGTGGGATACCACAATCCATAATCCAATGTCCCCTTGATATATCTAAATATTCTCTTCACCAACTAAACATGATTCTCCTTTGGGGCTACCTAATATCTTGAAACCATGCCTATTACATGAATAATGCTTGGCCTCGATGTTGTCAAATATAAAAGACTACCAATCATATATCTATACAATGATTGATCTATAACAGGTTAATCTTCATCCTTACCTTATTCCCTATATCCATCAATGTACCAACTGGTGCACAATCCTCAAAACCAAAATTTTTCAATATTTATTTGGTATATTTACTTTGAGATATGAAAATTCCTTTATCTAATTTAAAAATTTTCAATCTTAAGAAAAATGACAATTCTCCAAGCAAAGACATCTCAAATTCTTCTTGCATATTGTTAGAAAATTCTTCTATCATCTTTTCAATGTTACCTCCAGATATTATGTTATGAACATATACCACAACAATCAATTGATCCTCACCTTTTGTTTTGATTTAAATATTATTGCTAGCAAATCCTCTCTTAAAAGCTTAATCCTATTGGTATTTATCAAGTCATGCATACCAAGCTCTAGGATCTTGTTTGAATCCGTATAATGCTTTCTTCAATATGCATACATGGCTACTATCATTTGAGAGAAGAAATCCCTTTGGCTACTAAATTTAGACCTCCTCTTCTAGATTCCCATTCAGGAAAGAATACTTGACATCCATCTAAAACACTTTGAAAATTTTAAAGATTGCATATGCAAGAAACATTTTAATAGCCTCTAGCCTTGCCACTGGTGCACAAGTTTCTTCAAAATCTATTCCCTCAATTTTAACATACCCTTTGCATACTAATCTTGTTTTATTCCTGGCCACTTCTCCATTTTCATTTAACTTATTTCTATAAACCCATTTTGTTCTTATCACATTGTAATCTTTTAGTCTAGGCACTTGTTCCCAAGTATCATTCTTTTGTATTTGATATAATTCTTCATCCATTTCCTTAACCTAATGTTTAGCTTCTAAAAAAGTTTAGGCTAAATTTTAGATAAAAAATAGAAATTAACTTTCTTAGATTCACTTACCATCATTCTTCTGGTATGAATTCCTTCATTTATGTTCTCAATGATGTCACTTTCATTATGATTTCTATGGACATATTTGGATGAGGTTTTGGTGTCATTTTTCTCTTTCTTCTTATCTTCATTTAATTCTTCAAAATCTTCCTCTTAAATTATTTTAGGAATGTCTACTGGATCACTGATTCTTTTTGTTCCATCTTATTATATCCTGACACTTACACTTTTAACTATCTTCTTGGTTCTTTTATCATAACATTTATAAGCTTTAATTTTTCAAGAATAACCAATAAATATACCTTCATCTACTCTGGATTTAAACTTACCAAGTTTTTCATTAGTTCTCTTTATAAAGCATATGCTATCAAAAACTTTAAAATAATCAACTATAGTTGGTTTGTTTTTCCATAGCTCATAAGGAGTCTTGTCACTATTGAATATTAATGATGCTCTATTCTAGATATGCTCTATTCTAGATATGCTCTATTATACCAATTGCCTCTCTCCAATATTTATTTGGTAACTTAGATTCATTTAGCATTGTCCTCACCATCTCCTGAACTATTCTATTTCTCTATTGAACTACTCCATTTTGTTGTGGAGTTTTGGCTACTGAATAATGTCTCTTTATTCCATGGTCTTCACAATACTCAATAAATTGATCTGACATGAATTCTTCTGCTCGATTTGATCTTAGGCACTTAATCTTCAAACTAGTTTCATTCTCAACTAATGATTTAAATGGTTTGAAATGTCTAAAAGCTTTTAATTTTTTATTTAAAAATATTACCCAAGTCATACATGAAAAATAATCAACAAACAACATAAAATATTTCTCACCTTGAGTACTTTGAGTTCTCATAGCTCCCCATAAATCAGTGTGAACAAGCTCTAACATTGGAGTGGTCAAGTATTCTTTTGTTTTGAACCACCTTTTGGCCTGCTTCCCATGATGACAAGTCTCATAAAGTGTGTTGGATGGTTTTTCAATATTTTGAATATTTCTAACTGCTTGTTTCTTATTGATGTCGATAAAATTTTCAAAATTTATGTGTCTCATTCCCCTGTATCATAGCCAAATTTCTTCAATATGAATCAAACAATATCTTTGACCTTTGATGTTTGATAACATATACAAATTATTACCTATTCTCTGAGCATCTACAACCAACACATCTATATCTTTTATCCTAATTTCATAACCTTCTATATAAGAATTTAGTGTGTGCCCCTGATCACACATTTGACTTACACTCAAAAGATTATGCTTAATACCTTCTGCATATAAATTTTTTTTAGTTTTATTTCTACCATTATCCAAACTTAGTGTACCTTTTTTAGCAATTTGGCAGTAATATTATCTCTAAATTTTACTGTGCCACCATTTATCTTCTTCAAAATTATGAACTTACTTTTATCTCCTATCATGTGCCAAAAACATCCACTATCAATGAACCATGTCTTTTCTTCATTTCTTTCATGCAAAGCTGTCTGTATCAACATAGAATTTTTATGTTGTTTCTTCTACCATGAACCTGTCTAAATTTTTTAATTGATGAATGGATCCTTGAAACTCTAGTCATTCTTGACTAACTAGAACACACTTCTATATTATCAAGCTATGTGTATGAAGTTGTTGTACTTGTAACATATTATGGCCTCTTCATTAAAACCTAATAGAGGAGTAAAAGAGTTATGGCTTCTGCTTGATTCTGCATGAGTTTCCTTCTCCTTATTTCTAAAATTATTAGTCCTTTTCTGACATTCTATTTTCTTATGACCATATCCATTACAATAAAAATAGTAACCATAAAAATAGGACCTATTTGTGTATCTCTGACTTGGTTGCCTTTTGTATCTCTATTCTTTCTAGCCTTCTTTGTTTGAGATGTCCTTTATATTATTAACTTATTCCCCTTTTATTTCCTCTTTTGTAAGAGCTTCAACATAACTCTTTCATTTTTCTATGTTAACCTTGTCTATAAAATTAGTGGCCTCCCTTTTTTCTCTTTTAAATCTAATACCTATTTTATCTGATATTGATCTTTGACTTTCTAATATCTTATTCAATATATTAGTGTTATTCTCAAATTTTGAATCATTGAATTTTCTATCATTGATTACTTTATTAGTTTTCTCAAGATCTACTTTTAAAGAAGCAATTTCAATAACATATCTTTCACATTCTTCAAAGAAGAAGATACAACTATGCCTTTAGATCTTTTTCATTCTTCTTGTCTTCTTCAAAGGGTGATTGTATATCTTTAATAGTTTCCTTTGACTCCTTTTCATTTTTATTGATTTGGAGCTTTAATCTATGATTCTTCTTCTCAAAATCTTATAAATATTCTAAGGCACAAATAATTTCTCCTTCTAGATACACTTTGGCTTCATCTTATTCTTCTTGATCATTTTTACTTTTGCTTGTAGAGGCATCTTCATGTATGGCCATGAATATAATCTCTTCTTCTTCTTCTTCTGAATCATTGACTCCACTATCTTTGATTGAGCTAGGATATTTATAATACAAACTCTTCTTCTCGAATCCCTTCTTGAATTTTCCTTTAAAATTCTTCTTGTATGTAGGATTTCATTCTTCATTATCACTATTACCCTTATATGGGCACTTAGATACAAAATGTCCAATATTTCCACAATTAAAACATTTAAAAGTTAATTTTACTTGATATTTACCTGTGCCCTTTTTTGGATTACAAATGAATAGAGCTTCATTATCATCTTTATCATCACTAGAACTGTCACCTGATTCTTGAATCTTAGCCTTCTCTTTCTTTGATGTCTTGAAAGTAGCTTCTCTCTTTGAAGGTTTCTCTTATTTGATCCACATCTCATATGTCATAAGAATACCATGTAGCTCATCCATATTTAGCTTGGATAAATTATTCACCTCTTTAATTGCCAAAACTTTTGCATCATATCTCAATGGTAAAGATCTTAAAAAATTTTGTACCACAATTGATTCTTCTAACTTTTCTCCAAAACCTTGAATCTGATTAACTATTTGATCAACTTGTAAAATGTAACTTGCTATATTTTATTCATGATCTCATTTTGCCTTTATTTCATGACCTTTCAAATTCCTTAAGATGACTCTTCATGGAAAAATGTGCCATACCCTCTTTTATCTTCATTTGGTGACTCTTAGAATTCCTCAAGATGACTCTTCATGGGAAAATGCATCCCATTCCTCTTTTGTCTTTACCCTATGACTCTTTGACTTCTCCATGGGCCCTCTTTTGACTTTTATGAAACCAAAAATATATTTGTTAATATTAAATAAATATCAACATACATTAGCCAAGATATAAATATTAAAAACACCATTAAATGCTATGGGGCCTTTATCACCAATGCTCGACCTTTGACATCAATGACAATATTTACAATAGTTAGTGTGTGTAAGATACACTAAACATGTATCCACACTACTTTGTGTGGACATGCTGCCTACATAACAATATTACAAAGAAGGATCAAGCCATATGTAGTTCTCCCACTTGATGTGCTTTATGCAATAGTGTTATGTAGATGAAAAAATTCCAAACTAAGAGTGCTTGAGATGGCTAGGGACTGGTAGGAGGGTTTGAGTATACTGGTAGCTATATTAGATGGCTATATGTAGAAAATAAGGAAATTTTCCTTAGTGGTCTTGCTTGTATTATTGATTTCTTTTATAATATTTACCAACCCTTTCTAAATTAACTTTGAATGGAATTTTATAGAGATCTATTGGTTATAGGTTAAATATATTCATGCTACATTGACATAATGAAGAATAAGAATCAGAAGGAAATGGCCATTTGGGTTAGAAATATGATTGGATAGGAGTGCCAAAAATAAGACACCCTAGGGTTTGATGATATAGTCTAACCATAACTCTACTATCCTATAGGCTCAAGACCTAGGTGGTGGATTTAGAATGGGAAATGAAGCTTGGTTGAGCTAGAATTAGTTTTCATAAGTCTACAAATGACTAGTTATAAGCAAAAAGGTATATAAAAGGGTTATGAGAGGATGAAATAGGGTCCTATAGATTGGGTGTAATAAGACACACTCAATCTACCAATTTGTATGTTTTATATGACTATATTCCCCCCCCTTTATTCTAGTGATACAACAAATAAAAATACTAGGACAAATGAAAGTAGAAAGCGTACCTAAACTTATCTACAAGGGTGAAGCCCATGAAGCTATGTGATGTTGAGTGTGCATAGAGGTAGCACATTGTGAAGTGTAAATCTATAAGAGAAAACAAAAAGTAGATCAATTCTTATTAGATACTCTATATCTAAAATAAGAATGTAAAAAATCTAGGTAAGAGAGAGAGGAAAAAAATGAATGAATACACATCAATGGGTATGCAAACCAATACAAAACCTATTATGATGTTGAGTGAGGTTGGATGATTCCAAGTAAGGTTGGGTATGTGTTATACCATGATTAATATCATGAATGGAGTTGAGTGATCAATTCCTTGAGAGTGGCTTAAGAATGCAAAGACTGGCCATTTAGCTCCATCATTACCCACTAAGTGAAACTATGTGTTTATGCATGTGCTAATAGATGGTTGGAGTGTGTGTCCAACCCCTCTGAGTAGGTGGTTAAAGAATACAAAGGTTATCTATACCTTTGGCTCCATCATTGCCCACTAAGTGAAGCTATAAAATGATACTAGTATGAATGTGTGTCATATGAGATGGCTCTTGAAGCCCATGAATGTTTTTTAATATCACCATGTGGCATAGATAATTGAATGTGTACTATAAACTAGTCCAATCTTAGCTAACTCTGAAAGGAGGAGATTAGGCTTGTATGAAAGCCACTCCAAAACTAAAAAATAGGCTTATATGGAAGTCACTCAGGAATGTGGAAGTTAGGCTTGTATGAATGCCACTCTAAAATGATCCCAACTACTTGCAAATGGAATAAGGCATATAACTACTAAGAATGCCTAGGTAATATACTAAATTTGAAAAAAAAAAACCAAATGTACTATGCACATTGCCCCCAATAACTAGTCTCTGTAACATGGATTATGATTTGGAAGTTATACCAACTTCCCAATTTAAAATTAGATATGAGAGATATCATGCCATTTATGATGACCCCTATATCTAGATTCTTTGAGAGAAAATATACTAAAATTGTTGAATTTAAACTAATCTAGAGTAACAAAACTATAATTGAGCTTACTTTTTTACCTATTTTTGTAAAATTTTGGTTTTTTGTTGTTTGGATAGGAGTGCCAAAAATAAGACACCCTATTATTTGTCACTTTTGTCCATGTCCAACATTGTTGTCCTTTATTGAATATCATGACTATTCCATAATCATCACTATTTTTCTAGTATGTTCTACTAAGTTTGACTTCTAATTGCTTTTTTGAGTGTTCTAAAAACTAATTTTTTGGTCAGTAGGAGCTTTAATATGTATGACAAAACCCATGTTTGTTGCTCCCTCTTTTAAGGGTAAGAATGAACACCCTACAATGACTACCCTCAGAAAAAATATATTTACAAGTGTGTTATGATGTGAAATACATTATATAGCAATGATAATCAAAATGATGTCTCAAGATATAACAAAGTTTATATTGGAGATTGTTAGATCAATAGAGGTAGGCCTAGGTAGATATAATAATGTCATAGCATGTGAAATGTACTAAATTGAAACTAAAAATGTTAGTTGTTAGTTGTCAAAGAGGGATGGAGCATGATGTACATCATGGCATCAAATAAATCAAGATAATGCATGATGTGGATCATGGCATTGCAAACAATTGAGAATAAAATAAGAAACAAGAACACAAGGCAAGAAGTAAGAAGCATACAAGGGGACAAGAAAATAAGGGACATGAACACATGTCACTTAAACTATAAAGCAAGCATGTAAGGCATGTTTAAATACCACATACACATATAATTAAAAATAAGTAAGGTTAACATGAGGACCATAGGCTCATATAAGAGTGAAAGCAAAGGACATTGGTAGATGTTCTAAGTCACACATAAGAATATAAGTAAAAGACATTGAAAAATGTCCTAAGGTACACATAAGAATAAAATCAAAGGACATTGGCAAATGTCCTAAGGCACATACAAGAGATAAAATAGGAACTGAGAAATGCAATCATATCTAGTTACATAAAGCAAGAAAGGAAGGCATGTAATATGGTGGAAATATAATCACATCTAACTAAGAAAAGAAATAAGTGAAAGTATGCAAGACATATAGTATAATACTAGGTAGATGCTAAGAAATACATAATTGATATATACTAGTGAGTGTCTATAGAGTAATATGTGTAAGCTAGTAAGTAATTTACATCAACATGATAACTAGAGTGTGTGGTGTATGAATGGCATAAATTGGATGGTGTATTCATGTAGACTATGCCCCTGGTGGGTAAATATGTCAATATGTGTCTCGAATGTATGAAATAGGATGGTCCCTAAATGGGTAGAGTAAAGAAATCAAGGATTTGGAAGTCACTGCACACACTCAAAGAACATCAAGTGAAGTATGGCAATGTAGATAAATTAACAAACAATAGCATAGAACAACAAAAAGTAAGTTTACCATGGTAGTATAAATGTAAAGCATGGATAATGCATACAATTAAAATGTTTTTGAATTTCTAAATATTTTTGGATTTTGAAATATTTATATGCTTTTAGATTTTTGATATATTTGAATGTTTTTGTATTTTGAAATATTTGTATGTTTTTGGATTTTTGACATATTTGATTTTTTTTAGATTTTGAATTAAGCTATGTAAAATAAATCATAATAAGACTATGTATAATAAATTTGAAAAGAAGCTATATATAAGAAAGACTAAGAAGAAATGATACTAACTAATGAGTCTCATGAGGGACTCCTTATCATGGTGTCTTGTATCAAGGAGAGGGATCTTGCGTGATTGTGAAGAATGATGGAAGGGTTGAGACTATGGCTCTAAAAGCTATGTATGTTGTAAATACTCTAAAATTTCAATATTAAAAACCAAATTTGGGGTCCCCCTATAACTATGAGAAGTGTATGCAATTATAGGGCTCTTAGGGACCCATCTAGTAGAAGGAGAAGCTCTATGAACATGTGATTTGTGCGTAGAGGTATGAGACCTCAATGATATTGTCCTAGGTGTGAACACTATAGTTGGTAAATATATAGAGTCCTAAAAATATGGCTGATCTAAAAGATGCCTCTATGGAGGTGTATGAACTCTCTGGGTTGGCAAGGAAGGCCTTGATTATGTCTAAATCTAAACTAGAGGAAGAATTGAAACTGGTAGAGAAACTGAAACTGGTGACTGTAAAGTAGATGATGGTACTAAAGTGGGGAGTGGTAAGTCATATGGAACTCTAAATATAACAACCTAATTAGCATGAATGAATTTCATGTATCTATGAAATGTAGAAGGTACTACATGAAGTTTTTGAATCCATGGTTGACTAAGTAACATATCAAAAACTTCTACATTGGGAACAATAGTAAATGGTGTGGCCATGTGTGTTGGACCAACTTGTAGAGGAAGTACAATATCACCCAATGAAATCTATATGTGCCCATTGAATTCAATAATAATCATGTCCATTAGGGTAATATCCTACTTTGAATATCCTAAATACTATAGTAGTGTCATAATACACATGTTCATACTAGATCTATTATCTATGAGAACACGATGAATGGGATGATGATTAATGTAAGCTCTGATAAAGAGTGCATGGTAATCCAAATCATCCTAAACTATCTCCTTCTTTGAGAAGGAGATGGAAGGTCTATCTATAAATCTAGAATTATACACACCAATTATGTTAATCAAAGGGTATGTCTCAAATGAAGGTGCCTGATATGTAGTTGGTAGAGGATGTGCATGATATGCATGATGAACGCATGATGTATCCCTTATCTCATGTTTAGAATGTTATGAAAAAGGATCTGAGAAGATTTTCAAAGATTTATTTTATGTTTAATTTTCCTAAGGAGGTTTAACTGGAGTTCTAAGATCAATAACATTACCATTTATCAAGTCTTGTATCTCGTGTTTCAAACTAATGAATTTGTTTGTTGTGTGGCCTACTACCCTGTAAAAATAATAAAATGCATTCTGATCATATCCTCATGAAAGAGGCTTTGTTGGATCAACTTCCTAAATAGGATGGATAGATATGATATTACATTCCAATAACTATTGTAAAACTTTGGCTAGAGATATTGGTAGATTGGTAAAAGTTCACTAAGGACGTGTTGATAAAACAACTCACTGAGGGGGCTCTAAAGTTGCATTAACTATTGGTTGATTTTGACTATTTCTATCATTGACCTTTACTTTTTATGGGACTTTTCTATTACTCTTATTTTTTGTTTCTGATATGCTCATGTAATTGAGTTTGCCCATTGAAATTAGTTTGACTTCCCTTTCCTTTAGTGTATGACATAACTCAATGAAGGAAGAAAACCTTTTAAACATTAATAAATCATGTAAAGCTGGTTGAAGACTCTATTTGAAGAGATATTGTAACTATTGATCAACCATGGGGCTAGTCATCTTAGCTGAGATAGTTTTATATCAAAGAAAATAATTTATGAGATGCTCATTTGACCTTTTTTTTGTTGTGCAACTTAGGCATAATAAACCATATCACCAATTTCAATGTTGAAATGAGCTAGGAACATGTTGACTAAAGGATTGAATGCATTGACTGACTAATTCAATAGACTATAGAACCATTACAAATCATAATATTTTGGAATCTATGGAAATAGCTTGGTTAGTAACTAGTCATTTGGCACATAGTTCAATAATGCTATGTGAAAAGCTCTCAATTATGTCTCTGGATCACCCTTTCCATCATATAAAGTGAGCTTGGGTTAAACAAAACCTAGTGGTAAGGGTGTAGAAGCAATATGACATGCCAATGGTGTATAAATTAAACAAAAAGAATCTAAGGCTTGTGTAGGTCTAGAGGCACCTTGATCAAGATGTAACACGTTGGATTGAAGATATTTTATCTCTTGCACAAGGGCAACCACATCAAGAGATAAAGATGTACTAGTTGTATTTGGTGGTGGCATAAAGAAAAGTTGGGTTGTTATAGGGGGTTGTTGAGACATAGTTTTCCCTGTAGTTTCATTTACAACTGGTTACTCTATGGTTTGAGAGGATTTACCATTATTTGTTTTTTGTTGTTCTTATTGTAGTATTTAATCATGTCTTTTTGCATATCAGGATGTTTATTTAAAAGGTCTTGAAGTTCCTTTTTATTAGTTTCATCAAAACTAGTGTATTGAACCATTGTTAAAGTAAGAAAACAATTAAAAATTGATTAAATTTTTTGTAATAATTTTTAATAAGAAAAATTATATGGAAATAAATTACTAAATATAGAAAATTTAAATTCCTAAAAATAGTGAATTGGAAAAGGCATAAAAAGGATACAAAGATCACAATCGTGTAATGTGATACCTCAAAAACCAATGGGACCTAGTAGATGCAACTAGTGTTTGGAAGAAAATATATATATTTTAAATTACTATGGAATTTTAAAAAATAATACAAATTTCTTATTTAAATATGTAGGTAAAAATTAGAAAAATACTATAAAAATTCTTGATTTAAAGGGACCTAGTATATGTAACTAGGGTTTAGAAGAAAGTGATTTTTTTAAAATTACTATGAAATTTTAAAATTTAATGTGAATTTCTAATTTAAATATGTAGGTAAAAAATAAAAAAATTAATTGGAAAAAATCAACAAGGAATTTACCTTAGGGCTTCTAGGGTTTATATGTGCAAATGAAGTAAGTCAGGTTCACTAAATGATTTAACAATTTTGGGAATATTGGATTCTTATTCCTAATTTAGTTAATGGTCTAGAATAAATAAATTAGTAAATATTATTTCAATAATTAGATTACTGATTTGTATAATTTATTGTACCTTTTAAACCTTTATAAAAATAGTAATAAATAAGGAGAAATGCAACTTAGCTTAAAAGTGGACTAAGATGGTTGAGATAAAGGCTAAAACTAGTTGTGTAGGACTAGGATAGTGTCATGAATTAGGACCTAGCTTTCATTTTATGAAATAAAAGGAGCACCAAATACAAGACACTTCAAGTTCTGATGCTATAGTTCAGGTCCTATTGCTATTATCCAAACTAGTCATACAGATATGATTTTTTTGGGTTTTTTCTATTGTCCTTATGTGAGTCTGCCTAATAAATTTTAGATCCTAAATGTTGATGGGGCTCCTTGTAGAGTTGATTTAATCATAAACTCTAGACCTTCATTGTGCTTGAATAGAACTTGAGAAAGAGGGGGGTTAGTGTGTGTAAGATACACTAAACGTGTATCCACACCCTTTTATGTGGGTACAATGCCTATATACCAATAATATGAAGAGGGATCAATCCATATGTAGTTCTCCCATTTAATGTGCTTTATGAAATAGTGTTATGTAGATGTGAAAATGCCAAATTGAGAGTGTTTGAGGTGGTTAGGGATTGGTGTGAGGGTTTGAGTATGCTGGTAGCTATATCAAATGGTTGTATGTAGAGAATAGAGAAATTTACCTTAGTGGTCTTGCTTGTATTCTTATTTGCTTTTATAATATTTTCCATACCTTTATAAATGAAATTTGAATGGGATTTTATAGATATCTATTGGTCATAGGTTAAATGTATTTATGTTGGGCTGACATAATAAAGAATAGGAATTTAAAGGAAATGGTCATTTGGGCTTAAATTATGATTGGATAAGAGTGCCAAAAATGGGAACACCCTTTGGTCCAGTGCTATAATCCAACCCCAACACTCCTATCCTACAGGTTTGAGACCTAGGGGGATGGAATTAGCATGGGACATATAGCCTGGCTGAGCTGGAATCATGTCTCAAAAGTTTATGGATGACTAGTTATACATAAAAAGGTGTTTGTAAGGGTTATGAGAGCATGAAAGAGGTTCCTATGGATTGGGTCTCACAAGCCACACTCAAGATACTAATTTGTAAATTTTATATGACTACACAAGCTATATTTCACTTTATCAAAAATTATTTTTGGAAATGTGGTCTTAGATTAATTTTATAATCTTATTACCTTATGTGTCATTACTTTAATAAAATTTTATGTAATTTGGTGAGAATATATTACTATTGAATCTAGGTCCTATAGAAATTATTCTTCACTACTTAAATATTCTAAGTTTCAATTTGTGATGTTTCTCTTTCATTTTATTTTCTTGGTCAATGAGAATAACTCATCCTTTGTTTGAAAGAGTGTTGGGGTGCCATCTTGGGTGAAATTTTTGATTGAAAACTTCTTTAGATTCCCTATCAAATTATGAAATGTCAAATTAATCTTAGGTTCTACATGAAGTATCATCTCAAGCCTTTATGCTTTTTCCATTTGCAAGTTGTTGATCCCATCATCTTGAGAATTTTCTCCTTATTTAGTTGTTTGTAAGAATATGGAATATATTGATATGGATTATGAAATAGATGGAGTGGAAGTAATATATAGTTGTTAGGTAGAAATAGTAATGGTAATGGGTGAAGTGAGAATGGTAGATAAAGATAATGAAATTAAGTTTTCTTGGGAATATATATTGGTGAATAAGAAATAAGGGTGACTCTAATGAATAAGCATGTTTCTTAAACATATGAATGGATGGCTTAATAAGAATAGGAATTTTAGGTAACACCATGAATGTGTATGTATGCTTGATATTAAGACCAATGATATATGGAATTCAAATAATGGATGAGGAATAAATCATTAAAACACTCAAAAAGGGGAGGGTTACAGGAACACTTGACATGGGTTATGTGACAATGATTACATATGGTATCCTTGACACATGTCTAATTATCATAAAAACTATAATCCTAACTTGAATAATAATGGTATATTTTTATATTATGACTCATCTATTGTTGACATAATTCAATCCCGAAGGCTTAAATGAATTATGAGAAGAAAAAATGGGTCTCAAAGGACTTGTTTTGATAAATATAGATATATCCATAGGTGAAGTTATTCTCGAAGGATATGAACTATATGAAGTATCAATTGAAATGGAAAATACTAAATAAATATGGGATGAAGGTGGAGATCTCATTACATAATATGTCCTTGTGATATTATATGAATGTGTTGGTGATGTTGAAGGCAAGCCTTGGAACAACTTCCTCTTAAAATTGGGGTTAATCCTTAGAGGTTCATTAAGAGGTACTAGAGTAGAATGTTAGGCATTATATATTTATTAAAATCCATACTATTATTGTTTATCTATAATATGGATGTTAATCTACTTTTAGGTTCTAATTTCTCTATCACTTGTTCATCATTATAAAGATTTAGATGGTACTTACCATCATCATGATCATTGTGATTATATACCATATTAAGCCTTATCCTTATATATGCACATGTATTCTAACCTTTCCTTGTAGATTACATTGACTAATATCATGATCATCAATGTTAAAGGATGGCTTCTAAGTATAAGGGCCTAAATTGAAGGCCAATTATTTCTCTTAATTTTTGCTTAATTCTTAATTTTGGAAGAAGATAAGAAACTAGTAATAAGGGTGTGGTATAAACACCTAATTGGTGATGCACGCATAATCCAAATGATGATGGAAAACTAATCTTTAGCTAGTAAGTAATAAATTATAAATAAGAACACACTAATAAAAGGGGTTGTTAGCAAGATAGTTAAGTGGACTACCTAGCATGAGCTAGATCCAAGAAGCATATTCTTGATAGGAGGTTGTCAATCCACTGTTGATAACAATCAAGCTCTAAATAATAAATTTAATTACTTGCATAAAGTAAATGAAATTCAATACAAGAAGAAAGTAGAATGTTGGATAAATAAAATGACTAAATCTAGAAAAAATAGGTCAATACTCGTGTTAAAGGGGATGGGATTTGGTTTACAAAAACAAAAAAGGGTCTATGAATAGGTAAGAACATAAAAATTTAGGTTTGATTAGGGGTAAGGGGATGAAAATAACTTGTTATTTAATTCCATAGTGACCATCAATAGTTGTGTGAATTGTTAGTGGTTATGCTGACCATTGGTGGTTGGGTAACCATGGATAGTTAGGGGTGACCATCGATGGTTGTGCTAACCATTGATAGTTGTGCTAATCGTTGGTGGTTGCCTATGGGTTTCTAAAGGTAATCAAAAAATAATTTTAGAATGGGTTATTGGTAAGATAAAGGTTTTATTGAGGATATGATAGCTATGGAATAAGGTAAAAATAGGTCTGATCAAGTTAGGGAGGTCATAAATCTAAAATAATAATGCTAAATTATTGATATACTTATAACTTGCTAGTTGGTTAATGGTTGGTGGCTAAAGCAATTTTGATAGAGTAATGCAACTTTGGCCTCAAAAACAAATTTGGTAAAGGTTCAGGTCTCTTTTTATGATGTTGAGTTGTTGAAGGAAGACTAGATGCTAGAGAGCTTGAATACATGTGTGCAAGAATCTTTGATATCTTGAACATGGATCCATTCTACCTCCCACTCCCCTCATTTTATAGGTAAAGAGAGATGGAGGATAGAAGGTTTCCTAGAGGGTGAGGTTTCTAATCATGATGCTTGGAATCATTAGCACCACATAAGGTGAATATATCAAATTATGCCTTGTTATCTTGCACATAGCTAGTGATGTGTTAAGAAGGTGAAGAGGTGAGTACTTGATCATCGATAGTTAGGATAACCATTGATGATTAGGTTGAGCATCAATTATCAAGTGTTTAAGGGTAAAGGGGTCAAAGAAAGGGGTTAAAATGTTTGGTTAAATGTTAACTTAGTAAGTTGATGAGTTAACTAACTAGGTGGTAAACTAAACTCAGGGTCTGATAGGGATCCTAAGGCATTTCAATAACTAAAACTATCATGTGTAATTTTTTAGTGTCTAAATTCTACCCCTTTTTATTATGTAGCTTTGAATAAACAAGATGAAAAACAAAAATGGATTTCTTGGTCAAAGGTTTGATTACCTCAAGTGTGGGAAGAGGTATTCCCCCTCAAACTAAGAGTTGATGAAGTGAAACCAAAATTGATTCAGGGTTTGATAAGTGGTGGATGGTGAGTCACTAGGTTGGTGATAAAAGGGTTGGAATTTAAAACACAAAAATTCACATAAAATATGACTAAGTATGATAGCCAAGATTACACACAAACTAATGTTGATAATGCTAGTAAAAATAAGGTCAGTTCTATAAGTACAAGTGATAGTGTAATCAATCCACAACATTGGTCGTAGCTGATTAGGTGATGTTATAAGTATCCTAGATAGGGTCATTATTTTTTTAGGTATCCAAGGTAGGAAGTTTTCCCTTGAAAAACATAAATGGTCTAGTCATGCATGAGGTAGTGTAAAATTCAAATGGTTAACATGGTAAAAATGGTCGGTGTTGTCAAGAAGACGATGCAAGGTCATATTAAAAAATGTGATAGTTCAAGTCAAAAATAGACAACGTCAAAGTGGATATGGTCTAATGGTTGGGTGAATAAGGTTAGTCTCCAAAAAGTTCAAATTTGGTATGGGGGAGATTAGGTGATCTCCAAAATTTAGCATGTTTGTATAAGTACCTAAAACAAAAAAGTGATACCTTGATTGTTAATAGTCAAAGGTTTTTAGGGTTAACTATTTATAGTTAGAGGGAACCCTAAAAATCCATAACATAAAAATTGAAAATGCAATTTCATTTTCATGAACTATTAACAGTTGAGTGTTTTAGGGAAGGTTGGTTTAAAAAGGTGTAGATGTAAATGGTCTAAAATAGTTATGAAAAGGTATATAGGTTAATTTAGGTGTCAAATATAAGTTTAGGATAAGTAAATGGTCAAATAGGAATAATGTATGGAGTTAATAGCTTAATTTTATGGTTGGTGGATAGAGTTAGGTGTTATTTGATAGGTTAGGATATGGTAATTGTTAAGTAAGATTGATGTTGTGAAATATTTATTATGTAGAGTGGTGATGAATTTATGGGTAAGGGTATATGTTTGTTTAAATTGTAGAGGTAATGTTTTAGATGTATTTATTTTATTAGTTTATAATATATTAAAAAAGGTAAGTGCAAGTTAATACTGAGGTTGATTTGGAAAACTAAGTATGTATGCTAATATGGTTGTTTTGTAGGTATGAGACCAGATCCAGATGAGTGATTAGTTCCTAAGGATATTTGTAGAGATTTAAGATGGGATGATTTGTGATGAGTGGAGGTACATAAAGGAGGTTATCCTTGGGGCCATGGTTCATTATTATCACCTACCACATGATGTAGCTATGATCATGGCCCTCATCAAGAGATGGGCCCTGACCATGAACGCATTTTTATTCCCAATTGGAGAGATTAGCATCCTACAAGAGGATGTTCATAGGATTACATGGCAACCCATTTGGGGGGAGCCAATCTACCACATTAAGAGTGAGGAGAGGAATTACCACATGGAGTTGTTATATAGTGAGGATTGGGTCCATGCCAGGTAACATTCTACTGGCTTCAACTATAGGCCTTTATACTAGAGGGATCTAGAGGACCAATACTTGATGACCATGATGATGATGGTGGTGTCCTATTTTACATTACCTAATTTGATTAGTGGATGATTCCCCTATCTATTATTTGGAGTGTTGGTGGAGATACTACTAGTTAATACTATGTTCAGGTGGGATCCTATTTTTTAGTCTAAATTTATACGTAGCTCTAGGATTTCAAAGCTCATAGATGATATGGTATCAATGTTGGGTTTGTGCTTCATTTTTGGGCATATGAGAACATTAGGGTATTAATGCCACTAGGGATATCATGAGATGGATAAACCCAAGTACATTTCATAGTGGGTTTCTTGATATAGAGAGGAGAATATGCATTGCTAGGGGTAGGTGGAGGTGCTAGAGACATATACTAGTTCAGGGATACCTTAGAGGGTTTAGTTTTAGGTGATGAGGTATGGAGGACATATGTGGGTTGGCCTAAGTGATCCCAGTATAGTTATCATACTCTATCATTTTAGATTTATAGATGGATATATGGGTGGTGAGAAGGGGAGATAAAGCTTATACCCTGTGATTGATTTCAATGGTAGTTTGGTCTTATGTAGAGACTTATGGATCCTTTTCTAAGGTACAAGATAGAGGATATAAAGTTTCTACTTATAGATCCATAGCCATAAGATGTAGTACTAGTCCATAAGGAGCTGCCAACCAAAGTAATGATAGATGATGCCAGTTTTGTTGATGGATATGTAGGATGGTATTAGGCCCTATATGTAGTAACTAATTTTGGGTGGGGTGATAGGGGTTAGCAAGCCATGGATGTGGATCTTTTTGGGGCATCAATATATGGTGTTGGTCAGGATGGGAAAGCATAGGTAGCACTGGTAGATGCATAGGCTTAGATCATAAGGTTATAAGGACAGGTGGTCACTCTACAAAGCTAGATTATCACTTTATAGGGTCAGGTTTCCACCTTGATAGGAAAGTGAGATCAAGTGAGGATCTCTCTTGATTTTGTTATGTACCTAGGGATATGATATATGGGCTGATGGAGATGCTGACATGTGGCACACATCCCCTTAGTTAGTTATATGGGTACAATATATTAGGATAATAGAGTAACTTGTGGAAGTATTACATTGGGTAATGGTCAGCCTACATTGGATTAGGAGGTTACCCATCTATGGGTTAGATATATGTATATATATAGGAGATGAATATCATAATAAATATATGAAATAAGCATTGAGTGTTCTATTGTAAGAGGGCATTGGAGGTTGTCCCCTCAAAGAGACATTGTGGAGTTATTCCTTCCTAAAGGAGTATTATATGGTGTTTCCCTACCTTAAGGGTATTTATGCATATATTTAATAATCAAGATCATTACAAGTGGTATCAGAGCTTTGATTTGGGCAATTTGTGGAACGAAACCCTAGTTTTTTAAATCATCAATAACTTTTGATTGGTTACAAAGTTTTCTACAAATTTATTACTAGATATGGATAATATTTTAAATAAGTTATAGTAAAAAAATAGAGATTTTTTCATTCGTTTTGAGGGAGTTATTTCTATTTTAGGGTTTATAATAATTTCCCTATATCTTCCTAAATATAATGAATTTTTATTCGAAATTTTTACTAGAGATGTAAGTAGATATAAGAGAAGTACAATAAAAAATTTAGAATTTTCTAAGTTGTTTGGAGTGATTTTTTGTGATTTTATGGATCAGTTTTGACATTTTAGGGTTTCACGAACCTTAATTTTTTTTGTGGATCATGGAACTGCAAAAATTTTTAGGGGAAGATGATGTTGATTCTAGAAAATAGTGGCTCAATTTTAAGGATAAAAATACTAAATTTTTTTATGGAAAATAGAATTATGTTTTTCTTTATTTGGGCCTACAAAGCATTGGTGGATTAATGAATTGAGCTTTGCACAACAATATTCTTCATGGGAAGCAATGGAGAAAATGTTCCTAGATCGTTGGGCTATAAAACAAGAAGTAGAAAAAAAAGAAGCAGTAGAAGAAGAAGAAGTAGAAAAAGAAGAAGAAATAGAAGAATCATCATAAGAACCAGAAGAAGTAGTAGAAGAAGTAATAGAAGAAGAATCACAAGAATAATAATAATAATAATAATAATAATAATAATAATAATAATAATAATAATAATAATAATAATAATAATAAGAAGAAGAAGAAGAAGAAGAAGAAGAAGAAGAAGAAGAAGCAGAAGAAGAAGAAGAAGAAAATAAGGGTTCAAATAATTTGGCTCCAAAGAAATCTGAGTCAATTTTTCAATCATGGATGCATTCAAATGAAGAAGGTGGTTGTGTCCATAAACCCTACTAGTAAGTATAACTTCATTAACATAAATGTGGCCAAGCATCTGCATGTTCAAGTAAAAAATATCAAAGAGGTTCAAGTAGATGGTAAGAATATTTCAATGTTTGAAGATCTGAAGCTCATTATGGAAAAATATGTTTTGCATTCAGATTTTTATGCTTTAGATATGGATGATGTTGATATAGTTCTTGGATATCCATGGTTAGAGACTTTGGGAATAATGAATATTAATGTTAAGAAAAAGTTCATGAAGTTTTGGTTTAAAAAAAGAAGATCACTTTACAAGATATCTTAGTGAAAAAGGCACTTATAACAATCTAGGTAGATTGTGAGGATGAGATGGAAACAGGTGATGAAGAACATGATGAAGATTCAAATGATATAGATAAAGACACACTATAAATGAGCACTTCATCTACTCAAGAGACAAAGAAAGAAAAGGTAGAAGAGGTAGAAGTAAAGGTGGAAGAGGTAGAATCAAAGGTGAATAAGGTCAAAGTATTGGAAAAGGTTGAGGTATATAGACACCCACACCATTATCAGAGGAAAAAATCATGGAACCAAGTGAGGAAGTGTCATAATAACAATCATTTTGTTTATACAGGAAATAAAATTTCCAATCATTATGGATATGCATGGAATCCAAAGAAAAAATACTATGGCACATGGAATGAATGGGGAAATCATTATGACTATACATGGAAGAATACCTACTATGGTCATGGTTGGAATCAGAGAAGCATAGTAGAATATGGTACATGGAATAAAAAGAGGAATAATTATGATTGGACACCAAAGTAGTATAATTATGATCATAAATGCAAATAGAAGAGCAAAAAGAAATTTGGAAACAAGTTTGGAGAGCTATCACCTGCCAATATCACATATGGATGGTTAGATGATCTAGATTCGAGACAAGTGTACAATGATTTGAAGCACACTCATTATTTGGTTTCTTCCTATGTTTCGAGGATGAAACATCTCAAGGAGGGAAGTAATGTTATGTACCTAGGGATATGATATATGGGTTGATGGAGATGCTGACATGTGGCACACATCCCCTTAGTTATATGGGTATAATATATTAGGATAATAAAGTAACTTGTGGAAGTATTACATTGGGTAAGGGTCGGCCTACATTGGATTAGGAAGTTACCCATCCATGGGTTAGATATATGTATATATATATATATATATATATATATATATATATATAGGAGATGAATATCATGGTAAATATATGAAATAAGCATTGAGTCTTCTATTGTAAGAGGATATTGGAGGTTGTCCCCTCGAAGAGACATTGTGGAGTTATTCCTTCCTAAAGGAGTATTATATGGTGTTTCCCTACCTTAAGGGTATTTATGAATATATTTAATAATCAAGATCATTATAGATTTAGTGACCTAGGAGAGAGATACCTTAAGATATAGGGTAGGAGTGGTAGTAACACTAGTAGAAGGACCACCTAATATGATTCTAATGACATGGTACTTAGCTATAATTGAGGAGTTGAGGTACTATGATATGATATCTATGTTATAGTGGCCATAGGAGCTAAGATATAGAGAGTACAAGGCTAGCTTAGCAAGTGGTCTAGCTATAGCTACTTTGGGATAATTGATAGATGGGAAAGCATAGGTAGCATTGTTATATGCACAGGCTTAGATCATAGGGTTATAAGGATAGGTGGTCACTCTACAAAGCTAGATTATCACTTTATAGGGTTAGGTTTTCACCTTGATAGGAAAGTGAGATCAAGTGAGGATCTCTCTTGATTTAGTGACCTAGGAGAGATATACCTTAAGACAGAGGGTAGGAGTGGTAGTAACACTAGTAGAAGGACCACCTAATATGATTCTAATGACATGATACTTAGCTACAATTGAGGATTTTAGGTACTATGAGATGATATCTATGTTATAGTGTCCATAAGAGCTAAGATATGGATAGTACAAGGCTAGCTTAACAAGTGGTCTAACTATAACTACTCTAGGATAATTGAACTTTATAATGGGTTAGGAAGGTATCCTAAGGGGACTGACACCAGATGGTAGTGTAAGCAGAAGATCAAGAGGGGTGAGTGGTAATGGTATCATAGGGGCTTGATTATATGATGTATATGATATATATGTCTTTGATATCAGCCTAAGTGATAATGATGTGAGATGTACATGAGAGAGAGATTTATACATTTTTACATGTATCTTTATTTGATGGACATGATTTATATGATGATGTTTGTGACGATATATATGATGTATGTCCATGGTTCCATGTTTTGGATGTGATGTTTATGCTCATGTTTATGGTTCATGATTTGATGTCATATGATGTTGTGATGCTGGTGATTTTATTTATGGTTATGCTGATGTGGTTTTATGATTCAATGTTATTAGATGAATTGTTGTGATGTTATGGTAAATGCATGGGATGGTACATAGATAGATAGATGATGTATGATATGGGTCATGATGTTTTGATCATTGATTTTGTTTATGGATATGATGATGAATGATTAAATTAGGTTTTTTATGATATGATGTATGTTCATATGATGTTTTGATGGTAGATGGATAGGATGATAGATAGATAGATATATGATGTATGACGTGATTCATGATGTTTTGATCATAGATTTACCTTTGATTTGGTTCATGGATATAGTTCATAATGTTGTGTTCATTATTGATGTTTGTTTTTCATGATGATGGTTAAGGATGTGATGAAAATACATAAAGTAAGTTAGATAACAAAATAAATATAGGAAAAAGAGTTGAGAATCATGGGATGCATGTATATATGAGCTAATGATAAGAGGGTAAAAAAGCATGATGATTTTTTATTGGTAAGGACGTAATAATCCTGAAGTTAGATTGGCTCAAGAAATCTATGCCTTTTAAATGCTTTGTATTAACATGCTTAGTTTGCTAAATAGGTGTCATGATCACAATCATGTCAATTAAGCTCAAAATCCATCAACTAAAAGATGGTATAAAGGGAAGAGAGGTGATAGGTGAAAGGTAAATGGGTGGATAGGTAAGGTAACCTTATGTGGGTTAGTTTTCCCTTTTTATAGGTGACCTAAGAACCAAACTAGACAATTCTATGTCTTAATTCTAGGTTTAGATTGATTGATGTGGGAAGTCTACTAATGCTAGATATAAAAGTTAATTATAGATTTTTTGGGATAGCTAATTTTGACATAGAGTATTTTATTTATTACTTTTGTTTTTGATAGTTTGTAAATACAATCAATGCGAGAAGCTTAAAATGATTATTTTTTACCCATTTTACTTAGCCATCCTTCAAGGGAGTGGTCTAAGTTTGGATTTGTTTATTTTGGTAGTTTTCCTTCAAGGGAGTAGTATGCAATGATAGAAATATGTGACCCAAATGATATTTTGGTATCCTAATTTTTTTTGATGCAAGGTTTTAGACATGGACAAGTCTAATTAGGCTTAGAAGTTTTCCTTTATGAGGGAAAAACTTTTAGTACAAGAAGGTGAAAGGAGGGTTTTGAGAGACAAAGGATCATGGGATTCCATATAATTAGAGATGAAAATGTATCCATGAGAACCATGATATGGGTAGAGCCGTGATACCCAAATCTAGGATTAAGATATGACTATGATAGTTGATCACATGGTTCTTTATTGTAATCAGTTATCCTCAAAGGGAGAGGGATAGGTGAGTGAAGGTGAAAATATAGTAAATCAAGGGATGAGATTAAGTTAAATATTAAGGTGAGTTTCATCCTTATTTAACAAAATAAAGGATGCAAATGTGAAGCAATGAGAGGCTCAGGTTTTGGTTTTCCTTGGAGAGAGGATAAATGACACACTTATTTACATAATCACAATAATATTGATTGAGGGTAGGCCAATAGTATCCAAGGCAAACGATGTGTTTAGCAATTGCTAAACCACTAAAATGTCCCCCATAGATTTCATCATGTGTTTCCTTGATGGCATGGGAAGCTTCATGACTACAAAGATAATGGAGAAGGAAGTCATTAAATCCACATTTGTAAATGATTCTCCCTAGTATGGTATAACTATAGGTACTCTAAAAATGTCTCTTTGGGTATTTCTAGAGAGGTTGGGAGGAATGATACTAAGATTGAGGTAATTAAAATTTTGTTCATACCAAATGTCTGATGGATAAGTTTCTAAATTACAAATGGTAGGAAGGTTAAAATAGATATAAGATGGAGTAAAAAAGTGATTAATGGTGACAAAGAGTTTATATTGGGGAGGTTGAGATGGGATTTGGGAAGCAAAGGAAGCCATGGTATCCATGAACTTGTTGGTAGATCATGGCATAGATTGGATAAGGTAATGCTTTAATGATGCTAAGAGTACATCTACAAGTTATTTTTACTTTAGTAGGACATCATTTTTACATTGGTAAGATCTATTGACCAGTTGACCACAAGTTTGGAATCTCTAAAGATGATGATTTTTTTGACTCCCAAAGCTAGAGTAGTTTGGAGACCTATAACTAGGGCTTCATACTCAACAACGTTATTGGTACATTCAAACTCAAGTTTAAAGGAAAGGGGAAGAGGTTCACCATTAAGAGGACGAGAATAAATTTGGTACCCCCACCACATTGGCATTTGGATCCCTCGAAGAACATGGTCATTTGGTAGGTAGGGCCTCTTGAGAAAGAGTCATGATGGACTCATCTGTAAATATAAAGAGGAAGTGGTTGGTTGTTAGGTAGAGGAGCTTTGGCCAATTGGTTAGTAATGAATTTCCCTTTAATTGATTTCTACTAGAGGAACTCAAGATCAAACTCAGCTAAAGGCATGAGGCACTTAGTCATACGCTAGTTTTGGTATGGTTTGGAGTGCATGTACTTGAGTGGGTCAATGTTAGTGATGGCATATGTTTTATAATTAAGAAGGTAGTGATGAAGCTTGGAAGCTAAAAATATGAGGGTGAGGTAAATTTTTTTGGGATGGGAATATTGAGTCTCATAATCTATAAGCATTTGGTTTATGTAGTAGACATCTTACTCTTTGTTCTATTTGTCATGGTGAGCAAGCCTTATCCCTAGGGAATGATCAGTGGAAGAAATTTAAAGGTAGAAGGGTTGATCCTCTTTAGGAGTGGTCAAGATAGGTGGAGAAGAAGGTATTCCTTGAGTGAATCAAATGATTGTAGTCTTTAGTCCACTTTAAATATGTGTCTTTCTTAAGGAGACGGTGAAAGGGTTGACATATATTTGATAATTGAGAGATGAACTGATGGATTGATTAGAGCTTACCCTATAAGATATGGAGTTGATTAATGTGGTTTAGAGGTGGAATTTCAAAGATTTCTTTGAATTTGGTAGGGTCTAATTCAATTCCTATAAAGAGAGACAATGAATCCAAGAAGCTTTCCAAAAAGAACCTCAAAAATACATTTCTTGGGGTTAAGGCAAACATGGAAATGGATGAGGCATTTGAAGATGCTTGTAAGGACATCTAGATTATCCTCAAAATATTTGGATTTGTCAATGAAATCATCCAAATAGTCTTCTATGATCTTATGGATGATGTCATGAAAGATATAAGTTATGGCATGCTGGTAGGTTATGCCAACATTTTTAAAACCAAATGGCATGACTCTATAATTGAAAGTTATCTATGGGGTGATGAAAGAGGTTTTGTGTTGATCTTTGAGATCAATCAATATCTAATTGTATCTTAAGAAACCATCCATGAGAGATAACATCTCATGGCTAACTGTAAGATCAATGAGTTGGTCAATACTAGGTAGGGGAAAGTCATCCTTTAGGCAAGTAACGTTAATGTCATGAAAGTCAATGTAGAGGTGAAGTCCCCATATAGGTCTGGCTATAGGAACAATGCTAGAAACCCATTGAGTATAGTTTATGGGTTGGATGAATTTGATAGATAAGAGGCATTGAATCTCCTCTTTGACTAAGAGGGAAATATGAGGATGCATCCTATGAAGTTTTTTTTTAACAAGCTTAGAATTAGGATGGGTGACAATGTTCTGGAGAGCAATGAAAGAGTCAATCCTAGGCATATCTTGATAACACCAAGCAAATGATATGTTTTAGTCATGAAGAAAGGAATGGTAATCTTGTTATTCTATGGAGTTAAAGGATTTACTGATCTTGATAATGTGGGGGTTATCCTAAGTACCCAAGTTGACATCAATTGTAGCTTCATTCAACATGGTTTGATTCTCAGGAGGAAGAAATTTATGGATAGAAGAGTCTCCAGCACCGAGGTAAGTGAGAATGTAATTATCATCCTAATGTTGGATGGTGTTGATGGTAGGAGAATCATTTTCTACCATTTCAAGATGGATGAGAGGAAGAGTTTTAGTTTAGCTTTTTTAGTTTAGCCATCTTTTTGATAAGTTGGGGGGCCAAACTAATGGTATTGATAAAAAAAAGTTAGATGGGATGATATTGGAATCTTATAACTTTGAGGGAGATGGGGTTGGTGAAGATGGGACATCCTTATTGATGGTAGCAATAGGTTTAGGTGAGGTGAGTTCTTCTAGTAGTATGAACCCAAGGCCAAATAACTCATGAGATTTTTGAGTTTTAATTATGGGTAGTTCATGAGTCCTTATTTGTAAAGCATAAGGACAAAACCCTTCCAATCACACCTATGAAGGTACACTTTGGTAAAGGTGGGTTTGTTCAGAGAGGATAAGTTAGAGGTAAATGATTAGATATGAGGGGTGGTGGTAGAAACAAGAATTGGATGATCGAGTCCCCCATAGATGAAATTGGTTCAATTGTTGGTTGGTCTAAAATGGATGATGGTTCTGATGTTAAGGTTATAACTAGGATCATGGGTGAGGTTCCCATACTCTTGAGGAGTTGGGAAAGCATCCAAGGCTAGAAGAAAATATTTCCCAAGTGAGAGACATTAGAATGTGCATTCCAAGGGGTCTTATATGGGAATCTATGTAGAATGGATGGATGAGATTATTGAAGCTTCATCAATAGTGGGGGTGAAATTGTTGGTAGTTGGCAGTGAGGTGGATGGGCAAGGAAGAGTAACATCATTGGGTTAATATTTCATATTACAAGATGTAAAAGGACTAGGGTGAATTGATATGGTGATGGCATGACATTTATGCTTAAATTTGATGAAATGATGCAAAGTGGAAGGGACAAAACTCATAGCATAGATCTAAGGGCATCCAAGTAAAATTTTATATTAGAACTCACCCTCTATAATGTAAAAGAGTTTTAGAATGGTGTGAGGTCCCAAGTGGATGTGGAAAAAAATTGTTCCCAAGGTAGTGGCCATGGTGTCATTGAAAGAACAAAGAATCGATGAATTTTTAGACATGATGTTATTGGGAAAGTCAAGTTGGTCATAGGCATGGGAGAAGATAATGTTGATACTAGGCCCTCCATTAATCATCACCCTCTTGATACAGGTTTGGTTGATGTATGTTGTGATAAAGAAGGGAGGATCAAGATCCTCAAGATGCACATAAGGTATTTCTAGATCCTTAAAGGTGACTAAAGTGGACATTTAAAGGGATCTAATAAAGGATATAATTGGTTGAGGATCCTTGGTTTGAATCTCTATTGATTATAGAATCTCTATCAATGTTTGATGATGAGGAGGTAGGGTGTTGATTAATTCATACAAGCTCATTTTCACTAGAGTTTGGTGAAGTTTTTTTAACACTACACGCTGAATGGATTAGAAGGATTGGAAGGGGATGCACCTAATATAGATACTTTGGGTTTTGGTAATGGTGAAGGTTTTTAGGTTCAGATAGAAGGTTGAGGGTTTGAAGGATAGGGACATGGTACAGACACTTTTGCTTTTCCCTTATCCTTTTATCAAGTTCAAGATCAGGTAACCATATGGATGGTGTGAATAAGAGGAAGTGTTGGTTTACGTTGCTACTTCAGTTCCTCCTCACTCTTATGTGAGAGTGGGGGAGTAGGTAAGTGTTGGGTAGGTTGGATTGGTGGTTGGGTTGGTAAGAGGTTCAAAGGAGGTTCATCTAATAATAGATCATCCTCATCCCATAGGCTATGAACTAGTGTTTGGAGAGCCTTGTAGTTATCTGTATCATGTCCTAGTGTCTTATGGTATAGGAAATTAAAATTGTCATTGAACCATTTTGGTTTAAGACATGAAGGGTTTAAAGGTTTGATGGGTGGTAAAGTTAGAGAAGATGTTTGTAATATCCTTTGTATAATGGTCAAATAATATAAAACCAAAGGTGTTGAGGGTGTTGGGTTTTTGTTTTTAAGAGTGGGAGCCTTCTTGGGAGTAGGCTTTACCATATAAGTTAGAGGTGGTGGGATGGTTTTGGTAGGTGGTTTCAGTTAGGATTATTTTGTTAGTTTGGACGTAGAATATTCAAAGGTGGAGGATTTATATGTTGATGGGTTGGTAATAAGTGGGAAGGTAGAGGTGGATATATTAGCTAAGAAGGATGGAGAGGTTTATGTTTTGGTGGATGTAGGTGTAGGTAGAGTAAATAGAGAAGGTTTACTAGATGAGGAATAGGTAATGGGGATGGTAGAGGGATGAGGTCCTAAGATAGAAATTAGAGGATAATGGGGTGGTATGGGTCTAGTTCTAGATGGTTTGGGTGGTTCCAATTTTTTGATCGATTTAGTCAAAGTTTTCTTTGGTAGAATTGATAGGGTTAAGTCCAACTTTAAATATGGATGAGCTAAGCTATGAGTAGGAAGGATTCATAGGTTCTTGATAGGTTTGGCTAGGGGGTGTAGTGTGGTTTAAAAAATTTAGATTGAGGTGGGTTGGATGGTTCCCCAATGGTTTTGGAGGAAGAAATATCTAAATAGGGAGTTGAGGTAATTATAATTTTGAGGTTAGAGGTAAGTGAGGTTAAAGATTCTTGTTTGTTTTGGTAAGGTAGCCTAAGACGGTGCCAAAAGGTGGTCCTATCTAGATTGGGTTGAGAAGTAAACTCTATATTTTGAACCAATATAGGAAAATGTTTATATATGGGTTTGATTCCTTGGTCATTGGTTTCAAATATTAAACCCATAGGTTGAGGTGAGGGAATAATTTCTTCACCTTTGTCTTGGGTAGAAGGTTTGATGGTTGATGAAGATCATGTTTCTAGGGAAAGAATAGAGGAGATGATCTCCTCCTTTAGAGTAGTTTTCAAAGGAGTGATTAGTTTTATGATAGGTAAGGAGGGTGTTGTTTGTTCAAGTTAAAGAAATGAGGTGGTTATTTCCTTTGTTTGGATGTCCAAAGTAAATAGTAGTAATTCCACCACTTCCATAAGTAGATTATAGGAAGAAATAGTTGAAACAATAGTTGGCTCCTTCAGTATTAATATCAAAAGAGAGGTGGGTAAGTCAATGGTCTCTTCATTTGAAAGAGAGAAGATTTGTTCCTTTGTTTGTTTATCTAAAGGAATAGAAAAATATTATATCACTTCAATAAGTGGGGTGGGAGAAGAGATAGTTGAGTTAATGATTTCATCAACAATAGGTTTAATGGTAAAAACATTAACCATGTGTACTTCATGAGCTTGAGATGATTCTAATTGGCTATTGTCATGGTTGGTGGAAGGTGCATGGTTAGGAAAAGGTTTAAAAAATATGTCTAGTGATTGGTTTGGAGGTGGATTGGGATTATCTAATGCTAGTTCACCCTTGTCAATCATGTTTTGGATAATAGTTTTAAATTTATTACACCTACTAACATCATGTCTGATAACACAATAAAAGGCACATAGATCATTTTCATTATATCATCCATGTGTGGGGTGAGAGGCATCAAATTGTTGGGGAGGTTTGATAGGAGGAAGTTGGATGAGGTTAGTTTTAATCAATTTATCCAAAATTGAAGCATATGATTACCCTATGGGAGTATATTGTCTTGGAGTGGTTCAATTTTGGTTGTGAGTTTATTAGTTTTATGGGTTATAATAATTGGTTTGATTAGGTTGGTTGATAATTGGAGGTGGAGTGGATTTGAGGACAACTATGTTTGTGTTTACCTTTATCTTGGTGTTGGGAAGGTTAGATGCATTGGTGGTTTTGGTTGAAGAAGGGTCATTAGATTTAAAGTTTGAATTTTTGTTTCTCAATTTCAATTTCCCTTCATCAATGGCTCTAATTTCAAGTTTACATGCCATGGTAAATACCTCATCAAAGGTTCTAAAATTATGATTCTAAAGAGTTGGAGAAATATGTTTGGCATAGCCTTGAGAAATGAATTTAATTAGTTCTAGTTGGGGTAATGAAAAATAAATTTGGTTAATGAGACCCCTCCATCTAGATATGAAATCGGCAATTGATTCGTCATCGAATTGCCTAATAGAATAGAGGTCAGCAATGAAAACCTTTTTAGATATATTGAATGAAAAGTGATTTAAAAATATTTTGGCTAGTTGAGAAAAGGAAAAGATAAAGTTCTTGGTGAGAGCATTATACCAATCCAAGGTTGGTCTAGATAGGGACATGGGGAAGGTACAAAGAAGAAGAACATCATCATATGTAATTAAATATCAAAAATGGTAGAATGCTCTCAAATGTTGTTGAGGGTCCTCCTTACTTTGTAACTTGGAAAACTTAAGTAGTTCTCATTGAGGAGGATAATGTCAGATAGGAATAGATGGATGAATGGGTTCATTGTATATTTTATCATAAGATAGAAGGTTATGAGGCCTAGAAATATATGATTCAAGATTAGACATTTTATCCATTAACATCTTAACTAAATATGTTTGAGGTTGGGGAGATCCATAATTAGGTGGTAGGTTTAGTTGAGGTTGGGTGGCTAAATTTTATGGATAAGAGGTGGAAGGTTGAGAAGATGTGACATATTGGTATGTGTTCATGGAAGGTTGGGATGATGCCCCATATTAGTATGTGGGCATGAAAGGTTGGGTACACAATGGTATATATCCTTGTAGATTAAGAACATATTAGTAAGATGTCATGGGTGTTTGTTGAGGGATGAACATGGGTTAGTTTGGAGGTATAGTTGACTAGGTAGGTTGAGGTCAAGTGATGACCCTAGTACTAATAAGTAGAAGGGTAGGGGGTATGGAAAGTACCAAATTTTGAAGAGGGGTAGAGATTGGTTGGTTGGTGGTAAAAAGTGGAATGGTGTAGATAGGGGTGGAAGATATCCCCATGGTAGGTGGGGTATAGGTGATAAGAGGTAATGTTACCCCTACATTAGAGGTGTTGGTTGATATAGGAGGAGTTTGGTTATAGGTTGGAATGTTGGATTGGGTGTCGATGGTGGTAGTAGATGGGATATTGGTAGAAGAAGAGGCTTAGGCAATCAAAAGTTGGGTGGAGGTAAAACCACCCATAAGAGGAGGAGGTATACCATAGGGTGGATCTATGGGAGGAACTAAAGTAGTAAAGGTGCAATGAGATAAGGTATTAAGGTAATTTTAGAAGGTTATGGGGTTGTTATCAAGGAATGTGGAAAAATATGCATCACCCTCAATAACTATTTGAGGCATGGTAGGAGAAGGATAACAAGGAGGAAAATCATCAAAATTTGAAGTACACTCCATAGAGGAAGAGGAGGAGGAAGAGGAAGAAGGTGGTCCTTGGTTGGTTTGATTTCTCATCTATTGTCTAGTAAAGACCATGTGAGAAAATAGGAAAGAAATGATGAGAACTAACACCTCAAACAAAAAACAAGCAAAAGAAAAAGAATCTCAAGACAATACACACATACACTAGGAGTGTATTTAAAACTTAGGATTCTTTTTAGATCATTTTTGGATTATGCCTTAGAAAGTGTGAAAAAAAATTGGCTTGTAGATCAGGTATTAAAGAGGAAACCTAAGGTTGATTTTAGGTTGTGTTTAGGTGTTCAAGAGGGAAATTCGTATTGATCTTCAGTACATGGATTGGTATTAGGGCCTAACCCCTCACTTTACACACTGAAATGATAAAGGTGTTAGGTGCTTAGCCAAGATATACTAAATTTTAAAGTTTATACTCAACTAAAGAGCTGAGTTGGTTCTCCCCTTGGTAATGACCTCCAAGTAGGATTTCTGGGAAAGGGTAAGGTTTACTGCTAGGTAATGAAATCCTAGTCGGGCCTACCTCAAGTTTATTTTGAAGTGTTTATTGATTATGTGGTTTGGACAAGTGTGTGATAACAAGAATGAAAACTATGATTAATTACTTTGATTTTAAGTTACTATATGAACTAAAACAAGCAAGCAATCAATGTAATATAATGGGTTTATTTTATGGCAAAATAAATTTCAAATTTAATTTGATGAGCATAGAATAAATGAAAAAATAAAGGGCACCTATATTATGTTGGGGTCCCACCAAGCATGCCAAATTGTTTCTCTTAATTTCTATTCATTTCTTAATTTTGGAGGAAGATAAGAGACTAATAATAAGGGTGTGGTATAAATACCTGGTTGGTGATGTGCATGTAATCCAAATGATGATGGAGAAATCCTCTTTGGATAGGAAGGAATAACTTAAAAATAATAACACACTAAAAAAGGGGTTGTTAGCAAGATAGTTAAGTTGATTACGTAGCATGAGCTAGATCCAAGAAGCATATGCTTGATAGGAGGCTATCAATCCACTGTTGATACCAATCAAGTTGGAAATAATAAATTAAAATACTTTCATAAATTAAATGAAATTCAATATAAGAATAAATTATAATGTTTGTTAAATAAAATCACTAAATCTAACAAAAATGAGTCAATATTCATGCTACAGGGGATGGGATCTAGTTCAAAAAATCATAAAAGGGTCTATGAAAAAGTAAGAACATAGAAAGTTAGGTTTGGTTGAGGGTAAGGGGCTGAAAATAACTTGTTATTTTATACCATAGTTACCATTGGAAGTTGGGTGAACCATTGATATTTAAGTTGATCATTAGTGGTTGGGTAACTATTAGTGGTTGGGGTTGACCATCGGTGATTGTACTAACCATTGGTGGTTGCCTATGGGTTTCTGAAGATAATCAAAAAAGAATTAAAAAATGGGATTTTGGTTATATAAAGGTTCTATTGAGGATTTTATAGCTATGGAACAAGGTTTAGACAAGTCTAATCAAGTTAGAGAGGTCAAAAATCTGAAATAACAATGCTAAAGTACTAATATATCTATATCTTGTTAGTTAGTTGATGGTTGGAGGCTAAAGCAATTTTTCTATAGTAATGGTATTTTGGCCTCAAAAACAAATTTGATAGAGGCTTGGGTCTCTTTTTCTAATGCTGAGTTGATAGAGGAAGACTGGATGCTAGAGAGATTGAATACCTATGTGCAAGAAGATTGTATAGCTTGAACAGGGACCCATTCTACCTCCCACTCCCCTCCTTTTATAGGCAAAGAGAGATGGAGGATGGAAGGTTCCCTAGAGGGTGAGGTTGTTTATCATGATAATTAGAAGTTTGTTATAATTGCATAAGGTGAATATATTAAATTATGCCTCATTATCTCACACACAACTGGTGATGTGTTAAGAAGGTGAAGAGGTGAGGACTTGACCATTGACAATCAGGATAACCATCAACAATTAAGTTGATCATCGATGGTCAATTTTCTAAGGGTAAAGGGGTAAAAAAAAGGGTTAAAATTTTTGGTTAATATTAAGTTAGTAAGTTGATGAGTTAGATAACTAGGTGGTCAACTAAACTTAGGGTCTAATAGGGGTCCTAAGGTATTTTGACAACTAGAACTATCATGTGCAGTTTTATAGTGTCTACAACAATTATTATAATATTTTTTACCTATCCTAAAAGGCTTAATAAGATATGGATTTTTTCACCTTATTTTGTAATGACCTACCACTCCTTGAAAAAATTCATAGGCTATCTCTTTTTTCATAATTTTCCTGGTACATAGTAAGGTAATTTTAAGGGAGCAACAAGAATTCCCTCCATTATAATTATAGTGAAGTCTAGGTAGTACCAATATTCCCTAATTTATAGGATTGATGTACTCATACCTTAAGATAGTGTATGTAATATTTCCTCATTTATATCAATATAGAAAGGTGGATAAAATAAATTAAAAAAATTCATGATACTTTTAATATTTATATACTCATACAACCTCTAATATTGCAACTGAATTGGATAAGGAGAAGAGGGTGATCTCCAAGGAGATCATGAATGTGGAAAATACATCATTAAAAATCAAACATCGACTAAGTAAGACATCAAGTAACAACTATGACCTTTTTTTATTCCCAATACCTGTTGTTTCAAATTATAATAAATGATCTCTCCCATAAATGATCTTTGCCTCTCATCAATGATCATAGCCACCAAATGGATCAATATATTTTTCACATGTACAATATCATATTCCCAATATAAAATTTTCATGAGTAACATTCCTACCTTGAATTCTAGTTTTATTAATTTATTGGAATAGGAATCAATATTTATTTATTAACACAATGCTCATAGTCTTATTCCCAATCACTCAATACCTCCATGATGTCATGGGTGTCTAATCAGTATTGGGATGCTATGTAATTTTAATGGATCATAGGGTCTATAAGAATATATGTTGATAAAATTAAAAGGATTTTCTTGACTATGTGAACATATGAAGAATGACAAGTGAAAAATTATGATTCACCTAGGTTCCTAGAGAATATGATTTTCATGGATATCTTTGATCTTTGTTGTAAATTACGGGACCACATGAGTATGGAAATTTTTATATGAATAAATAATGAATATAAATCATTTATATAGGTTATATAACAATTAATAAATAAAATAATTTTAAAATGATCTCAAAAAACATGTGGCATTCATTAAATAGCCACATTACTTGGAGTCCCATAATGTGTCTTGGATGAAATACATTTCATTAGGGTTGATAGGTACATAAACATTCACTAAGTGAATATAGATTAAATATGTTCTACTTGTATAATCACACTTTAAACAAATTTGTGAAAACATAATTAGATAAACAATGAGAAAAAACTATAGATGATAATCACCTTAATGAAAGAATACATAGTTCTCACAATTTGGAGTTCCTAAAATTGAGGTGTTATTTAATGGTTACTTTGTTTTCTAAAATGAAATCTAATAAAACACTAAACTATTTAAATTCTGAATAAAGTTACAAAATATACAAAACCTAAATGTAAAATATAATGATTTATAGAATTTGAAATGAGCTATAAATAGTAAATTCTAATAGAAATGCAAACCTAGCCTGGATCTAACTTTTGTTGACTATGTGGGTAGGTAGTTCACTACTATAGAGCTAACTAGGAGCATATATTAATTATATTATAGTTAAAAATAGAATCCTAAAATATACTAGGATAGGGTAGTTAATTACAACCTTATCAATTGGCTATAGTCATGCTTGGTTTGAATATTTGATTGATTTTATTGTATGGGAACCAAAGGATGTATGAGATGGTTTGTTGTGTATTTTCATATGTCGATGTGACATGGGAAAGTACTTGTAATTTAAAACCCTACTACCTTCACATAAACTAAATCAAGATCAAATACAAAAAGGGGGAATCAGGCAAGGGGATTAGCCAAATTATCCATAGGAAACCATGTGTAATATGAGTGATACCTACATAGTCCAAAATGGCCTCAAGGCGATGTATTTCTCCCTCACAGAGTGAGTGTGTGGATATTCATATTTTTATATATTGATGTAACTAGTAAATGGAATTGAATTTTTGACAATGATTTCCCTTAACATGTAATAAAATATCTTCAATCTTAGCTTATGAATATTATAATAAATCAAAACTTGAATTGTAAATTCTAGTGCTATTTTTCTCAATGTGTAGTATAATTTTCTAAGTGATTTTCAAATAGATAAATTAATGTATTGAGTGGTCTTGATATGCTTATATAGTTGTATATTTAAAAATTTTGTCATCCAACTTTGACAAAATCATGGGAGGGTTGACATGGAGTGTTTAAAATATGAAAATTTATCATTGGAGCATGGGAAAAATATCGCACTAGTAGACATGGCTAGGTTGCAGCCCTATCTGACCTAGTGTGGTCTTATCACATAAGGATTAATACTGATATAATTTGGATGAAAAGAGTATGTAAGAAGATGTCTAAATTATTTTTTCAATAATTGCAAGATAATGATTAAAATAACTCAGTATCTCATATATATTGCAAGTTAACATAATGGTGAATAGGCCAAACAAGGAAAGGACACAAAGATTAAATATTTTCAAGAAATTAATGATTAAATTATAGGGTCTAAATTTTCCTCCCATTTATTATAGTGATGCAATGAATTTGTATTACTATACCAAATAAGATGTGAAGCTAAGTGTGTAAACACACATTATCTTTTGATGTGAATCTAGATTGTGCAAGTTACCTCAATGTAAAACCTACAACAATGCCATTAAAGGTATGTATTGTCCATATTTGATAATTTAAAATGTGAAAATGAAAATTTGAAAATAGATCAAAGAAATAAACACTTGAAATAGTATGTAACATAATTTCCCTATAAATTGAAAGTGGAGAAGTATGTGTGCCCCCTTATTGAGGCATTTGGAGAAACATTGAACCTTTGGAAAATTGAGATTGAATAATTCTCAATCAGATAAAATTGTACAAAGGATGACATAAAACATATTTAATTTTAAAATTTAACATTGGAATGAGGGAGACAAGGTCACACTAGTGGACAGGGACAAGTTCTAGCCCTATCTAACCTAGTGTAGTCATGTCCCAGAAGGATTGAGACTACTAAAATTTGGTTGATAGGAGTCTATATTTAGATTATGGATGTATGAATGATGTTTTATATAATTTCATGATAATTAGTATAATTATGAAGGATCTCATAAATATTTCAAATTATCATAATGGTGAATAGGCTAAGCAAGGTAAGTATGTCAATATTAAACATTATCAAGCACTTAATGATATAATTTGAGTCTACATGTAAAAATATTTAAAATGATAAAAACATCATAAGTGAGGAATATTTATTAAGTCTATAAAAAATTCCACCCACTAAAACTTATTTAAATATAATGTGACATTTGACCATTAGAGAAATAAAATAAAAACAAGAATTATCTAATGCATTTCATTAATTTTTTCATATGAGTTTCAAATTATTTAGAGGTCTTAATTTATTGGAAAGAAATGG
>JARHVA010000203.1:3165000-3302500 GCA_037957365.1 Torreya grandis | reverse complement strand
ACTATTTGGTGGCACACATAACTAGTGCTATCAGATGGTACTACTAACCTAGATATATCAACCAAATTTTGAGTCTATACAATCATCCTTCCATTCTTTTTGTATTTTGAAATGTTTAAGAGTTTCTTATCAATCATCTCTACATGCAGGTTTTGTATTTAGAAATTTCAATAATAAATTCATAATTAAATTTTAACTTTTAAGTGTACATTATCTTATTTTTTTGATATTTTACTCAAAATTGATTGAGATTGGCCTTGAAAAACCTCAATAAACCCCAACATTTCATCTACTGATGTCTTCTTGACCATCTGTTCAAGGTATTTACATTCCATGTTTTGGTTTTTTAGTTAAATTTTCTTAGATTATAGACTTTATTGATTGGAGTATTGCCTATTATAACTCAAACCACCCCCATCACTCTGAATATGACACACAAATTGGAGGACATATTATATCCAACTACAAGTATTAAATCTTTAATTTAAAATTAGCATTGTTTTTAATTTTTAAAATTTATCTTTTTTCTAATATAATTAATTTTTATATGGAAACCTAAATTTTTGAGGAAAAATATGCCAAAGCCACCACCATCTAACCCAATTTTCAAAAGGGGGAAGAATATTTCATTTTAAAAACCTAGTAGAGGAACACTACAATTGTCAGGTTTCTGACTTCTCAAATTTCTTTTTTCAAATATCTATCTAGTGCACAGAGATTAACCTATTTTCAAAAAATCAATCTTGATGAGGAATATTTGGGGATTGAAATTAGAGAATGAAGTGGCAGTAGTGCTTTCAATCCCCATGATTTTATTCAGGGTCTAGATGTAACTGATCTGAAGGAACCTTGTACCTCTTCACCCCCACCCCACTAGCTAATGTTGACTTGTATGATGATGGTGTGACTAATTTTTAATTAAATAATTTCTTATCAAAAATTATTATTTTAAATCTTAATTAGGGAGTTATAAATGATTTTTAAAATGTATTTGTTTGGGAATTTTGGGCAAAATCATTAATAAAATAAATAAATGCCTGTTATCACAACCATTATTAGAGAGAGATTTGTTTTTATTAGTTCAATATGAACCCACAAAGATTGAATATTTGTTTGGCCAAGCTAAATTTGGGTCCATATCTATTTATAATAATTAAAATGATAATTTTTTGAGTATTATGCTAAATAAGTTGGATAATTTAAATGTTGAAGCCCAAGCATATTTTAATAAATGGGAAAAATACACCAACCTTGTTATTGCAAATGCCAAAAACTAAAAATATTTGATAATGTATCATAATTTTTATCAAATATATCATTGTTATTTTAGTTCATTACTTGTATATAATTAGATTTCATTTTTCATTGTAGGAAGAATATGAGATTCTGAAAAACGAAGTCGAGGTCCTCAATGTGCATTTGAAAAATACAAGATTTTTTTATATTCTACCATTCAATTAAAAGAGATTCTAGTTATATTAAATAGATAGAACACACCTAAGAAAATAATTAAGGAGAAAGGATGGGACCTTGTTGCTTTATTGAAGAAAAAATATGTTGATCTAAGTCTATTTTCCACAAGAGATGTTGTGAAAGAAGAAAAAGAAAATTTTGCTCATATTAATTATGTTGTAGAAGATCTTCAAAGGGAATGCATATTGAAGGACAACATAGAGGAATGGAAAGAAGGTATTTTTAAGGATGGTGGTAACAATGTGGATGATGGGAGTGACAAAGTGACTGAGGTATCTTTACCAAAAAATTGATATTTTTTGATGTTTCAAACTCATTGTTATATTTGAAAAGATAATCTTATGTTTTTTTAAAAATAATTTGAAATGACAATGTTAAGTTTGAATTTTCAAAGATAAACTTATTAATTTTTAGTTACTCTTACTTTAATGAGTTATGGTTCATTTATCATATTACATGCATATTATGAGTTGATGTAGTTCAAAAAACATGGTGATGTGGATTGTAATTATTTTTTCTATGGATTTGGACTAAGAATGAATTTGAATTTGATTTTTTTTATGTTGCAAAATCATTATTACATTTGAAAAGATAATATTATGTTTTTAAAAAAAAAAAATTAAATGACAATGTTAAGTTTGAATTTGTAAATATTAGTTCATTAAGTCTCAATTACTCGTGTTACTAAGTTATGGTTCATTTATCATCTTACATGCATATTCTTAGTTGATGGAGTTCCATGGTGATGTGGACCAGAATTATTTTTATATGGACTTGGATTGAGCATGAATTTGAATTTGATGTTCTTTCATCTTGTTTAATTATTGTCATTGTTTTAGATAATGGAAAAGTTGTACTTATTATGGATGTAGAGTCCAGACAATAATTATAGTTTGTTTCTAGTCAATGGAATTGTCATTGATCTATTTGACAACAACTAAGTTAAACATTTATTTTTTTGAATGAGAATTTAATACAAGTCAATGATGAAGGTTTTTCCTAGGTTGTTGTTCTACACTTGAATATTCATGAATTTATTTTTTATTTTCATTTTAGTCATGTTTTTTAATAGGCTTGTTATCTTCAATTAGCTTGGTATTTGACTTCAATATTCATATTTTAAAGCTAAAAGTTAAGGTTAAAACTATTGATATGGTGTTACAATATCAAATCTATGTTTTTAAAAAATTAATAAAAATATGTATTTTAAAATATAATCTTATAAAAATATAGAAATATTATGACCCTTTTGAAATTTTGAATAACGAATTAAATAAAAGGGAACATTACATGATGAATGGAATAAATATTTCAAATGACAATGTTATCAACAATTTTAATGAATAAAATATTTGAAGGGTTTTACAATATCAAAAATGATATGAAATTAGATTTTAATCTTTAGAATATGATAACTGTATCTGTTATTCATCGCAAGTGACATTTGTATCTGTTATGTCAGTGGCATATTCAGTGTCAATTTTTACATCCTATGTGTTGGTCATTATATTCCTGATGCCTTTATTTTATTTAGATAACTCTATGTTTCTAGAGCTCTTTGATAAGAAAAAATCTCCAAAGCATAACGTGAAACATCCAATCTCAAACAGGTTTCTAAATTTTTATTCAATTTATTTCAAAATTTTGACTAAATGAAAGATAATGCACCAAATACTCTTTCTTCTTGTACTGATCCTAAGATAATTATTTGATAAAGTTCATATAATTAAAATTATTCACTAATAATTTCCTTTATGATGATACTGGAAAAAAAAAATTCCATAGCCGTATAATTTACCTCTTTTTTGTTGGTTCACTTAGAAGGTGATATTATTTAAACATTGTAATTAAAAAATGTGTTGACTGAGATGTTAGTAAATCCTTTCCAAAAATACATTTAATTTCAACTCTAATGACTTATACATATTTATTTAAATTCTTAACAAGAGAACCCATGTATTTGTGAAATAAATTACTCATCAACTTTTGACAATTATCACTGTTCCAAAATATGGGATTAACAATTGCCATGGCCTTTAACAAATCATCCCTTTGAAAATGATATCTAATATTGGTAGATAAGTTTTGTGAAATTAAACTCAATTTTATTTGTGTTTTAGATATAACAGTATCATATAGAATATGTTTTATAGGTAGTTATTCAGTTTCAGCTCCCACAAGATCATGTGTTCTATAGAAAATATGCATTGGTATCTCCTTACCATTAACGATGACACAAATATGATCATTTATATTTAATTTGAAATAGATTTTAGGATACTTAAAATTTGTCAAAATTTATCAACTTCTAAAAATAGGTCCCTGAAAGTTTTCATTTAAAGTGTATAATATATCTAGAGATTTATATACTCATTTTCTCAACCATATGAAATCAATAATATAAATGGATCTCTCCTGAGAATGTTTCATTAAAAAATTAATTTATTTAAACATTGGGATAATTTCACATAATTTCAATAATGTTTCCAAATATGTTAAAATTTACAACAAATCTTTTGCATTGTCAACTTCTCTATGGTATTTATACATAAAACCTATTAATGATGGATATTCTTAAAAAATTATGCATGCAGGTTCATATATAGAAATTTATCTTGTATCAACATATTTCAAAAAAAATTTACCATCAATCACTCTTATTGTAAATTTTTAGAACTCCAAAAATGTTTTTAGACTGCTTGGCATATAATCATGTAAGTCACAAATGAGATCTTCCAATTTTGTGACATTAGCAAATTTTCTAATTATTTTGTGTGCAAGATTCATCCTATGATCCATGCAATGAATTGGAATCATATATGGGGTAACTATTATTTGTATTCAAACACACACATCATTTATATGACCCTACATAATTGATGCACCATCAACCCCAACACACACCAAAATTGTATCTAGTGTATAATCATACACCCTAACATTATCTTTCAAATTAGATACAAAGAAATTGTGATGATTTCAACATTACAATTTTATACCATTTTATAAACTACTAATATATGAGGTTATCTTGAATAGCTATAAAAAATATAAACATGCATGTAAACCCATGATGTTTTGTCAATTATTGTGACCTCATCAATGGACAATGAGATGAATAGTGAATTTTTTATTTTTTATTTCAAATCCTCTTTCTCAACCATTTCTAGACATTTTTCTATTTCCTAAACACTATTATATGACCAATGTGATTATGGAATATCAATAAATCCATTATGTTGAGATAAAATCTTATAATATAAAAAATCAAAAATAGGTCTATCCTTTTTTTAAATGTGGTATATATATATATATATATATATGGCTTTTAAATGGGACTACATAACTTTTCCAAATTTAACTTTAATTGTTCCCCCTTTCTTAGCAAGATGTTTTTTATGTTTCTTATCATTTTCGTACTTGTGTACATATCTTACATGCATGCATTATTCCAAAATTTTACACCTATGTTCTTCTTATCTATCCATCTGTGTGCTTCATTATCACATACATTTTTACCCAATGTTTCTCAATTGTTTCCAACTTAAATTGCATTATGTGTTACTTTCCTAGTTTACAACTACACATTATACATCTATATTTTATTGGAGTATCATTACCATTTTCATGTTGTATAGATTTAATGACATAATATTTTAAACATTTATAAATTATTGATGCTTTCTCTCTCGTAGGAACCTATTGGATCTTAATCTCTCTAAGTACATGCCTTAATGGGTGCACCAAGAAAGGTTTTGGTAGAGGTTCTTCTTAGGATTATTGTCCCTATACTAAAACCATCTATCTACATAACCATCTCCTAAAAACACTTCCCTAAATTGTTCCTCATATTTTTCACCCTCATCTAGTCATTTCATTAGCCCCTTCCTAATCATAAATATCTTTTTGATGGTTTATGTTACACTTCCATCCCCACTAACCTTGTACTCTAATTGATAAAACTTGTTTAGGGTCTAGGTCAGCCCCTGGCCCACCTAGACCAAGACCTAATTTATTTTTATGAATAAAGATACAAAGTTAATTGGGCTAACTTGCTAGCTAAATGCTTAGAAAGGTTTAGGGTTAGATTCATCTATATATACACATTTATTTCATCATTTATTAGATAAGAGAAAAAGAAGAGCAATATATCATGCATCTACTTATCCACCATTCTACTTGAGGAACATGCTTAGCATTTCAATAATTTATTTGGAGATATAGATCTTGTCTTGTGGAGAAGTATTTTAGATGCATAGAGAAGTCATGTAGCCTAGAGATAACATATCCTTATTATCCTTACATACCACAACAACCTATTGTGAATCACCTTGGCCAAGAGAGAGATTGAGGCTCGACATGTTTGTATTCAAAGGTAAGTATTCCTAACTTTGTTCCTCATTTTTAAGAGTAGATAGACTTTCATTTTTATTTCTCTCCCATGAATTAGGATTTACTATACATTGATGTAAGTATAGATATTTTATGCATGTTTAATTTTTTGTGTTTATTACCCTCACTTTATGCCATAATATTGGGTGAGCACTAGATTAGATTTTAATTTACTTGTCATATAATTTTGTGAATATGAAAACATAGAACATAACTATGATTATTGCATGGTGTTTCTTGACTAGAGGCTTTAGAACCCTCTCTAGTGATGGTATTGTGGTAAGATATCCCTTGGTTAGGTCTAGAAGATCCATCTTGGTCATAAACCTAAATATCTAATGTATCAACAATTAGACATGTAAATAGGATTTATCTTATTTAAGATAGGATTTATTAATAGATCAATTACATTTCTCTCTGTATACATTATGGTGAACCTATTGTGAATCAAACCCTTGTCATTTTTATTTAACACTTTTATTTTGTCATCATATTATACTTTTCTATATTTTAAGTACTATATCAAACCAATCAGTATATTTCTAACATTCTTTTCATAGGTTTAACACAATCACTCCAAAATAACTCTATTTTATTTGTGCAAGTCTTTACCAAATATAGGTTACTAGATTGATTGGTTCAACATAATCTTATTCATCATCTCCAGATTTACATGCATAGTATAACTAGTTGACTCTATCTCTTATTCTCTTATATCAACATATAGGTCTAAAAATATAGTCAAACTAATTGTCTTTGTTCACTATTTTGCTTTCATCATATAGGGTTTTACAAACTTGGTCGAGCCAGTTGACTCAATTAGCAAGATTTTAAAACAACATTTAAACATCACAACATAAAAATTTGAAATCTAAAACATATTTAAGCCCACTAATGTTCATTCCTTTCTCTCTTTATCATTTCAGTTCTTCTTTCAGTATTTTTTTCACAATTTTTTAGTCTATAAAATTGTAACCCTATATCCAACTAGGTTGATCTATTCAACATAGTTCTATAGTCTATCTTCCATCTATAATACATAGTCAACTTATTCAGTTATGTTCATTTAGATGTTGCTTCTATAGAATAGTAGTGACCTAATTGAATTTGTTCTATAATGTTTACAGATAGTTTCACCAAAACTAACTCTGTATGATTCTCAATTAAGGAATTGACCTATATTTGTTAGTAATTAATTCACATTTTATTTTTAGTTATTTTCATGCTTATAGTAAATCACATATATTAAATAAGTGGTTTTTTAAATTACCATTTTAGTCACACTATTTTGTTCTTTTTCACATACTACCAAATACTTTTTATTTAAAAAGCATTAAATTTTTTTGCCTCCCAAGGTTTACCTTCTTGGATTTCATCACCAAGGGGGAAGCTGACTTGATTTTCTAGCCAAGTATAAACACGTGGTTGATTATATATATTGGTAAAGAACCTGACACCCTTATCATTGCAGGATTGTGAAGTGATGGGGTAATCCCCAATAACAAGATAGTATCATCACCAATACAGATCCCTTTCATCTTAAACACCCTAAAACCAACCTTAGATTGCCTTATAGTTCCTTATTTTAGCCAACTTTCCTATCACATTAAAATTAAAATTTATTATAACTTAATAACACTTAGGATTAACAATTAGTTAGCATTTATTTTTTAGTTTTTGCTATCTCTTTGATCATTGTAAGTTGTATTGCAAAGATTACATTGGCTAGTTTTGTTTCAAGGTTTGTGTTGTGTGTTCCAATTAGATCAATCACATTGATCCAATTATTTGTGATTAATTCATTTTTATTCATAAATATCTTGAATTTTTTTTATCTATTTCATAACACTACCATTTTGGTTGATACAATCTCTTATATATTGTCTAGCCTTCCTACCTATAGTACACAATTGATCTATTTGACTGTGTATCCTTATTTATTTATCCTATTCCTTTTTAGTAGTAAAAAATCAACCTACATGACTATGTATCCTTATCTTCATTTTCAAGTTACTATTTATTAGTACACATTCAATCTACAAGAATGTGTTCTCTATTTCTTTGTTTTGTTCCATGTTTTATAGAACACAGTTGCCCAGTTTGACTATGTAACCTATTTTTTGATTTTATCTTTGCATCATCCTTTTTATCCTCCTTATCTCATTATGAAATTATTGTTAGAGGATAACACATAATTAAATCTAACAAACATGATGATATTTACCAATCCCAATAGGTTTCCCTAAAAATAGCTTATGGATTCCATTTTAAATGAAATCAATATGTTTATAGCCACTCACACTACCAATAATGGGAATCCTCCTCATTAATCATCAGTTTTTAATCCTCTTTTATCCTTAGAATATGATATTTAATTAGATTACATACCTAAAATTCTCTTCTTTATTAACAATTTTACTCAACATCAAGGAAAAGACCCTTTAACTATTTACAATCTCATGATAAGTGGTCAAGTAGAGGAACCCCATTCACCCTCCCATACATTATCTTATGGATTTGGAGGTGACACCTTATTTATTTCTCAACCTCTCTCTTTTAATTTGACTCCTTATCATACTATGACCTCTTCTTTGATCTCTTCAACCTCCATGCCAAGTATCTTCACTAACATGGTGGGTTCAACATCTAGTGGCATTTTCCAAGGCCCCCTCCTCCTCCATCAAACCACTAGTGCATAATTCAATACCAATGCCACTCATTCTAGTAGTGTTTCCTTTTCTTCCAATGCCAATCCTTCCACTAGTGCATCTTTTACTACCAAATCCACTCTGGCTATTGGTGTTTCCTTTTCTTCCAATGCCAATCCTTCCACTAGTGTATATTTTTCAACACATGATAATCATGTTATTAGTTATTCCTTTTCTACCAATTATTACCATACCACTAGTTTCATGAATTCCACTACTCATAATGCAACCCAAACCACTAAAACCAATTCCATTGCTTTGTATGCCATGCAAACTAGTTAAAATGATGCTCAAACCCATCAACTATTATTGAAAACTCATAATCAAATGAATGATTTTCAAACCAATAATTCCAACCAAATGATGCAAATGAAAAATCATCTCATTCACCTTCAAAATAAACCCCAAAAGGTTTCATGGGGATCACAGAATCAAAATGCCCCCACCCCCCCTTAGGGATTCCCATGGCAACCTCATTCCTTAAACACCCCTTATTAACAAAATGATCAAACATCTTCAAAATAAACCTCTTATACCTCAAATTACCAATATTGACATAGGAGGTATCACACCTACTATTAGTTATAATAGGTCAACTAATCCTACCTTACATTTAAAAACATTTAGTGATCTCTACAAAGATTGGGTCAAACTAAACACTTTTGTTGCTACAAATCTATTACAAAAAATTCTTTCTAGAGATGCATTATATTGGTACAATCAACGTAAATCCCATTATATCACTATTTTGGAATATATAATTAAATCCCTATTACAAGAGTTTCAAACTAGTGATCTCCCTAATAATATCTTGGTTCACTTTATCAATTATAACAAACTTAAAAAGGAAACTGCATAAGATTTCATCAAAAGATGGAAGACCTTGTCTAATAAGTGTGATCATAACATGGTGGATGATAACATATTTCATTTATTCATTAATGATATTTATCCCAAGTTACAATATCAGGTTAGGATTATTTCTTCAAAAACTTTGGAAGAAGTGCTTGACCAAGCCCAACACCAAGATTTTCTCATGCATCAATTTAAACCATCCCAACCTCTTGTGGTCTCTCTCGTGCTCATTAAAAATAAAAAATTTCATGCTATAAATGATGGTGTCATAAATTCTTATGATACCATTCACAATATTCAATCCAATCACTCCCAACAACATTATGGAGCATGCCTCCCCTCTAAATAACACCCATAATCTTAAATTTTTTCAAATAAACAACATTAATGTTCATAAACCATTATCCTTAGCTAAGATTCAAAATAATATACCATGAAATATATGATGAGAGTTTTATCCCACTCATCCTATGAAATAATGGTGTGACCTAAATAAATTTTGTTGGTTTCATGCAAGTTGGGGCCACTCTCATGAGAATTGTAAATAATTACATAATTTAGCTATGTATTTCCTCCTTGTCTCAGATTTGATCATGATTCACTCATATATAATCACTAAAAATCATATGATATAAAATTTAAATCTCATGAAGTATAAAAAAAAAATTAAGCTTTGAACCAGGCTAATGCTCATCTTACCATATATAAAGATCCTCTTCCTAATCATCAAGATAGAAATGACAAGCCTACTTCCACAAATAATGCTTAAATTATTATCGACCTAAATTATGAAGATAATTTGGTAAATATGAGTAATATGTGAATGGTAATTGATTTCATTGATTATAATCCAACCCACACACACAAAACCTCCCAAACATTGTGTTATTCAAGATTCTTCCTTATTTCATCTAACAAAGTTAGGGAAAGAGGACCTTATCTCTTTCCAAGAAACACTTGAAAAAACTCAATTGGATCACATTTCTCACACTATCTCTACAACTCCCCCAATATCTACACCCATCAACAACATTTCTCAACCTTCCAATAACATTTATTCAAATTAATCACAAGAAATTCCCAAGTCAACTACCCTATCATCTAAAAATAATCAACTGATTTATCCCCAAACTAAAATAACCACATCTTATCAACATAAGTTTGAATGAACTTCAAATTCTTCTTCCCAAGATCTCCTACAACATTACATGCCTCTATCTAGCATTCCCCCCATGGGTTATTATGAATGGGACCCCATCATGGAACTTACTAATCTCCCATCTCAAATACCTTTTTTTGAACTCATGTTAGCTTATCTTTCTCATTACAACCACCTAATGTAATTATTATTCAAAATGCAAATCCCTTATCCTCCCCTAGCAGGATGTGAAACTAATTTATTTGGGTCTAAATATAACATCTTACAATAATGAGATGAGAATTCTATACACGTTGATGAAATAATGGATACTTCTCTTTCCCTCAAATTTTCTATTACTTCTATGATCTCAGATAATATTCTTCTTTTCATGGATGATCCTCCACTTTTTATTATCATTAAAATTCATGATATCTAAATCAAGCATGCTTTTATTGATTAGGTTTATGGTACCTGTGTCGCATCCCTCAACTTCATTAAAACTCTCAGATATTCTAAGTGTAATCTTAAGTATACGTTTAGTACATGTTGAGGTTATGATAGAATTAAAATTAATCTTCTAGGTTATGTATGGATTATTATTACCATCCCACATATCATTATTTAGGTGAAATTTATGATATTTAAATTTCCCCTTTCCTATAACATCTTTCTTAGTAGGATTTGGACTCATCACATGAGGAGTATCAACTCATCTACCTACCAACGTGTCATGTTTCCCCATAATGGTGTTGTTGTAACATGTAATTTAACCCTTATTATATTTTTTTTTAGGCTCTCTCACTCTTGGCTACAAAATAGGATCAACCCCAGGTTGTGGGTATCCTATGATGGGGTTAAACCTCTAGAGAAGGTTGGTTCCTCTTGGTAGCTCACATAAACTATTGATTATTCTTGGAAAATGGATACAAGGGTTTTAATATATGAATAAAAACATAAATAAGGTGATGCAAAAAAATTAAGGACACTCTAAATCACATGAAAATTAATAGTAAGGTAGCTTAAAGATAACCCTTAATCACACAATCTCTTAAACTAGTCATTTGAAATCAATATTTCTAAAACTAGGCCCACTATACAAGATATGAAGCATGGAGGATCATCAAATTCAAACTACACCTTCATCAATGACAAAAAAATCATAAGTTTAAACCTTAAAAAATGGCAGAATACCTACAAAAATGCAAGAAAGAAGGATAATTACCAAGGAAGCACACCTTTCCACAAAGTAATCATGCACAAACTGACTAGAGCACTAGATGTAAGCAAGAGATAAGAAAAATAAATTGTTTTATTACTTCAAAAGGTTGTTTTTAAAATTTTGACAGGTTTTTACCTTGTTAAAAGAGAGTATATCTTTACAAATGAGGAGAAAGGGGATATATAAGAGAAAAAGGAAGGGAGAGAAGAAAAAACTCTCAAAATTCAATAAATGTAACTCAACTACCTTCCATGGAGTCTTAAAAACATTTAAATTACTTAATCATTGATCCTCTCTTATCAAATTAATCTTCAAAGGTAAAAAGTGTCTTCAAGCTCTCCCATTGGCCTAAATAGGCACTAGACGACAAAAATTCTTTGAGGATGATGATGTCACACTCCACTGACTTTTAGAAAAGTCTCAAAAGATATATAATCCTCATTTAATTCTCCAATTTTATCCTCAACTCCCCAAACTTCTCCACTTGACTTCTACACCCCATTCCACTTGGCTTTTAGAAGCTACTTGGCAACATAGTTAGTGATTCTGACATTTGATGCTTGCACTAACCTTGAAGGTTTGTTTTGAGTTTTTAATTTTTGATGTTCTATTTTTTTACCACTCATATTTTCTCCTCCAACCTGAAAAAGACACCATGTAACCTAAAAAACTCTTGGACTCCATTGATGGAGGCCTTCAAGCTTAAGGTACCTTCAATTAACTATCCTAAAAGCTACTCCCAAGGCCATTTGTCACCATGATAAGCAATTTTTATCCTTTATAAATTTTCAAAGATTCCATATCATTCCTATGAGGGAGAAAACAAAGTTTTATACCTATTTTAATCCCTACAATAACAAGGTGGAAATCTCCATTAAACCTGTAACATTCACAAATTATTAAAAAACTTAGGTTTTTAGCCTTTTAGCTCAATAAGGCACACTAGAAACCCATGGTAAATGATAATAATGAAATATAATGGTTATATAGGTTTAATTAGGCTTCTTCCATGCATTTATAACATTTCTTTCTTTGGATACCTATAAAAATGGGTATTTTTAAGCCATTTTGGGCCTCCTAGGCACTAACACATCCAAATTTATTCTAAAAAATATGTAAAACATGAACTTAAAATATTACCCTACATGATAAAGGTTATTTTCAAGTGATTTTAGGTTATTTCATGGGCTTATGAGTTTAAGAACTCAAAACTAGTCAAAATAGGGTCTTTGGTAGCTCAGACAAGCCTTACCTTCTTGATGATTGTTCATAAAATATAGACCTAAATTATATAACCTCTTGACATATATATTTATTACATATCCCCTTAAAATTTAATTAGAATTTTTTGTTCCCATGTAGAATGTGTGCAAAGATACATACGTAAGAAGTTAGCTTATTGGGGTTTGCATGTATTCTAGACCTACTTATAGTCTTAACGATAGTTCATAAACCTCAGAACCTAAAATAGACTAAATAATTAATGCATTTAAATTATATGTGTCCTAAAAACATACTAAAATAAATTTTCCCAATTTCTTATGTGGTGAAATATATCAGCCTTTGAATATGGGGCTCGAACTAAGTGTCTTACACTGTAGTAACTCAAATTAGTTTTGAAGGACAAATAACATTTATTTTGACTATATTTTATTTGAAACACCTTTTTTAACCTTTAAAATATCCTTATACATCCTATTAGAGTCATCTTTCTTGATAGTGTCTGAATGTGCCTCAATGTGATATAGGCCTTCTAGGCCTTAAGACTAGCTTCTAAGTCTAATTGGCCAAATCTAAGTTTTGGAGGTCTAAATGATATATAAAATATGATTATCACATGTTTATTACCTTATACACCCTATATTATCCTCTTCAAATGATCAAACTTCAACTTTGCTCTTCATGGTCTCTTAAGATTGCTTGTAGACTGTATGAGGTTTGGGTAAAAAAAGTGACTATCTGCACCTATGGTATGATATTAAATATAATATGAATATATTTTAATAGTACAAATTAATATTTTTACCAAATTTTATGTCTTTATTAAACCATTAGATATCTCAAAACGGTAATGGAGCTGACTATATTTTGACTATGGGTAAACATGGCTTCATGTAAACATGCTAAAGGACTAAAATGGGTCTAATAATTATTGATAGGTTTTTATTAGGCCATATAAAACCTTATTTTAGTGTTATATAGCCTCCAATAGTTACATTTTTCAACCTATACACCCTATCATCACACCATTTCTCTTAAAGAAACCACATTGTGACTATGTCTAACACTATTGTAGGTGGTTTCATGAGAATTAGAGGTGATAATATATTAATCGCACTCACTTGGTACCTTTTAGACCTATAAAGTCACTTTAAATCATCTCTCATCCCTTTCTCTAGCATATTCACTCCTTAAACAATATTTTTAGGCTTTACATAGTCCTATTCCCATATAGTAAACTTGTGTACTATAACTTGGTGAGTTGGCACTACTTATATTGGTCTAAAAAGTTTTAGAGATTTCAATTTGTCACTTTAATTTAATTTTGAACTTCATAATCATCCATAAATAAAATGGTCGTGACTTTTACCTTAAGAGCATGTGACTATGTGAAATGAAGATGACCACTTAATATGACTATACGTGGACATTTTCATGATTGATCTTGGTTGTATATTGCTTGGGAAACCCTCTTAATATGGTTCCTAACCTCATTCACATAATCACTTTCTCATATAAATATTTATATGACATGAAACTCTACCATCAGATCACTTTGATCTCATGCCCCTATAACTTGGAGATAGGCCTGTACTCTTGTATGGATGTACATGGATGTCATAAGGTAAATGACTATGTGTTTGTGTCATTGTAAATTAAAGGCTCAACATAAATCATCACACCATACCCTTTAACTCTCAAATATATATATATATATATATATATATATTTGAGAGTTAAAGGGTATGGTGTGATGATTTATGTTGAGCCTTTAATTTACAATGACACAAACACACCGTCATTTACCTTATGACATCCATGTACATCCATACAAGAGTACAGGCATATCTCCAAGTTATAGGGGCATGAGATCAAAGTGATCTGATGGTAGAGTTTCATGTCATATAAATATTTATATGAGAAAGTGATTATGTGAATGAGGTTAGGAACCATATTAAGAGGGTTTGAAAAGACTATGTTGTAGGTAAACATTCCTATGAAATTTCAAATGTTTGAGATTTATTCTCACTTATTTTTTACCCTTGATATAAATCTCATAAACATCTCCTTGTCATACTGTATTCTTCATACCATCATTCTACCTTCTTGAAAATAGACCCCTCTCTATCATATACTTGATTGTGCATTAACTTAGGCCCTTGTACAGACTAAGTTAGATTTTTAGGGTGATTATATGGATTTAAGAATTTATAATATGTACATAAATCCTAAAAAATTCATGCAATGGTCTCCATTAGTTTCAATAACCTCACTTGAAGGTCAAACTCTCTAAAAGTTTTCACTCATTGTTTTTCCCACTCCTTGGGCTTATGATGCTTGTTTAACATACCTATAATATTCCCTTTTATATCTCCTAAAGTATATTATGGGAATGAAACAACTTTGAACACTTTAAGGACATAAAATAGACCTCCATGTAAAAATTAAGTTATTTCATTGAGTATAACTCAAAAAATTCATCTTTTGGGGTTGCCTCAACTTGGCTTGTCAAATTTATGAGTGTGTGTAGGTATGATTTTTTCCATTTTATTGAGTTTTACGAGGTTACAAGACATAATTAATTTTTCATTAGGACTTTTAAGTACCACCATAACTATTCCAATCATTATTTTTCCATTATAAATCAAGAAAAATAGGTTCTATCTATAAGATTTAAGGTGACACAAACCCTTATAATATAGAACAATTCCAATAACATGGTGTATTTAAAATTCCAACCATTGAACCCTTACCTAATGTCCCAATTAGGGAATCTCAATGTTTTAATTATCCTATTAACTCTAACTGAGGTTAACATGGTCACCCCAAACTCATTTGGAACATACCACCTATCCTCTTAGATTTTGATGATGATGAGCCAGACTATATTAGTATCAAGATCAAAACTTTAGATCTCTCTCCTTATCTCATTTCTCAACTCCTTCCATCCTTGAATTTGCATTCCCATCAGCCACATATCAATTATATACCCATAGTGTTAACCAAATTTTGACATATTATTCATCACACAACATTCGATGAAAATATCATACCTAGTTTCACCATTGACCTTCATACACCCGATTATGATGATGGTTATAATTTAGATTATCCATTTTTATGAGGACTTGTCTAGGCTAGAGATGCCTAGATCCTTAGATATCACACTTCTTTGTTTCATTATTTACATTCATTTTCTCATATTCCTTCTTTTATAATTCTTAATTCTAGTATTCTTATTTTTTCTGCAAGGTAGAGATGGAGTGATTTCATGGTACACCTATAGTTTTGGTAAAGCCTCTTAGGAACATTCTTATGGATCATGTTATGTATGGTCCTTATATTTTTTATAGATTCCAAGATCTTTATAGCCTACTTACCCCATAGATGTTTTCTACTCCTCTTAATCCTTCTACATGTTAAACTTATTCCTCAGCTAAACCTAGTTTGGTTCCCACTCTTGTTCTACCTTTAGTTGAGACTCATCTTGCATCTGATTCTAATTATCATTTATATGAGCCTATCCTTGTCTCTCCACTAACCCCACCTTCCCTTGGTGATGGCCTTCTTCATCTATTTTAGCATGAACCCTAGCCCACCCAATGGGTTGATCACCCTTATTATGATACTTATAAAGTTTCTGATCATTAGACTAGAGACTATTAGTTATACCAGCCTTACTCAGCTTCTTCTACTTATTTGATTACTATACCCCCAAATTCTACTAACAATCATATATGTTACTTCCATGACATAGATAATGATTCTTCCACCCATTTTCAAAAGATTTAGATATATATTGACACATTATGCCCTACCCTTCCCTAGCCCAAAGACAAGGATATACCTCTTCCCAAGTTGTTACCTAAGTATATTCCAAAATATGGAGAGGTATATTGTCTTTGGTACCAGTGTGGTACCCATCATACCAATCATTATTGCATCCTCAAGCATCATCTTCATGATCACCTTATGACCATTCCTATACCTAATATTTGAAATATCATAAGTCACCCACATAAGAAGGATCTTCCTTCTTCACTTACGGCTCCTTATACACTTGTGGCTTCCATTCCACCTACATCTTCTACCCCACCCATGGTCCCTTATCCACCAGTGGTGCCACTTTCTTATCCTACATATACCATTATTATTCCACCATCTATTTCCCTTCTTTATTATTCTATTCATGAGGATCCTTATGATCATGATCCTTCAACTATACCTACATTTTATATTGAGTATATTTGATGAGAGGCATTTTCACAACTTTCCCTAAGGATCAATGAGACTCTTTCTATATTTAGGGTCTAGATTTATAAAGACATATAAGATGTTATAGATAATATTTGTGGATAAATTTATCAATATTTGTGAACACAACATGGTGTTATTTCACTTTCTTCGTCATTATTATTTTATATTAGACTGGTGATTAATTTTTATATATATCTTATACCCTTTAACTATGTGTCAAATTTGGTTTCAATTATCTATTTCACACGGATCTTTATATTATGCATTCTGTGTGGTATATGGTTTCATTTTTTTCATCTTCTCTTATGGATTCTTTTCATTCATTCCATGATTACATGCTAATATCTATGAGTTCATTTATTTTCATGGACGTCTTTGTTTTTTCTCACATTTATTTTCTACCTTATCTCAACAACACAAATAATTATTATTGTGACTTGGTTATACTAACCTTGATCCCCTTAGTAATATTTCATTACCATGTGATTAGTTAGCAAAAAATTCATCTCATTGTAATTATATCTTAGCGATCCACTTTATATATCCTTTTATTCCCTTATTTACTTTCACAAACTTAGCATACACATGTTTAAATTTTGAGATAACATAATGGTTCATAGGCAAGCCTAAGTGTTTAGTCAGTCATATATTTAGACACTTAGCTTCTTTTAACCAAAATCTAAGGCTCATTTGTGTGTATCAATTTTATATCTCATGTTGGTTATTCCAAATATATATAGAGGAGTAATCTTAAAATCCATAAAAATTTAAATCCAAATCATTTTAACAAAATGAAATGATATAAAAGGCAACCTCTAAATCTCAAAAGTCAAATCAGACTAAAAGATGTTATTCATAGCACATATCCCTTTTTTAATCAAAGATCAAACTCCATAGTTGGCCTCATGACAGAGTTGAGGTCCACTAGGGTGCTATAGGGAAATATATTGGGAAAGGAGAATAAAAAATATTTTAGTGCTACTTACCTTCTCACATAAGAACTCAATCTTCATAGTAGACTGATGGATCTGTAAGATGTCATAATGAATGGAGAACATGTTGTGAGAAGGTATGTCCATTTTAATTTTATTATTCATATAAAAAACATGAGTTGATCTTAGCATCTCACTTATTTTCCTATATATATGTGCTTATTTTGAATGGGGTATCCTTTATATTTAGATGGCCACTAGCCACTTAGTGTCTTTCTTATGTACTTAGTGTGCCTCATGCTCTCAAGGTCTTCTCATAGATTCCTACATTATGATTTTTACATTACCTCTTCCATTTACAACATTCCTAATATTTATCCTTAAGAAATATTATTTTGTTAAATGATCATTCCCCCTAGGGTTTCCATTTGTGCTTTGAATTATAAGACCATGGATAGGACCAAAACTTCCTCATAAATTACCACATTAAAAACATCTTTTAAAAAAAATCATTTTCACAATTACTTCCACCTCAATTGGTGTTCCCTTTTTTATTTAAAGTGTAAGACCATGGATAGGACTAGGCCTTCCTCACAAAATATTCCCATACCCAAGTCATAAGAAATTACATGTGTCAAATTTGAGATAAGTAGTGATTGATTATGAGTTACACATCATTGACATGCTTCCCATCTTGATATATTAATTTTTATGATTACTCCATTAAATTTTCACTTTTTATCTTCTTATTTTTTACTTGCATGTATGTTTACAACCATTTTATTAAAAAAATTATGATTCCCAACTTGATTTAGTATGAGCAATTTAATTTCATTTTTCAATTTTGTTTCTCTTTTATACTTCCTAATGTGATTTAGTATGATTTATTGACTTAATTATTTTGCTTTTATACAATTTGGTTTTCATGTGACTTCCATTTTATTAAATTATTTTCATACTTCCCAATGTGATATAGTGTGATTTTACTTGTTTTAACTTGGTTGCAAGTCTTTTACATGGTTTAAAAACATGTGTTACCATTTTTAACCATCTTTGGTTTATTATATTTAGTCATCTTTTGTTATTACACATTTACCATTTTGATATAGTGTGTAATGCATTTGTTTTTTATTACTTATACTTTTCCAAGTCATTTTTGCCTTTTTATTTTTTAACTGTGCATGTGTATCACATAATGCTAGAAAATAAAACACTCAATATATATTCTCCATAACATATAAATCAAAATATAAATACATGTGTTAAAAATAAATATATCCATGCATCAACATCCACAACCAAGTACAACTCATGATATCAACACAACTATGAAAATTAATATATATATATATATATATATATATATATATATATATATCATGTGCTTTATATAAAGTACAAGAAACAATATATCTAGCTCTAAAGTTAGGATCCATCATATCTATCATTTGGCCTAGCCATGATACCCATAGATGCTTGGGACTGGCCCTTATAAATAGTATGTTGTAATAAGGTAGTCTGGGATCTCAAGCTTGCAACTTATCCTTGTAGATTAACCACCTAGGCCTACACCTTTCCAATTTGGATGATAGTCACCACATGTGCAATGTTAGGGCCTATCAGGCCCATGCCTTTTCCTCTACCACCCTTGTTAGTAGTTGTAGTCCATCCTTATGTACTTGAAGTTAGCTCATGGCTTCTCCTACTAGTCTAAACTAGCCTACCTAGGTTGGGGCAGATGGAACCACAAGAACATATAATGTGGTGGGGTCATATGGTGTTAGCACCTAGTACAAAATGTCATGATGTGAAACCATAATCAAGGATCTCCATCTGACCTCTTCTATTATAATATTTTTAAAACTAAAACCTAGATAGGAATCATATCTCATATGTACCTCAAACTCATTTATCTACCATAATCACAATGTAACTAGTATCCTCTATCAAAATCTTAAATCAAAATTACAACATTTATCACTAGTGCTGGTGTCACCAACCACTATTTCTCCATCTGCTCACCCACTAAGCATGGTATATCTATCCACTCATCTATTGAGAACCTCATATGTGGGCCATCTCCATACTAGTTCAAAACTAGGAGTCACCACTCAAGCATGTTGTAATCCTCTCCTACGAGGTACCTATATGGACTATTTATGTCTTGGAGTGGTTGTTGGGTCTTTATGTGTTATATCCCTTATCTACTCTTACTAATGGTGCCTTTATCTTTGATGAATCCATGGTGGTTATTTCTACTACTACTATGGTTCTTACTATGTTCTTGCATCCACATCTATGGCATCTCCCCCTACCAACTCCATTACCACCTATTGTCATTGTTGACCAATCCATGGTCTAGCACGTCATGGCCTGATCACTAGTATCTCTATGGGTACTCCTCCTCCTCCTTCCCTCCCTCTTAGCTCTCTATCATGTCATTCCCAATAAAAATGCACTACTAGAGAGGCCATTAGGTGTGGGAATCCAAATTATCCTAAAAAGTGTGCCACTAGATGTGGCTCTACCCATGATGTGTAGTATCTTTTGATCCACACCCATGCTAACCCTATAGAAATGGTTAACTAACTAGGCCATATAGTATCAATATGTGTATATGGATGCTACATAATATCTCCTCATGTGATAGTCTATAGATTTGGTATGTGAGGCATGAATCATGCTACATGATATTATCTCTACCTCATGACCTGAGGCAACCTATCATTGACCACTTTGGGTAACCTAACTATTTTATACATAAGGAACCTCTCATACACCCAAGCACTCAGAAAAACCATAAGCCACATGGTCTTTTTCCCTCTAGACATTATCCCATATATACCATGCATGATTTGGACCTAGATGACATCCCTAAAATCATAAAGGGCTCCCTGATCTAGTATAGATTGACATAAAGCTATCACATATAATGATACCTTATCATCTAAATTGTGACACATACTCAAATTGTCACAAGTCTTATCACTACCTTATAGATTTATGTAATGGTTGTAATGTAAACACAAAATAAACTAACCCTTAATCCAGGGTAAATCCTATCTAACCATGTCACCCAATGGGTTATTGCTCATCTATCCTATAGATCCTCTGGTGTGTCAATCATCACTGATGTCTCACCTATAAGAAGTCCAAGCAACATGTGGACATCCTCTAGAGTGATCCCAACCTCAATGGTATCCCCATCCACCACCCATAGAAAAGTGTTGTTTAATCATTCCCATGATCTAAAGAACATGATAATGATATCAACACTCAACAAAATCTATCTCATCTCCACGATAATTATAAAACCTAGTGAAACCAATCAAGCTCTACCCACATTACTCAAATTATCTAGCAAATTTGGCAGCCATGATGCATCTATTAGGTGCCACTATCTCTATCATCTCTAAAAAATTTCAAACACCAAAGGATGTATCAAATATCCATGTCATAAATAATCAAAATACATTCTTAAAAATTCATAAATTAACTACTTAATCAATTTGTTTGATTTAATTTCTTATGTTTCTTGACTTTCCTACACAATCATCCATTACTATTTTCAACTAGATCAACTTGTTTTATATTTCCTTTAGCTTAGCATACTATATTGGCCCTATGGTACACATTCGACCCTATTTTATAAATTGAATTAGTCCTCTAATACATAATCAACCTTCTCCTCCCTACCAACTATGTCAACCCATTGATACGCAACCCACCATCCATTAGAATACTAAGTTATCCCACTAATATGAAGTCATCCCCCTTCTCTTTGTTCACCTTATAAACTAAGTTGACTAGGTTGGCTATGTTCCTTTATAGTGATGAATTTTTAAACATTTACCATAAATGCCTTAGGCATTCATTTATTGGTTTGACTTCTTTCTACCTAGTAGCCTATTCTACCCCTAGTCTACTTAAAGATTTCCTAAGGTCAATTTCAATTTCTATATTTTGCCTACCAATTAGTTTTCTATAAAAATACTCAAACTTTTAAAATACACAATTGCTTACCTGTGCTACACCCACTATAGCCATTATGCTTCCTCCCCATCTCAGCTATTATATCCTCACCATGATGGCTCTTCGATATCAAATTAGGTCTCTAAGATCTATATTTTCTTCAAATATCAAAAATAACAAATGGATTATTTTTCCCCCTATTTATATTTACTATTAAGAATTATTTATCTATCAAATATTTAACACCAAATTCTATTTTTTAGACATATCTTTATTTATACTAGCTTTTTCTTTGAACCATAAGATGTTATATAATACTAAAATTGTAGAGAATTTATTCACATATTACATGTATATTTTACCTAAAAAAAATTAATTTTTTGTTCTTTTTTGCTAATTTTTACAGGTTTGCCTAATGTTCCCTACATTGGACACCTTCACATTTCTTTCATATTATTCCTTATCTATAATACTAAGGTAAGTAAAGGTATGTATTTTTCAATTATGTCCTTTCTTTTATCTTACTTGATTTTTACTATAATTTATTTAGCTTCAGCATTGTGTGTTGCTATGTTATTTTCCCAATGTACCATCCCCTATTACACCTACATGACACAAGAAATTATTTGAGTGGGGTATATGTATACACATAATATTTTCATATTTTATTGGTTACTCATGCTTTCTCTCTTGTAGGTACCCATTGAGTCTCAATATCTCTTAGTGCATGCCTTAAGAGGTGCACCGAGAAAGGGGTGGGTAGACCATTAATGTTTTGTAGGATTATTGTCCCTATACTACCACCTTTTGTCTACACAACCATATCCTAAAAATACTTTGCTAAACTTTTCCTCCACTTTTTCACCCTCCTTTAGTCATTTTTTCCCTTCATTAGCCTCTTCCTAAACCTAAATCCATTTTTGATGGTTTATGTTACACTATCATCCCCATCAACCATGTACTCTAATTGATAAAACTCATTTAGAATAAAATTCAACCCCTAGCTGACCTAAACCAATACCTAACTTGATTTTATCAATAATGATACAGAGTTGATTGGGCTAACCCTATCGACTAAAATTTTGAAAAGGTTTAGGGTTAGATTTAGTTATATATACACATTCATTCCATACTTTATGAGAGAATAGAAGAATAAGAAGAATATATTGGGCATCTACTAATCCACCATTCTAATTGATGAACCTAGCTTAGGGTTTCAATAATTTATTTAGATATATGGATATTTTCTTATGGAGAAGTCTTTTGGCTGCATAGAGAAGTCATATAGCCTATAGCTAACATATCCTTGTTACCCTTACATACCAAAATAACCACTTGCAAAGCACCTTGGCCAAAGGAAAGATTGAGGCTCAATGGGTTCATCTTTAAAGGTAAGTATTTATAACTTTGTTCTTCCTTTGTAAGAATAGATATATTTGAATTTGTACTTCTCTCCCATGCATTAAAATTTCTTATACATTGTTGTGAGTATAGATCTTCTATGAATGTTTACTTTTTTATTTTTATGAACTCCACTTTGTGCCAAAAGCTTTGGTGAGCACTAAATTAGATTTTAATGTACTTATCATATACTTTTGTGAATATGAAAACATAGGACCTAGCTAGGTTTATTACATGGTGTTGCTTGACTAGAGGCTTTAGAACTCTCTCTAGTTTGTTATTGTGGTAAGATATCCCTTGGTGAAGTCTAGCAAATTCATCTTGGTCATGACCCCAAATATATAATGTATCAATAATTGAATGTGTAAATAGGATTTAGCTTCTCTAATCTAAGATTTATTAATAGATCAATTGCATTTCCCTTTGTATATAGATGGGACTGTATAACTTTTCTAAATTGAGCTTTGATTATTCTCCCTTTCTCAACAAGATGTTTTTGATGTTTATTATCATTTTTATACTCATTTGCATATATTAATTGCATGCATTCTTTTACATTTTTCCACCTATGTGTTATTTATGTATATCAATCTATGTTTTTCACTATCACATATATTTTTTCACGATATTTCTCAATCATTTTCAAGTTAAGTTTAATTATGTGTTTCTTTCTTAGTTTCTAGCTACATATTATACATCTACATTCTGTTGGAGTATCATTATCATTTTTAGGTTGTATGGGTTCAATGAAGGGAAATTTTGTTGCCCATACCACATTAAAGGACCTTACAAATGTCCATATACTTCTCTTCCTTCTCAAAGATTTCTGTGTGGAGTTTTTAACTAAACTTAGTGTTTGATGAAAACTAGTAATATATTTTAATAGTTAAGTTTCATGATCATTGTCATAAAAAACTATAGGATAATCTTCAAGTGGTGGCATGCCATTATAAATGTAATATTTAGGGGGTGATATGTTATTCTGATTAATTCTTTCTTATGAGATACAATCATGATCAGTGGGTATTTTTGCATGTAAAATTATTTTGATATTATTCAATGGTTAAAATGAAGTTCAATATAAAATAGAAAAGTAATAAGTACCTATATTTTGAGTGCATTATGGTTGTGTGGGGTTTTTAATTGGCTATTTAAAATAAGATAATATGCTCAAATTTACTGATAATTGGAAGTTCCTTTTACCATTGCCACTAGATGCCATGATGAACAAGGATGTTATAGTTTGGTTTCAACTAGAGCCTAGAATGCCACCATCTAGTTCTCCACCATTTGACTATAGCCAATATGTTGTCATCCAATTACAGTTGGTTGGTTTGTAGCATGAATGCTACCATTTGATTATTCCATTTTGTTAAGCATAGATTCTACTATTCAATTCATCCAGTTGGTCACAAATTAAATGCTACCATTTAGTTGTAGCTATTTAGTTGTAGTGCAGATTCTACCATTCAATTTCAGCTTCTTGAATGTCAGGTACTTGTTTGATAACGTGTGGCAGATTTTAAAAGTATATTTGTATGGTTACCCATGACAACATTTGTAATATATATGTGGTGAATTTAATGTTTAACTAAGAAATTTTTGTAAATAATTGATGAGCTAACCCTAAAATAATGTATATTCTAAAATTTTAGGCAATCTGAATCTATGTAGTAGCCCTAAAAATTGCCAAAAACAATTTTTTAAAAAATATAATATTTATGAATTAATAAATATTAAAAATTAAAATTTAACCTATTATGAAGCCTTATAACAGCATCTAAGACCAACAAAAAGTGATCTCCAAATACCAACAACAAACTAGCTCTAAAGACTGACACTAAACTAGTTTTAGAGTCCCATTGAAGACTAGCTTTAGAGCCCTACAATCTTAGAATATGTGCACATGAAGATCCAAAGAAGATTGAAGACTTATTTTTTGAATAATTTTTTAAGGATCCATATATATTAGTTCTAAAAATATACATTTACAAAAATAAGCAAGAATATTATAGTAGTTGAACTTCTATGGATATCATGGCTACAAGTTGTTAGAGACATCAAAAGAAAACTGAATTTGTCAAAATAATATTTGATTCTCTCCAACAAAATAGATGTTTTTGGATACATAAAACGGTGACTAAAATTGATCACACTTTATTATCTCCAAAAAAATAAAGGATAATGGATCCATGAATGTAGAAATATCCACTCCTCTCTCCTAATAAAGTGGAAGTTGGTATTAATGAAAATATAATTTGTAAAATAATTTTGTTAGCTTGTTGGTCTAGATTAATAAATTAGTTACAAATTGATTTTTTAGGTTATTAGTCCTAATTAGTAATTTTTTGAAGATGTATTATAAATACAACATTTTCATTTATAGTTAATAATAATATTGATTGTAATATAAATATTGTTTTAGAATGGAGTTGGGATTGAATAGGAATATGAAGCATTTGAGCATTTACAAAAGTTTATTTACTGATTAGTCTAGTCTTATTCCAAAGTCTGAGCAAGGTCCCACTCAACTTGAGGAAGAAGGTTAAACCTTATGGTATTTATATATTATAATTATTTTTGTTTCATTTCTAGTCTCATCATTTCTTTGTGTCATTTCTTTAGATGAACCTGTAAGTGTGTGTGTGGTGTGTTAGCATTTAAAATAATTAATTTACTTGTTTTAATTTCCATAATTTATACTTGATACTTTAATTTAATTTATTATTCTCATTTATCTAAGTATATTTAATTTAATTAAGGTTTGGTTTGATATTATCCATTTAATTTTGATTGAATTTAGTGTTATTTTTCATTTTCAATTAGAAACAACTATTACCTAGAAGTCTTAGTTTCCCTATTTCATGTATCCTTGGACATGATTAGAATTATTAGATTAAATGAAGAGGTTCAATGACCCTTGTCACTTTAATTTTGGGCATAATTTCATTCCCCACCACATTGTTACATTGAGGCATACTACTTTCCCCTCACTATTTCATCGCCACATGAGGTATACTATATCTATCTAGTTTTTCATCATGTTACCTATTATATATAGTTTCACTTGCGATTATTATTTATTAGTTCTACTATTTTTAGTTGGTCATAAATATTATAATCACTATCATACTCCCTTGAATCACATATTTAAATATTGAAGGTTACATGATGATTTTTTGTGTAGTTAAATTCATTTGTTTACTAAATTCTTGTAGATATTTCTAACAACTTTGACTATATTAAAAGATAACATTTTATGTGCATGAATATTTATTTTGACTAGAGTCTTTTGAAATAATAATTTTATAAAACCTCACCTTAAAAAGGGGGATAAATCTAGATATTTCAAATTAGAGAAAAAAGTTTAAGTAAAAATATTTGGTAGCAAAGTAAGTCTCAAGGAAGTCCTACCGAAGGGTGTTAGCCCTTCAAATCCCATTAATTTAAAACATCTTTGACTATGCTAAGGTTGTGTGAACCTTCAAATCCATCATGTTATGGTTGTGAGAGCATTAAAACCCCCTTGTTGTTTGATTTACTAAGGTTGTGGGATCCTTAAAGCCCTCTTTGATGCACTTGGTTTGGTGGGGAATCCTTAAGTCTCTTTAGTTGTGATCTGTAATGCTTGGTTGTGGGTCCACCATGTAAAACCCTCCACCTAGATGTGGGTCCAATTATCAAAACCATCACTTTTCTAGTTCATATCTCTAGTTTTAAAGTATTTACCTCATCAAATAAAAAATAATAATCGGTAGCAATATATAAAATTTGATAACCTAATAATTCCATATCATACATAATAAGTGCAATGCCAATTTTATACTAGATATATTCAATAGTTATATTCAAAAGGAAATAGACTAGTCACCTTTAGAATGTTAATTCAGTCTCAAAAATCTTGTAGAGTGATCATATGTATTAGATTCTACTATTTAGATTTCATTTCATTGTTCTTACTTGTTTGATCTTCTTGTTGTTTCATTTATCTATGTGTCAATTCCTAGGGTAAATATGATTTATGTTCTGAAATATATAATTACATATCTTCCTTATGCTTTGGTTTTAGCTCATTGTGCATATGTTAATTAAAAAACATGCACCAAATAGTTTAAACATGATATTCAAACTATATTTATAGCCACCACCATAATGTGATTTAGGAATTTGACTCAAGAGAGGATGGTTAGTATTATGTTAGTTCCAAAATGAAAATAAAATAAAATAAACACACTAATAGCATAACATCTCTAGGCCTAGACACTAGGGAGAGCTTAGTTAACAAAAGTAAATGACAAGCACAACTAAAAATCAAGAAATGAAAACAAAATAATTCCTTTCACCTTCCTTGGATGCTCCAAATGCCTTTGTAATGGTGGCTTTCTCAGCTTATGCTTCAAGAAGTCTTCTTCAATGGAGTGTGGTTACCTTCATCTCCCATTGACACTTTTGGCTTATGGTTTGGCTTGGAATCAATTTGGAATTATAACACTAGTTTCTTGAAGATTTTTGGAACCAATCCTGCATTATAACTTTGCATTAATTAAACTTATAAATGATGTTGTGAGGCCTCCTATTTATAGATTTTTGGATTTGATTAGAATCAACCTCAACCATCCATCTCAAGATTGAGATGTGTGGTTAAGGATTAATTCAATTTTTAGAATTTAGTTTTTAATTATCCTCATCATGATATTGGAAGAAGGGGAAATTAAGAGACATGGAGGGCATCATAGAAGGCATTGATGAGGCATGGATGGCATGAATCTATATATTTGTGGCATTTATTTCCTAGGGATGTCTTCCCAAGAAATGAGGTCATTTGATGATGCAGATATTCAATATTCATTTCCAAAACAAACTATTCAACAAGTTTCCATGGAATTATTAATTAGGCCTTGGTTTGGGTTAATTAGCTCTTAAACATGATTAAGCACTTTATGCACAAATTACTTAAATTAATTAGAATGCCTTGTTATTGGTCCTATATTTGAATGGATTAGAATTGGAAGTCCACATCAAATGATTTGGATGCATGTTCCCATTTAGAATGTTACAAAAAGAAATAACAAAGTCACGAGTCTTGTGTAAAATATTTGATAGGAAAGAGTAGTCTAGAGCATGTAGGTGCAAATTTGGCATTTTGACTCGAAATGGATTGATCAAAGTTAGTTGGCCCATAAATTACATTACCTCATTTAGTGATACCCCAGCCAAAATTGGCACTTGAATATATTATTTTCACATCATTTTACATGTTTTAGTGTCTTTAGGCCAAATTATGCATTTTAGATGGAAACTAACTAAAAACTTGATTGGAGGTTATCAGTGGCCAATTTTAGGTGTCTATAGTTTGTCCCTATTTGGGAAGGCATTGAAAGTTATAAGGATAGTAACATCTTCTCAGATAATGAAAAGGTCATGTATGCCTACAACTACAATGATGATAAACTAATTGTATGATGACCCCTTGAGGGAAGGGTTGGCACAAGCAGGTTAGCAAATGGTCCCTTAAAAAGAAAGAAGTGAAATTAGGGGACAAAAGAAAGGAAATATGATGGGGTGAAAACAAAATGATATTGAAAAATTAGTCAAAATCATTGAGAATACAAATGGGATGGTGTATAACAGTTTGCCCAAAGGCGGTTATAATCATTAAGAAGATGGAGCTGCCCTAGTTAGGATGGACAAACAAGATAATGAGATGCCCCTATATAGGAAATAAAATTAAAGTGGTGAAAACACAATTATTTATCCAAAGGTGGTTATAATCATTGAAAAATGTAGGTGGGATGGTGTGTAATGATTTGCCCATAGGCAGTTTTAATCATTGGACCCTGATTATGGCAAACGTGATAAACTTGGTTGAGGATGATGATAACATGAAACAAAGGGTAATGATGAATTGGAATAACCTAATAGTAGGGAGATGATCATCTGAACTAATAAAGGTTCAAATTTTTTCATGGTTAATTACTCTAAGTGGAATCAGGATGTTGATGCCGAAGAGATGTCGCCATTGATGAATAGACTTCTTGAAGCTGAGTTTTGTTATAGCATGTGATGGTAGGCTTTATGATATAACACCATAAAGACTTGGCCAAAATATGCATGAGAACTGACTCTCATAGTCCAATACCCAATAGAAAATAATGCACTAATGATATAAACCATGATGATAATGTAAACATATGAATATGGATGCATTCAAGTGTAAGTGTCGGAAAGGAATCACCCAATGAATACACATAAAATAAATCAAGGCAATAATGATAAAATTAAATAAATAGACAAACAAACAAAAATAAGTAGAAAAAAACAAACAAACAATGCAGTAAAAATCCTACGAACATTGCCCCTAGAAAATAGGTGACAACTTAACAATTGAACTAAATGGGGGAATGGAAGAAAAGGAAGGGGATGGCCAAGTTGTCTCCATATGCACAAGGCAAGTGGATGTTACCTTCATAGTTCCATGGATGTAATATCCAATAAAAAACTTTAGGCCAAATGTAGTTCTCCTAGGGAATGGGAAGAATATGATAACCAAAGAAAACAAACAAAATGGATGTGATAAAAGAATATGAATGGTCTTGAAAAATGAAAAATGTGTGAGAGAAAAAGCCAAAAAGGATGGGGAAACTAAATGACAAGTGATTTTCTTGTAACTTAGTAAGGTTTTCCATAATCCTTAAGGCAAAAAAGTGGTTAATGTTTTTGTTCTTTTCTAACAATTTTTTGAAATGTTTTTGGAAGTATTTTGGAGTGTCACAACTCATTAAAGAATGATGAGACACTAAATGGTTCAAGCTCACAAAATGGTGAGAACATGGCTTAGGTTGCTCTGAAAATGGTGAGAGTTCTTAAACTTAGGTTGTTCGCAAAATAGTCAGAGTGTGGCTTAAGTTGCTCACAAAATGATGAGAATGTTCAAACTTATATTGCTCACAAAATGGTGAGAGCATTAGGAAAAGGGTGACTGATATGACCTCAATAAGTATTGAGTGCTACCTACATCATCCCAAAATAGGACCTCAAGTCATTGTAGTTCTTCCCTTATAGTAGAGGAATTTGACTAGTGCAGCAACCAATTCAAACAAAATAGGCATAGTTGGTAAAAAGACATAGTATGGCATAGGAAGTGGTAAGTTGGTACATCAAGCATTAGTATTTCCCTTAGTTTTCCCATAGGTGGTTATAACTAGGATATAATGGCATAAATCAATGGTACTAATTTTCCCAAAGGCAATTATAATTAGTAGCAAGATTGGTGGTAAGAAAGGACTAACAAATGAAGGATGCAAATGCTGAAACTTCTATCACACTATCCAAAAATATGATCTCTATTTGAAGTACTTGAACCAACTAATGAATTGATCAGATACCTTGATACTAAAAACTATGTAATGAATGACAAAAACCAAGATCAAATGGGCTAGGCTTTATAACTTGCTATGTCAATAGGTCAGAAAGCAAAAAGTGTATATGTCAAAGAGGACGAATAAGGGTGGTATGTGTATAAATAAAAATAGTGACAAAAAGGCATAACTGAAATGGTCCTTACAAATAATACACCTTATCATTCAAGCACAGTACTTCTTGAAATGAATAATATTCATTAGCTCTAGAAGTTCATCACTATCTGGTGTGGCAAGCTTGTATGCTCCTGATCTATAATCTGTAGTGATGATGAAAGGCCTTAGTTTGGTTTGAATTTCCCTTTATATTTATTTTTGACCATGTTATTCTTTTGTTTCTCTTTAAGAACAAGATCACTAAGTTCAAATGTTTTATACTTTATATGCTGATTATAGTGGCCTTTGAATCAATTTTGATATGCTTAAAGATTGTTGAGCACAACTGTGCATTTCTTATCAAGTAGATCCATCTCTTACAGGTGAGCTACTCGATAGTCATGATCATCTAGGACATGCTTGAAAGAGATGTGTAGTGAAGGAAACTCAACCTCAATGGGAAGAATGGATTCATTACCATAAACAAGTGAGTATGGAGTGGCTCATGTGGGGGTATGATGATTGGTATGGTATGCCCAAAGGGTAAGGAGTATTTGGAGGTGTCAATCATGATCGACATCATTGACAATATTTTTGAGAATGTTGATAATGGTTTTGTTGGATGCCTCAGCCTCACCATTACCTTGAGGGTAATATGTTGTAGAGAAATGTTGGGTGATGTTGTATTCAATACATAACTAGTCTACATCTTTGTTCTTGAATGATCCTCTATTATCAGATATAATGTAAGAGGGGATACCATAGAAGTAAATGAGATGATTGAAGATGAATTTAGAAATTTGCTTTCCAGTCACGTAAGTGAGGGGTATAGCTTCAACCCACTTAGTGAAATATTTGATGGTGGTAATGATATGTTTATGGCCATTAGATGAAGTGGGGTTAATCTTCCCAATGAGGTTAAGTCCCCATGTAGAAAATGGTCATGGTGTCAACATCAGTTTTAGAGTTTTTGCTGAGGCATGAATTAAATTAGTATTTCATTGACATTTGTCACATTTCTTTACATATGTAGTGAAATTTATGTCCATTATGGGCTTATAATAACTAGTACACAAGATATTTTTGGATAAGACTACCCTGCTAGAATGGGCTCCAAATATTTCTTCATGAACTTCTCTTAATGCTAATGTAGATTCTATCAAAGTTAAAAAATGAAGTAAATTTCCATCAAAATTATGATGGTAAAGAGTGGATCCAAGTATATTATAATGAGTGGAATGATGAATGAAGGATTTGGTTTGAGTTTGAGATAGGTTAGGTGGTATAACTTGGTAATGAAGGTATTTGTAAAGGTCTAAGTACCATATATAATTAGGACCAACAATATCACAAATCATGGCAATGTTTGAAGGTTCATGAGTTAGGGCTGACAAATTCTTGATGAGGATCTGATACTCTCTAGCTTTATCTATTTTTTGAATTAGTGAGCCAATAGTAGATATGGTATCTATAGTTTTGTTACTAGCCCTTGGTATGTGCTCAAACTAAATATTGGTAATTTGCTTTTTAAGAGCATCGACCATGTCTTTATATGGAACTAGCTTATCATCTTTGGTTTGAAATTGATCTGTGACCTGATTGATGATTAAATAAGAATTACCATAAACTTGGAGATGAGATATATTCCATTTTACTACTTGTCAACATCCTACAAAAAGTGCTTCATATTTGGCTATGTTGTTTGTATAAGGAAAGTTGATTCTGAATGATTAGGGATTAGATCCCCCTATGGTGTAATAAATAATAGGCCTACCCCCGATTCATGTGCAGTGAATGAACCATCAAAATATAGATTATAAGGCTATTCTTCAATGGGTGTATCAATAATGGTCATGATGGATTCATTAGCAAATGAAAACTTGAGTGGTTGTGCATTCATGAGAGGTGTTTCAACAAGTTGATCTACAAGAACTTGTCCTTTGATTTCCTTCTAATTGGCATACTCTATGTCAAACTCATTGAGAAGTATGATCCATTAGCGATTCTACCTTGAAAATCTATTTTAGATAATAGATACTTGAGTAGATCTAACTTTGAAATGACCATGGTTTTCTTATTCAACATGTAATGATGCAGTTTTTGAGATACAAAAACCATGGCTAGGCAAACTTTTTCAATAGGTGCATAGTTATGTTAATATTTAACCAAGGTAAAACTTAAGTAGTATACAACATGCTCCTTTCCATTATCATCATGTTGAGCTAATAGTTCCCCTAGGTCATGATCAATAGCTAATAAGTATAATAAGAATGGATTTCCTGGCATAGGAGGTAATAAAATAGGTGGATTGACAAGATAATCTTTGAGTTGTTGAAAAGCTATTTGGTAGTGATCATCCCAATGAAATACAACTCCTTTCTTAAAAAGGTGCATAAATGGGTGGAACTTATCTACTAACTAAGAGATGAAACATTAGATGGACTGGATCTTACCCTATAAACTATAGAGTTGCTTCAAATTAGTTGGTGGTGGAATCTCAGTTATAGCATGGACTTTAGGTGGATCAAATTCAATACCTCTATGAGACATGATGAAGCCAATTAGTTTGCCTAAAGTTACACCAAACACATATTTATTTAGATTTAGTCTAACTTTATACTCTTTTAGTCTTTTAAATATCTTATGTAACACTACTAGATGGTCAGCTCTAGTCTTGTATTTTCTTAATATGTCATCGACATAGTCTTTAAAAATATCATGCATCATATCATGGACTATGATAGTCATGAATATTTGATAGGTATCTCCCACATTCTTAAGGCTAAATGGCATCACCTGATAGCAAAATGTTCCCCATGGAGTGGTGAATGCTATTTTATGTTAATTTTTTGGTGCTATTCTAATCTAATTATATCTTGAAAATCCATCTATTAGTGAAAGCATTTCATAACCTATCATGGAGTTGATGATCATGTCAATATTATGCAATGGAAAATCATCTTTAGGATAAGGTTTGTTGATGTCTTGAAAATTAGTACAAATTCTGATTCCTTAAAGATTTTTGCTAATATGCACTACATTAGAGATCCATTCTGTGTAGTTAATGGATCAGACACATCTTGCTTCTAAGAGTTTTTCCAACTCTTTCTTTACCAATACAACAATGCGAGGATGCATATTACATAGCTTTTATTTTAATAGTCTTGTGTTAAGATTAACCATAAGGTGGTCTAGAACCAAAGTGGTGTCTAATCCTGATATGTCTGAATAGGCCCACACAAACATATCCATAAACTCTCTCAACAGAGCTATAAAAACATCAAATTCCTACTCAATGAGGGATGCACCTAATTTTATCCATTTGAGGTTTCATAGAGTCCTAATGCTTACCTCTATTATATCTTTGACTAGAAGGGTCAAACTATCTTCCAAGATAGCAGGTAATGACTTGAATTATTGGACTATGTTAGGGTCCTTTGTTAGGAATTGCTCTTCAAATTCTCCTAGGCATGATGAATATGAGTCTCCTAATGGGAGATTTGGCCATGTAACAAAAATAGTTAAAAATTCTTGGCGAATTTGATCAAATACTTATTGATCAAAATTGAACTCAGATCCATAAGCAAGTTCATCATTAGTGGTCTCCTAGTCTAAATTCAAAGAAGAATGAACACCCCCATCTAATGGCACTTGAAATAGGTTTTCACCACTAGACTGGACTTTATCTTTACTTTTTCCCTAGTCAAAAAGCACATCAAGGAGGTTTTCACTTTGGGACCTCAATGTTTTACTTTTTTTTCTGGCTAAGGGTGTTCACTCACTCTCCAAAATAAGCTACAAGTATCTAATGTGATTGAGAATATTGATTTGTGATCTCTCAATGAAGCATTATCTCTGAGGCCTAAGAAATCACATAATGCCTCTTCATTTTAGAACTCATCAATTGACCAACTAGATTCTTGTTGGTCCCAATCTATCAATTGGGGATAATATAATGGCAATGGATTGAGATGAACAACTTAGGTAAGGGTATAGATGGCATTTTTATCAAACAAATTAGTTTCAGTTAGGTTATCAAAGGTAAGGCTATGATTAGACTCTACTTCACTATCAACATCAACATCACTAGTCACTAGTGATGGAGTTTGAATAAAATATGTGGGGTCACCCCTAGGTGGTTTAAATCCAAGTCCATAAGGTCTTTCATACTTAGTCATGGAAATTGACTCAAGGGTTCCTTGCTAATTCAGTTTGAGGCCTCTTCTTTCATAATTGTGACACTCCATGATCCTATTGGGAATACTTTGTACTTGTAGAACAATCATCCTGGTTGTTATTGTATAACTATGATTCATCTCCTTTAGGAGGGCCAAGTTATAGGCTAGATGCTGGTAGAATTGTGATAGGTCCCTTATCTTTGTTCTTTTGTTACTAATGCATATGTGGGATGGACTTAGGTTTCCCAAAGGTTTTTATATTTTGAAGAATATTAGCAATGTGAAATATGTCATGGGTCATATATTCTCTTGGTCCATTATCTAAAATGGTGAAATGATTAGAAGCTTGAGGAGGCGGCATGTGGGAAAGGGAATCCAAGGTATTAGGATCTATGCAATTATCTAGTGAAGGATCAATAAATATAGCTTTTCCTTTATCCTAGTTAGAACTTGTATTCATATTTTACTAATAATTATAGCTTTGAAACTCAACCTCAAGATGCTTACAATACTCATATGGATGTAAATCTCTTGGAATATTCACTTCCATCCTTGAGTGGAAAAACTTGATACATTGATGTAGTGTTGATAGGGTTGCACAAATCTCATGTAACCAAGGCCTACCTAGAAGCATGTTGTATGATAACTCAAGATCCAACACATGGAAAAGTGTATCATGGGTCAAAGGTCTAATGATAATTAGAAAACTAATGGTTCCCTGTGATTCTCTATCTTGATTATCATAAGCTTTGATAGTTATTATTTCTGGTTTGAGATCTATCATTATGTACCCAAGAAGCTTGATGAGCTTGAGAGACACTATGTTGAGGCTAGATCTATTATATATAAGGACACATTTCAATTTATGTCATTTGATACAAACTTTGATGTATAATGGGTTATTATAGAGTGAGCCAAGGGAAGACATATCACTTTGGTTGAATGTGACTTGTTGGGCTAGAGCTAGATGTCTAACCAAAGCTTTAAATTTATTAGGGGATATGTCACTAGCAATAGTGGATTGGGTCATTAAATTGTTCAATATATTCTTATCGACTATTGGCATCTATATCAAATCTAAAATAGAAATTTATGCTAGTGTCTTTTGCAATTGTTTGACAATATCAAACTTCTTGTCTTGGTCAGTAGTAAATGGTTTATTTTGAGGTTGAATGGTTGGTTGGATGATAGGAAAAGTGGTGGATGGTTGTGGGCCTGGGATAGTAATATTCAACCTCTAAGTTATGATTACACAATCCATATTAAATACTAGACCATTATTGCTAACTAATGTTATAAATGGTGTGGGACCAAATAGGACAAGTCTTAATTACTGATGCACTTGCATGTGGTACGTGGTAAGAGAAATTTATCATTATAAGATCCAAAAGTGGAAGTCCTAGTTTGTTGGTTTGCCTATATGCACTCCCAGGTCAAAGAAAGATTATCTATGTGATTTGGCTGAATAGTATTGTTTAGCAATGGTCTAGGTTGATTAGTGTTTAGTCTAGGATTAATGGAGATGGTATTAACACTACCCCCTACAATATGACCCATAACCCTATTATAGTCATATGTAACTACATGGTAGATTTATTGGTTGTTACCATTCTAACCTTTGTTTTGTCCATTATTTTATCATTATGGATTTTGTTGTTGATTTTGTTGACTCTACTAATTTGGCCTTTGATTTTGATACTGTTGATTTTGTTGCTACACTGGCCATTGTTGTTGTTGTTGATTATTATTATATTTCTATTAATTGATATGTCTTAGAAAGGGGTTTTGATAGATACCAAGAGTTTGATTGGAAGTGGAAGTACCACTATCCAATTTTATCTCCCCATTCTCCAACATATTTTCAATTAAATGCTTGATTTTGACACATTTTCATAGATTATGCCCATTGACCTGATGATAGTCACAAAATTCATTTTCACGATACTAATTAGGGTAAGGAATGCCTTATAGATAATGTTTTGGTATGGGCCAACTAATCATATTAGTGGCAACAAGATTTTGAAATATAGACTCAATAGGTTCTCCCAGGTCACTAAAGACATGATGTGTAGGGATGGTTCTTCTAGGAGGAGGGGTTTTCAATGGTAAAGACTACTGTATTTATTATGTAGGTCTTAGTTTTTGAACTTGTGGCATTGGTTGGAGAAGTTATTTGGTACGAGTAAGCTAAAAAGGTGGTGTAGATGATGTCTACATAGTTTGGATATGATGAAATTCGATTACTCCATTTCCCACAACATTCCTATTTTGGTTGAATTGCTTTGGTCTTTCATGATTATTGGCCTATACCAGTTGTGATGTTTGTGTTTAAATGGGATATTGGTCATTTATGTGATTGGTACTTTGATATTGATTATTTGAATTAAGATTGATAACTCCTTTATTGTTGAGCACTTGATTGATCAACAAACCTTTATCAATGATCTCTTTGAACATATGTGTACATTGTAGTTCTAGATGATACTCTATCTCACTATGAAAAGTTTTAGTAAACATAAAAGCTAATTATTTATCTAGTAAAATATGGGTGAAATGGTTTACAAGGGATCTCCATCACCATAAATAACTTGAAAAACTATCCTCAGCCTTTTTCTTTGCTTGTGTCAAGTCTACTAATGAAATCTCATGCTGAAGATTATAGGAAAAGTGTAGCTCAAATTTATCAAAAAGATCATCAAATCTATTATTGAATTCTTGGGAAATTTTAAAAACCACTCCAAGGCTTATCTAGCCAAGCTCCTTGGAAATAATATTAAAATATATATGTCACTATATGCCACTAGTTGATATGTGATAAAAAAAATTAGTCAAATGAGCCTTAGGATCACCCTTCCCTTTGCATTTATCAAATTTGGGTGGTTCATGTCCTAGAGGAAATGGTATCTACAAATACTCCATATTTAATGGATAGAAACATACATCATCCAATTTGAAATTTTTAGTTTGCTTCCCCACCTGAATAACAACAATTGCATCCTTCATTTGTTGTAATTCTTAGGATAAGAAATCGGAAAGGATATTGGTTTGAGGGAGAATGTTGGTTTGGGTAAATGGCTAAGAGGTCACAAGTGAAACACTTTGACTAGGGTATGATGGAGACACCTATTGAGGTACATTGGCTTGGTTGGGGAATGGACTAGGAATACATATATGTGGATTGGGATGTACTTGAAATTGCACATTTGGCTGCATAATATTCTAGTTTGGGTTGGTGATAAAGGTTTGACCTAGGGGATTTTGTGGTTGGGATGAAGGGATATAATTATACTATGCCTATTGTGGTTGAAAAGGGTTATGTTACCAACTAATCGAACCTTGCTATTGAGTGGGAACTTGTAGACCAAGACCTTGTCTCTTAATTTATGGCACATTTTGAACCAATAATTGTTTAGTAGGTACTTGAGAAACATGGGGACTTCCTTTTTGCATGAATCCCTATGAGAAAGTGAAAGTAGGTTGTAGATGTGACATTTGTCACTGACTAATATTTACACATTGATGACTAGTCATTGCTTGGTTTTGGACTAGCATATTATTCTATGGCTAAAGAGGTATGTTTATTGTTACTTGGTGAGGTGGAATATTAGTTTCCCCTAGTTGAGGTGGAAATGTACTCATCTTATATTATGTTGATACACTAGATTGTGTCTATTGTTGTGGAATACCAATCGCTACTTTTTGAGGAGTAGGATTCACTACATTCTATTGTTGAGGCATAAAATTAGCCATTGTTTGACTATTTAATCCTATATGTTGTACACTTGAGGAAGTAGATGGTTGAGACTGGGGTATAGAAACTCTTATTCCTTGGTATGATGATTTACTTATGGGATTAACTATAGGCACACATTGATGGCTAGTTATTTGTGCATTAATACCACTTTGATCAAGATTAGATTCTATTTTCACATTGTCTACTATGTTTGGCTCACTATTCAGTGTAAAAGCTGAAGACACTTCTTCAATAACTGGCATATGTATCAAGTTATCTATCAAATCATTTTGTATAAATGGGTTGAAACTCATATTCTCTTGTCTAGTTAATTCCATCAACACTCTTATTGAAGGTACTAGGTCAATGAGGGGCTTATTTACCATGTTCATCTGATTAAAATCATGTGCTAAATTTAGGTAGGTTTGGTATGATGTTTGCATTTGGTTAAAGTGGTATTCCATGATTTTTTTGCCTTGATTGGATATATTGAGGTCTTGATATGTCATTTAGACTAGAGCCATAGGATTTTTAGAAGAAGCATGTTGATCGTAAATGATATTGTGGGGAACTCTTACTAGACTTGGTAAATTTTCATGGGGGAAGTCTGCTGGAAACTTAGCCCCTACCTCTATTGCCTAACTAAAATATCATCTTTGTTCTCTAAAAAATGTTTCTCAAATAAAAAAAGATCATACGTGGAATATGTATTAGTAGAATATGGTTGTTGAAGAACTGGCTCATCCACTATTGGTATTGTAGCTAAGTATTGCACAATTTTTTCTTAGTCCTATTCTGTTAAGGTGGTGTGTTAACCAAATAGTTAGCTAATGGATATTGGCTTTGTGCCCCTAATTTAGTATTATAAGAGGGATAAAAATCCATCTCATAAGCAATATTATTTGCATAGGGGTCTTACACCATTTTTTCTTGCACAACTACATTACTAATCCCTAGATTATACATGAGTCCACTATGAGTGTATGAATACATGTTGGTATGCATAGTCAATCTTGGAGATAAAAGGTCAAAGAGTTATACAAAATGTAAAAAGGACATAATATAAAACAAATGATGCCTTTAACTTGGTCTAGATTTGTCAAAAGGATCAAAAGGTTTATGCAAATATTTGTGAGGAAACAAACTAGAGTGAAGTATCTAACGTTTCACTATTCACACAAAGGTAAGCAAGTAAATGAACCAAAAATTGAAATGCCAAACTCTAAGGTTAAAGTGTTTCAAATCAGTCTAATCTATAAATTTAAAAATTGTTAGGTCTTTTGACCAAACGTGGCATTAAAACCTAGGCTCAAATAAGGCATGTGCTAGGACTCTTGGCCAAATGATGTCAAAAGCTAGACTTTGAAAAATAGATGAAAGTTTTAATCTAATAAATTTGAACCACTTCTAACCAACACTAGGCATTCAATTCTTGGACATGAACTTGGTCAACTAGGTATAAGGTATGAAAAAAATTCACTTTAGTAATAGTTTATTTTCTCATAAATAATGGTATAAAAGTTGGTTATTTTTTACAAACAAACTAGACAAAGGTGAATAGTATAATTATGCTTTAGAAAAGGATAAAAAGTACACTTGGATTAGCCAAAATATGTAGAAACAAATTTTGGAATTCTATGTAAGAGGGTCCATGAAACAACATTTAAAATTATTTAGGTAGCATAATAATGGTATACTACCCAAAAGGTATGATAAAAAGTTTGTTTCAAATACTCTCTAAGGCAAAAATATGTTTACACAATTTTGACAGCATAACACTACCTTTTTGACTCAAAATGTTGTGGTGTATAGACTTAAAGTGAAAGTGTTTAGCACAAAATGTCTTAATTCTATCAAGTGATGATAATGACTATGTGTCTTGAAATAGCCTTCAACCTAAATTGGAAATTAAACCTAAGTTCCCTCAAGTTTAATACAAATGGTGAACCCACTTAACACATCAACCCTATGAACTTTTAAAGGTATAATTTTGAATTTAAATTATAAGTGAAGGACATAAACATCATTAGTAAAGGTCTAGACTCAATTGGGCAACATAACTTCACTAAAGTGGATGATATGAATCTCAATCTTTTGATGAATTTTAAACAAGGAAAATGGATGATCTCACATAGGCAACATAATGCCTCTTTATTCAAAGGAAAATTTGGACCATGTATTTGATTTAGATTGTTTGTTTACACCAAGTTTTTGAATCCAAACAAGATGTTAAACTTGGACAAGATCAATTAATTAATCTCCCTTAGATCTTAAACTTACAAGGTTATTTGGTACTATTGGAATCTATCAATATACACCATCTAAAAGGATTTTAAGTGTTCATCCAAAAGTAAATGTGAATTATATAGTAGGGTTTTTACACCCCCCTTCTCTTAAATGATGGTACTACGACATGAACCTTGAGGTGCACCTTGCACCAACAATACTTCTATGGAAAGTGGGTATCTATCTAAAATCTAACAAGTTTCCTAATGATCTAGGGGATTCAATTGCATAATGACTTTCATGGAAAATAATGCAAAAGAAAAGCATGGATTTTGGGTATGTATCACTTGGATTATTTTAAAAATTTCTAGTCCTTTTTGCAACCACTACATCTTGTTGTTCATTCAGTGTAGCGTAATGTCCAAAGTGCCACTACATCCCATGTATAACTCTAAAAGAATCAAATGAAGTCAATGCTGGTAGATAAAACCCTAGGTCAAAGCTTCCCTAAAGAACTTATAGGAGGTGATGAAGTCCCCCTCATAAGCTAGGATGCATAAATAAATAAAAAATGAAAATATAAAGACTTTAGGGTCATTTTCAAGGTCACCCAAACTTCAACGATTTTTTGGGAGTGTTTTAGATGACTTTCTTTCTAAGCCTTGGACTAGGCTACTTTCAATAGTAATGGCACTTTTGATTCCTAGGGTTCCCTATAGGGGACAAATAGAAGATCATACATGTAACATTCCTCTTTTTGCCAAAAAACATTTAACTAAACAACTATTGTAAGCAAAAGTTGACAAGTGTGTTTAGTTTTAAACCCAAATGAAATGTTTGGTGGTGTTCATTTGACCCCTTGGTCTTAGTTGTAAACATTGAAAAAACATTCACCAAAACCATCTAAAAATTCCTTATTAAACACAAAAACAAATTTCTTAATCAAATTTTAATCATGAATATGTGATTTAAACATGTTTTGAGAAAATATCTCACTTGGTTCTGCAGCAAAATTGTTAGCATGTCCTTTAGCTTTGAAGCCCTTTTAAATTTGAAATAACAAATTTTGAAAAAGTATGTCTCAAGTCTATGTTTTTGAAAAAACATAATGAACAACATCGGTCAATACCACTAACGTCGATTACATACAACCAAGATCTGATTGATGTTGGTTTTGTTGATCAATGTCAGTTAAGCCAAGTAACTAATGTTGGTATTTCTATTGATGCTAATTATTATGTAAAAATCATGGAAACTAGAAATGGTAAAATAAAGTTTGAAAACCAATTTGTAAGAGTTTTAAAATGTCAAATAAGTTCTTAAGGTCAAAAAATGATCTCCTTCATGTGTAGGATGAATCACATCCCACTGGGCATGCCATTATGTGATCTAGGAATTTGATTCAAAAGAGGATGGTTAGTATTGTGTTAGTTCAAAAATGAAAAAAAAATGAAATTAATACACTAATAGCATAACATCTCTAGGCCTAGACACTAAGGAGAGATTAGTTAACAAAACCAAATGACAAGTACAACTAAAAATCAAAGAATGAAAACACAAGAATTCCTTTCACCTTCCTTGATGCTCCAAATTCCTTTAAAATGGTGGCTTGCTCAACTTGTGCTTCAAGAGGTCTTGTTCAATGGAGTGTGGCTACCTTCATCTCCCCTTGGCACTTTTGGCTTATGGCTTGGCTTGGCTTGGAATCAATTTGGTATTATAAAACTAGTTTCTTGAATCTTTTTGTAACCAATCTTGCATTATAACTTTACACTAATTAATCTTAGAAATGGTGTTGTGAGGCCTCTTATTTATAGATTTTTTGATTTGATCAGAATCAACCTCAACCATTCATCTCAAGATTGAGATGTGTGGTTGAGGATTAATTCAATTTTTGTAATTAAGTTTGTAATTATCATCATCATGACATTGGAATAAGGGGAAATTAAGAGACATAGATGGCATCATGGAAGGCATTGATGAAGCATGGAAGGGATGAATCCATATACTTGTGGCATTTATGGTATAGGTATGTATTCCTAAAAAATGAGGTCATTTGATGATGCAAATATTCAATATTCATTTCCAAAACAAAGTATTCAACAAGTTTCCATGGAATTATTAATTAGGCCTTGATTTGGGTTAATTAGCTCTTAAACATGATTAATCACTTTATGCATACATTACTCAAGTTGATTAGAATGCCTTATTATTGGTCCTAAATTTGACTAGATTAGAATTGGAAGTCCACATTAGATGTGTTGGTTGCATGTTCCTATTTATAATGTTTCTAACAAAAAATAACAAAGGAATGAGTCTTGTGCAAAATATTTGATAGGAAAGAGTAGTCTAGATCACGTAGGTGCAAATTTGACATTTTGACTTGAAATGGATTGATCAAAGTTAGCTGACCCATAAATTACATTACCCCATTTAGTGATACCCTAGACAAAATTAACACTTGAATATATCATTTTCACATCATTTAACATGTTTTCTTGTTTTTAGGCCAAAATTGTGTGTTTTAGATGGAAACTAGCCAAAACCCTAATTGGAGGTTATCGGTGGCTAGTTTTAGGTGTCTACACATAATACATCAAAGTGTAATTAATGATTAACTACCCGTATACCTAATACATAATTAATACATTAAGCTCCTAGTATAATTTTATTACATGGGATTGAAGTAGGGAATTATTTGATCTCCTCAAATTCCTCAGAGATAGTTTTATATGGAACAATTATGCATCACTATTATCATTATTTAGCATGCCATTTGGAACTTCGCATATGTTGATCCTATAAAATTGTTCTCCCAATTGGAATTTTACATCCTTAACCATAATAATAAATTGAAATTACTAAAACAGGATCAACTACCTGAATATTCCACCATGTAGCACAAATTTATTGACTAGGTAACTCAACTTCTGGTGGTCAGTGAAAAAAGTGAAAGGCATCACGATTTGGTACTGATTGAATGTTTAGAGTGCATGCACCATACCTAAGGCCTCATAAGTCTTAGTGGTGGTATAGTTGTTATTTGAAGATGATAATTTCCAATTAGAAATTTACATAGGGTGGTATAGATTACATTCACAAATATAATCAAGGATAGCTCCAATGGTCATGGTAGAGGTATCCACATGAACATGAAATGGATTATCCCAACTTGGAAGTTATAGGATAAAATTTGATACCAAATTATTTTTTATATCCTTAAATTATTTATATTATTTAAGAATCCAAAATAAGGGATCATATTTATGTAATAACACTTCTAAGGGGTCTGCAACATTAGCATATCTCTAGATAAATTTATGGTAGTACTTGGCATGACCCAAGAAACCACAAAATTATTTTGGTGTTTTAAGAAAATATAGTCAAGGGATGACCATGATATTAGAGTTCTATACTAACAAATTATATTCTTGAAAAGAGTGTGTATACACTTAATATTTTTTACTTTATCATTTGTTAATGTTTTCTCTTGTAACAACTTGTTGAGCTTAAATATCCTTATATATACACCTTAAAATGTGCACAAGGAAATGGGAGGGTATGAATTTGGTTTTGTAAAATATATTTTTATATTTATGTCATGCTCATATCATTATTTTCCATATATCATATTCCTTATATTTACTTTCCTACCTACTTCTTTTGATCATATTTCATGTAGTCTTACCACTTTTCTCATTTCCTACAGCATTGCCTGGCATGATACCATATTTTCATCCCTATTCTCTTATTATACAATATCATCCTAGTTGATGTAGTTGTTAGTGTGTCTTTCTATCATTTGTGTTACTTTGGCCTCACTGACATAGTTCAATGTTGGCTGACTCTTCCTAACTACAAAAAATTGGTTGATACTATCAGTTTAGTTTGGTTTTAGGTATTTGAACATTGTATATACAAGACACATTTCATTCCAAATGTATACATATAGTATTTGTCACTTATATATTTTTATTTATTCTAAACATCTTTTTTAATCATATTTGGAGGAGTCATTGCTAGAATATTATCTTGGAGGAGGTCTTAGAGATTGGCTAAGAGGTCTTTAGTTAGATTAGAGCCTATTTTTTCATCCTTTAAGGTATTCAAAACCAAAAAATATCATTCAAATCACCATTGGCCAAGGGGAAATTGAGGCTTGATGGGTCCCCATCAAGATATGTATTTATAACATTATTTTATTTCCTTTATTTCATTTAGTATATATATGTTGCGTATTTTTTAATAGATGAATGTGTGTGTATAATTGTATAGGTTATATACATAATTATAATTAGTGTGGCTATATGATTACTTATAGTTTCCATTTTTATATTATTAGGTAACCTAGAACCCCATTTTTCTACCATAGCTACTTACCCATTTTGATTATTTTAACCCTTCCCCTTAGTTTAATTTGATTTACTTGCACAACTAATTACTTTACCTTTAGTAATCCTTTATTTTTATCATTAGAGGTCTAGTTAGATATATTCCCTTATGTCTTAGGCCTAAAGGATTTGTAACCCTTTACTTTGACATTAGTGAGAAGTTACCCATCTTTCTAAGCCTACAGATCCACATGTGGTCATGACCTAAACATTATGTATCACAAGCTCTTTGATTAACCTTATCTAATTATGGATTTATATATATATAGGATAGTTATAGGCTAATCTTAGATTGTGCATACATTCTAGTGAATCTAATGTGAATCTTACCATTAACTTCACTCTTTTAGCCAACTACATTGGGTAACTTGATATAGTTCAGTATTAGTTTTATCTTTTAGGAAATTATATTGGCCATCTTGATACAACTATGTATAAAATTATTATTTCAACCAACTATATCAATTAAACTCATATAGTTTTATATTATCTATTTATTCTCAACCAACTCTATTATCTAGACTGATACAATTTTATGTTATTTTTATTTTCTAGCCAATTATATCATTTAACTTGATATAATCTCCTTCCTAGTTATAAATAGGATCGACTAGCCTAAGTAATTTGTGCCTATATAGATTACATCAACTAACCTAAAATAGTTATTTTATGTGTTTTTGATTGCATTGACCAACATTAATACAATTATGTTTATTTAATTTTTAGTATAATTTATTTCATTATTATTGACTACATGTTTATCTCAATACATTGAATGTTGTAAATTGGTTTTCAACATTGATTTTTGAACTTTATTTTATATTTGTTTGATTTTACCTAGAAACTATGTTTGTGTAGTTTTAAAACTAATTATTAATAGTGATTCATAGCTACACATTATCTTGTTTACAATACATCATGGCATGAGGGTCTTGCCTAGTATTCATATCTATAATACAACACTAAACATGGAATTTAGTTTCCACATGCCTCATGCTATATAAAATATGCCTAGGATTCCATTTTTATTGAACCTTAGGAGATCAACTATCTATTTGATTTTTTTTATGCACCTGAGAGGATTATATCACCTAGGAAATTTAATCTCATTGTAACTTAATAACTGAGGTTAATAGGCTATAGGCATAGTAAACCTCTATAGTTAGTGTAGACACCTAAAACTGACCACAACTACCCTTCGATTGAACTTCAAATTGATTCCTACCAACAATTTAAAATTAAACCTAAATATCACTGAACATCCCAAAATTTACTTGTGTATCATTCATCAAATATTATAATCTTGTTGATGCATCCTTAATTGGGTATCCCATCGCATGCAATAATAACCTCTCACAAATTCATCCCTAAGCATCTTGTAGCATCACAATAGTCAAATTGGCCTATAGACCTATTAAATGGGGCACCTACACACATAAAATCAAATCTTGAAAATGCTAAAATCTTAAATAAAAATAATTAAAAATCTAAACCAAATTACATGCCTATTTGAATTATCGATGTGTAATTAATAAATTAATAAAAAAGGAAATTAAAAAATATGAAATATCCTAGCTTTTCATGATTACCTTTGAAAGTTATCAAGCCTTTGGAAAAAATCTCAAAATATCTCTTTTTGGAGACCCATGCCTATTCATTATTGATTTAACTTATTTGGGAATAATAGATTTTTATTCCTATTTTAGTTAAGGGTATGGATTAATAAAGTAGTACAAAATATAACAATAAATATAGTCTTGATTTGTGCAATTTTTTTTTATCTTTTTTACCTTTCTAAAAATAATAATAAATAGGAATAAATATAAATTAACTAGAAAATAGACTAAGATGGCTGATACAAATGTTGAAAATGGTTGTGCAAGATTAGGAAGGTGTCATAAACATGAATCTAGCTTTTGTTTGGTGAAAGGATAGGATCACCAAAAAGTGGATGCTTTGGTTTTTGGTGTTGTTTTTCATTCCTACCACTATTTTCTAAACTAATCATTAAGACCTAAAACTATTTAGGTAGTTACATTGTGCCTGTGTGAGCATGTGCATGAAAAATTGAGTGTTGGTTGTCAATGGAACTTGTTATGTAACTAATTTTGTCTTAAAACCCTAACCCTACATCATGCTTGATAAAATGATATTTTATTCATTTGAGAAAGAGGGGGGTTAGCGTGTGAGATGTATTAAAAGTTAAATCGGCATCCCTTGTGTGGGAACACTACCTACATACCAATACTTTGAAGAGGGATCAAGCCATATGTAGTTCTCCCACCTAGTATGCTTTGTGGAATAGTGTGATATAGATGAAAATGCCAAATTGATAGTGTTTGAGGTGGCTAGGGATTGGTATGAATATTTAAGTATGTTTACAACTGTGTTGGGTGACTATGTACAAAGAATAGGGAAGTTTGCCTTAGTGCTTTATTTGTATTCTTGCTTGCTTTATAATTTTGGTCACCTCCTTTACAAATGAGATTTAGGTGGGCTTTTATAGGGAATAATCGGTCATGGGTTAGATATATTCATTCTAGGCTAACATAATTAAGGATAAGGACCAAAAGAAAATGATTATTGGGGCTCAAAGTGAAAATGGATAGGACTGCCAAAAATAGGACAATTTAGTGTCTAGTGCTATAGTCCAAATGGGGTGATCCTATCCTACAAGATCAAAACATGGGGGAATAGGATTGGCATAGGGAATACTATCTAATTTATGTGGAATGACTATTTATAAGGTTTTAGATGAATTTTAATGATAAAAAATGTGTCTATAAGGGTTGCAAGAGCATGTAAAAAGAACCTATGGATGGGGTGTCACAAGCCACACTCAAGCTACTAATTTGGAAATTTTACATGTCTACATTTAGCCCCCATTTATTTTAGTGATGCAAAAATGTGAAATACTAAGATAAAAGAAAAATAGAAATTGTACCTGAACTTAATTACAAGGGTGAAGCCCATGAAGATGTGTGATGTTGAGTGTGCATAGAGAGAGCACAATGTGAAGCATAAATCTGAAAGAGAAAACAAGGAGTAGATCAATTCTTACTAGACATGCTATGCCTAAAATAATAATGTACAAAGGCTAGGTAAAGGATAAACAAAGAGAATGGAATGAATACAACTCACTGAGTATACAAACTAATACAATACCTATTGTGATGTTGAGTGATGCTAGGTATGTGTTTTTCCAAGAGTAATATCACGAACAGAGATAAGTGCTCAATTCCCCAAGGGTGGATCAAGAATATAAAGGCTAGCCCATTATCTCCATTATCACCTAATATGTATTAATGATATGTGATCATGCATGTGTTAATTTATGTTTGGACTATGTGTCAAATCCCTCTAAGTAGGTGGCTTAAAATTACAAAGGCTAGCTAGTCCTTTAGCTCCATCATTGCCCACTAAGTGTGAACTATGAAATGATACTAGTATGAATGTGTGTCATATGAGATGGCTCATGAACCCCATGAATGCTCTATAATTTGATAATGTGGTGTGGATATCTAAATGTGTACTGAGAACTAGACCAATATTGACTACTCTGAAAGGTGGATATTAGGCTTGTATGAAATCCACTCTAAAATTGAGAACTAGGCTTATATGAAAACCACTCCAAAATGATGCCAACCACCTGTAGATGTAATAAGGCATGTAACTACTAAGAATACCTAGGTAATAGAATGAACTAGAAAAAAAAGAAGGCAAATGTGCCATGCACATTGCCCCCAATCACTAGTGTTTGTAATATGGATATTTTTTAGAAGTTTTATGAATTGCCCAATCAATAACTTGAAGTAAGAGACATCATGTCGTGCATGATGCCCCCTATATCTAGAGAATCTGAGTAAAATTGTACTAAAATTACCCAATCTAAATTGAAATGTAGCTAACAAAATTGTAATTGACCTTACCTTTATATCTATTTCTAAAAATGATGGGTTTTTTATTATTTGCATAAGAGTGCTAAAAAGTGGACACTTTGGTGTTCGACACTATAATCCAAATGGGGTACTCTTATACTTTACTATTTTTTATGACTATTCTATATTCATCACTATTTTTTGGTCTATTCTATATGTTTGGAATTTTGATTAATGTTTTGAGTGTTTTAAAAACTATTTTTTGATCAGTAAAGGGCTCTAATATCTATGATAAAACCCCTATTTATTTCCCCCTCTTCTGAGGGTAGGAATGAAGACCTTGCAATGACTACCCTCAAAATAAAGAGATTTACAAGTATGTTACACTATTAAATACATGATATAGAAATGATAATTGAAAAGATGTCTCAAGATATAGCATAATTTATATTGGAGATTATTAGATTAATAGGGGTATGCCTAGATAGATGTAATAAGGTAATAGCATGTGAAGTATACTAAACTTAAACTAGAAATCTTGTTAGTTGTCAAGGAGGGATGGAGCATGGTGTCCATCATGGCATCCAATAAGGCAAGATAATGCATGATGTGGATCATGGCATTGTAAACAACTAAGAAGCAAATAAGCATGCAAGGAAAGAAGTAAGAAACATACAAAAGAGGCCAAGGGGCCAAGAAAAAAGGGGATGTGGGCACATGTCACTCAAACTAGGAAAGAAAGCATATAAGGCATGTTTAAATTCCCATATACACATACAATTACAAATAAGAAAGATTTGAATGAGGGCCACAAGACCATATAAGAGTACAAGAAAATGAAAGTGACAAATGTCTTAAGGCACACATAAGTAACAAAATAGGAACTAAAAAATGCAATCACATATAGCTACTCAAATCAATAAATGAAGGCATGTAAATGCCAAAAATATTTTTGCATCTAACTAACCAAAGTAAGAAGTGAAAGTATGCAAAACATGTAGTACAAGACTTGGTAGATGCTAAGAAATACATAGGTGTTATATACTAGTGATTATCGATAGAATAATTTATGTAAGCTAGTAAGTAATGTAAATAAACATAATAACTAAAGTGTGTGGTATATAAATGAAATAACCTAGATGGTGTAGTCATGTAGAAGATGTCTCTGGTGGGTAGATATGTCGATGTATGTCTCAAATGTAAAATTAAGATGCCCCCTCAATGGGTAGAGTAAAACAATAAGAGATCTAGGTGTCACTATACACACTCAAAGAATATCAAGTGAATCATGGTAATGTAGGTAAATCAACAAACAATAGCATAGAATAACAAAATGTAAGTCTCGCATTGTAGTAGAAATGTAAATCATGGATAATGCATATCGTTGAAATTTTTTTGGTGTTTTGATTTATTTGAATATTTTTGTATTTTGACATGTTATATTATTTTTGGTATTTTAAAATATTGTATTATTTTTGGTATTTTGAAATGAATTGTGTACAAGTAATCATAAGAAAACTATGTACAAGAAATCAAAAATAAACTATGTAAAAATAAGTTAAGAAATTATGTACAAGAAAGACTGAGAAGAAACAATACTAACCGATGAGTATCATAAGAGACTCCCTATCATGGTGTCATGTATCAATGAGAGGAATTGTGTGTGATCATGAAGAATGATGGAAGGGTTGAGACTATGACTCTAAAATCTATGTATGTTATAAGTGATCTAAAATATCTATAGTGGAAACTAACTGTGGGGTCTTCCTGTAACTCTCAAAAGTGGATACAAATGTGGGGCTCTTAGGGACCCATCTAGTAGTATAATAATATCTCTAAAAATATGATTTGTGTGTAGAGGTATGAGACCTCAATGACACTACCCTGGGTGTGAATACTATTATTTATAACTAGGAATGTTAGTTTTTAAAAAGGGATGTAAGATATCACTCTATACATATTAGCCCCATAGTTTTTGTAACACTATCTAAACCCTGATGGCTAACTAAACAAGTGGCCATACTACTCATGTTATATAGGAACATGCTTTGTATCTGATGTTATCTATGATGCACTAACTATATCTTTACCTGGAGACTTTATAAGACACAACCTCAATGGATGCATAATTGAAATTGTGTGATATGAAAGAGGCTTATCTATCCATAATCGTAGTGGATTATTATGTGAAATAACACCCTATGGCCTATGTTGTGATGTGTATGATTGAGCAATAGATTGAGATGGAACTATAACCTATGATGAGGCTCATCTAATCTCAATCATAGTGGATTGATACATGAAATAGGTCATTGAAAACTTGGTTGTAGTGAATATGTATCTAGAGTAGTACTTTATGATGTGGGTTCATCTAATATTAATTGTAGTGGGTTGTTACTTGAGATAGGACCCTAAAAATTTTGCTACGATGTTTGTGAATATGTTGGATATGTATATGGAACTATACTCCGTACTCCAAGGACTATACTATTATATATAGGTTGCTCTCAATATGTTATTCTTCAAACCCTCTAAATAGGTGGGATAGGAGATCTCTTATGAGGCTTTGTCTTACAAACCACATTACTCTCATGATGTGTAACTGATGATTCCTATGAAGGAATGTCTTAGGATGACTCAGTCATGGAGGAATAAGGTTTATGGATTTATGATGGAAGAGATCTTGGTTTCCATGTTGTGAATGATATGATGCCATTATCAACACATCTATTAAAATAGTCCTTGAGTTCATAACAATCATTGTCTCTGTGTTCATAAATATGATGATAGTTACAAAAGGGGGTGATGTGGCTATATTTGTAAGAGATGTGGATCTTGATGATGATTAGAAGGTAATGTGATTAACCTCCTATCTATTATTGATAATAATATGACATATGGGCTATCTCACTCTGAATCAAACTATAGTGGTTTCCTACTACTATTCTTTATAGTACATATTATAGGTGTTTCTCTAGAAACTAGATCTCTATTCTTAACTAGTTATTTTTATAGCTAGGTTCTCCTATTTTATTTGAGACATGGTGGATGATATGTGCTAGGAGTTTTAGATGGAGGTAATGCTATTAAATCTAGAGTAAGTTAATCAACTAAATCTGACTCAATCAATCCTAATTTCTTCTCCAAGGCTAAAACTATATAACATAAGTGCCTAAAAGAGGACTCTATCTGATATAATATATTCTCTAGGAGGGGTTGGAAAATACCCTTAATAAAGATATGTTGGACCTCTAAATATTTTGGTTTATAGATCAAATGTAACATGTAAGTCTTGAATCATAAGATATAATCACTAACTAGGTCTGAAAGATTTTGATGTAGTGCGACTAGTTTCTCATATGTAATATGAGGGTCAATGTTTGCTATGTAATATTTGAGAAATGCATACTCTAAGTAATCATATATATGCAAGGAACCAATAGGGAGTGGATGAAGAAACTAATTCGATGCATTACCCACTAATGTATGTTGGAATAACTTAAGTAGAATTAAAGGACTCACATGAGTTGGCAAAACCTTCTGAAAGGATTTAAGGTTTTTGAATGGATCTCTAGTTCCATCAAATTGAGGCAATGATGGTATCTATAAATGATTAGGTAATAAAGATTTGATAAATGTATTTAGATGAGGGTTACCATACAAGTCATTAGCATACATTCAAGACTTATAATCCTTGTTTTATAAAGTAAGGAGATGTACTTGGTGTTGTAATTCACCAACTACATGCATCAAATAAATAATCTCTTGGGATGGTATATTAATTTCTTAAAGTGGTTCATTTAGACATTGAATTTGATCATTTATTTTAGCCATGGGAATGTTGTACTTAGAAATTAGATCATAGAGAGGGGGTGCGCTCACTTGAACATTTAGAGGAATAGTAACTTGGACCTTTGTAGAGGGATGTGGGCTACCATTCTTTTTTGGTAAAGAGAGAAAAAGGTGTTACTATAGTAGGGGGTGGTTTGCGAGATTCATTGGTATCTTTAATATTTAGTGAATCACATTCTAATTGAATAGAAGATGTGATGTCATCATTTATATGTGAATCATTTGAAATAGAATCATGCATAGAAGTAGAAACAACATTTTATAATGCATTATGTTTGAGAAGAGGAGTTAGAGAAGAGTTATAAGCATGAGAAACATTTTCTTATTCCCTATATGCATTATCATTATTCCATGCATTATCACAATTGGAATTTTTTTCATTTGAAAGAGTATAAGTATTACTTTCATATTCACTCTCATTGTCATATTCATTTGCATGTTCACTATCATACTCATTATCACTGCTATTATCACTAGGGAGAGGGGTAAGAGAAGATGTTAATTCTTTTCTAATATGCAATAAATTATCATGTGAAATTGGAGTACTATGTGCATCTATGTTATCCTTAAATGGAGTGCATGCATTATTTTTATTTGTAATATGAGAAGTAAGAGTAAGAGAGTTATCATTTAGACATTATCTTTTCATTGTTTGAGATGACAGAATAGAGTTAACAACATGAGATGGATTATTTAAACTATGTATTGGAAATTTGATTCTATTTCATTTATATTGTTGTAATTTGAACATAGAAATAGTAAAAGAGAGGGAAAAACTAGGTTCAAATGCAAGCAAATTATCACCAATGAGAGGTTTACTTGGAATTACATGACTAATTTGTACATTTGATGTATTGTGCATAGGATAATGAGCTGAAGAGTAACTTTCCCATTTATAAAAATTATTTTCTTTAGAAGAGGGAAGAAAAGAGATAGGTTTGAGAGAAGAATATGCATCTACTTTTTATTCACTATCACTTTCATATGCATCATCATATTTCTCACTACAACAATAGTAATTGTCTTCATTGTGAATGAAATCATTTTCCTCATTTTTCTCTAATGTGCAATTTGTAAATTTGTCAATTTATTTTTATAAATATGAGAACAATTTAGAAATTTATCTATAGGATGAGAGGGAAGAAGTGGCTTAGTGTCTATCTTATTACTTTTACCAAAGAGATTATGTAAAAGTAATATTAAGCAAATAAATTCAAGAATGACTACTAACATAGGGATTTTTAAAATATTTTGACACTCTAAATAATTTATGAAAATTCCAAAAAATTTATCTAAAAATTGTAAGGGAGGAAGACTTGGGGTTTGAGGACCTAGTTTGGAAATCTAGGGTTTTGGGTTGGAGTTTTAAAATTTTAAAATTATTGAAATAATTTAAATTCTAAAATAAATTTGAATAAAATAAATGTATAAAAAATTATACAAAAATTAGAATTTTGAAATTGAATTTTTGCACAAAAATGTGAAGGAAAAGCCTAGGGGTACCTAAGGTTTGAGATTTGTTCGAAGTAAGTCAGGTTCACTAAATGATTTAACTTATTTGAGAATAATATATTTTTATTACTATTTTAGTTCAAGGTCTAGATTAATAAATTAACACAAAATATAACAATAAATATAGTCCTGGTTTGTGTAATTATTTATATTTTTTACCTTTCTAAAAATATCAATAAATAATAAGAAATATAACTTAGCTAGAAAATAGACTGAGACAACTGATACAAATGTTAAAAATGTTTTTACAAGACTGGGAAGATGTCATAAATCTATATCTAGCTTTAATTTAGTAAAAGGATAGGAGTACTAAAAAGTGGATGCTTTGGTGTCTAGTGTTGTCCATTCTTGCCACTATTGTCTAAACTAATCACAAAGACTTAGAACTTTCTAGGTAGTTGTATTATGCATGTGCCAATGTGCCCATGAAAAATTGAGCATTGGTCATCAATGAAATTAATTTTGGAGTTGATTTTGTCTTAAAACCCTAACCCTCCATCATGCTTGATAAAATGATATTTGAGTTCATTGAGAAAGAGGGGGGTTAGTGTGTAATATGTACTGAACATGCAATCCACACACTTTATGTGGGCGTGTTGCCTACATACCAATACTCTAAAGAGGGATCAAGCCATATGTAGTTTTCCCACCTAATGTGCTTTGTGCAATAGTGTGATGCAAATGTAAATGCCAAATTGATAGTGTTTGAAGTGGCTATGAATTGGTATGAATATTTGAGTACGTTTGCAGCTTTGTTGGGTGACTGTGTGCAAAGAATAGGGAAGTTTTCCTTAGTGCTTTATTTATATTCTTGTTTGCTTTGTAAGTTTGGTCACCTCTTTTGTAAATAAGCTTTGAGTGGGATTTTATAGGGAACAATTGGTCATAGGCCAGATGTATTTCCACTAGAAGAACCTAACTAAGGATAAGGACTAGATGAAAATGATCATTGGGGCTCAAAGTTTAGATGGATAGGACCACCAAAAATGAGACACTTTGGTGTCTAATGCTATAGTACAAATGGGGTGATCCTATCCTACAAGGTCAGGAGCTAGGGGAATAGGATTGGCATGAGGAATACTATCTAGCTGAGGTGGAATAACTATTAATAAAGTTCTAGATGACTAGTAATGAGCAAAAAGATGTCTAGAAGGGTCACAAGGGCATGCAAAAAAGAACTATGGATGGGGTGTCGTAACCCACATTCAAACTACCAATTTGGACATTTTATATGACTATAATTGCAAATCATGACCATTTGACACCATTTAATTCCACTAGGGTTATGTTGACTCACTTAGGTTAGGTTTGAACCCATTCCATGTTTAAAATACACTTTGAATCACCTTGGGTTGGGGTTAGTTCCTAAGCCTATAAATATAAGCCATTACCTATTGAAAAGAGAGCTTGGAAATTATAAAGTTATTATGTAGGTTTTATAGCATAATTTATATCAATAGTGTTATATTGTCAAAATATTGAGCCAAGCCACACCAAGAAATCATAAGCCATAACAAGCCATAATGGTGCTAAGGAGAGAGAATCTTTGAGCACAAACTGAGCAAGCTACACAGTGAATCATTTAGAGCATTCAAGTAAGGTAAGAGATTATTTGTATTTTGCATGTTAGTTATGTTTTCAATTGGTTTTGTTCATTAATCTCCCTTATAATATAGGCTTAAAGATGTTAGCATGTTAATGTGTTCATTTCATTATTTTATAAATTAACACAAGACTAACCTCCTCTCTATTGTCAAACTCCTATGATCACAAATGGCATGCTTGATGGGACCTAAATCATCCCATATATATAAGGAGACCAAAGTGCATCTCTTAAATTTTGAAACAAATTCTTGAATATCTTAAAAATTGGAGTTTTATCTTTATTTTTATGTATTCTTATTTTTTTGGGTCATACACAGTGATTGATACCAATTTTCCCTAACTAACATCAGTCATGTACAAATCATCATCGATCAGGGTGTAGGGCAAAAAATGGTAAGTAACTTAGTTTTTGATTTTTCTTATAAAAGTTATAGGTTGATTTTTTGAGTTTTAAAATTTTTCAAAGTCTCTATTTCATCATTTTATTGTAGGTTTCCTAAAGTTTTTGTACTAATTTGAGATAACAAATGTTTCTCACATCTTTTTGTTTTGCCGTTGGGTTTACAGGTAATTGACATTAGTCTTTATCAATTGGTATCAGTACTTTCCAACTGGCATAGGTTATCTGGTAACTGACATTAGTCACAGGTGACCAATGTCAATCTCTATGTAAAAAAATATAGAGAAACCTGAGAGATATGCTTCCAAATGTTGTTTTCTCATCCATAATTGTGCTTCAAAGTAGAAGGAAACCCTACAAAATTTATAGGACCAAGGTGGGAGAAGGACATAAAATTTCAAATACTAACACTTGAATATTTCATTTTGGTGCCTAAAAAGAATGGTTAAGTCTTGAACATTTTGGTTTAGTGCTTAAAAGGAACATAGTGGTTTATTATTAGTTTGTTTTTTAAGTTTTTAACTTAAGCCAAGTGTCCAAAAACTTCATCAAAAATTTCATATGGTGCATAGAATTAACACTTAGATTTTAATTTCTTAAAGAGTTTATTTAGTGCTAAATTTTTATACTCATGTTTTTTGCAAAATGAAGAGTGCATGTATGCTCTCCCCTTGTCACTTTTAGCTAACTTTGGGTGACAAAAAGCACCTTTTCCTTATAGGTTGTGACTTTGTCCAAGGCATGAAAATAACATTGTTAAGGCTCTCCCCAAAACCTGTGTGGTTTGGGTGATCTAGACACAACCTCTAAAGTCTTTTCACCTAGTTTTATTTTATGCAACTTAGATTGTGAAGAGGAATTCATATCCTCTTTCACAAGTTATTTAGGGAAGATTTGACTAATATCATTCCATGTATTCATTTTGGATCTTTGTTTAATATCATTATGCCATTCACCTTTGTTTAGATTATTGATCAAAGAAAGCCTATTTTTCCTAAGTTGAGTTTTTAATTAACCTTGACAAGTTCAAATCCAAACATTGATTGATTTCTATTTATGCCTTATGTAATTTGGTCCTAGACATAGATATTTATATTTTAGTTTGTGAAACTTAGGTTAATTATTTACCCACTTTGAAAACTATTGTTTGTGTCTTAATTTGGGATAAAATAGTCTATCTCCAAGTGCCTTTTGTTTCATGCCTTATATAAATTTACCATGTCTATATCCAAAGTCAAATGCCTAGTTTATACCAAAGTCTTTTAGATTTTTTAGATTAAATATCTCACCTTGTTTTTAAGTATTGATTTTGACACCATGTTTGGCCAAAAGTCCTAACACATGTCTTTGTTTAATCCTAGCTTCTAACATCACATTTGGAAAAAATACCTACCAACCTTTATTTTTGAGATTAGACATACTTGGAACACTTTAAACCTAAAGTTTGGTATTTTTATTTTAGATCATTCACTTTACCTTTTTGTGTGAGAAATTTAGTGTTAGACATTTGACATTAGATTATTTTATACCAAGTTTTGTCACAAACCATTTTAGAGATATTGATCCATACCATTAACCAAGTTAGATTATGTTTGAACCTTTTATCTTTATAGACATTATTTTTCAAAGTTTGTAGAAACACTAAACCCTTTTGTTGTGAAACATTCACCTTTGATTCAAACATGTCTCACTACACTCATAGTGGAGTCATGTACAATCTAGGGTATAGTAATGTGGTCGCACAAGAATTCACTTTGTTCAAAACCCCTATGGATATGATGTCATTTGTGAGATGTATCTTTATCCAACTTAAAATAATTAAATGATGAAATAGATCCAAGATATTTTATCCCATTACTTGGTCAACACACCTCCATACTCAGAGTAGGACTAAGAATAAATAGCATAATACCTAGCTAGTGTACCTTCAGTTGTAGAATAAGTCCAACAACAATTCTACTACAATATAATGTCATCATCCTATTAACCTTATTTATTTGATCATTACTTGCTTACAAATAGTGACAAAGTCTTAATCAGAGTAGTGGAGTTAGGGGTTAAGTTTCTATTAGACTTCCCCCACAAAAATTTACCAAGTTGAGTAAGAGGGTCTTATAATATACCTTATAATCAAAACATTAAACAAGCCTCTTCTAGAAACCCTCAAACTCTAGTTTCAATGTTGTATCAAGGCCCTTGTATACTTACCAAAGGAAATGGCCTCATGGAGGATCATTTCATATAAATGTAGATAGCATATCAAACCTATCTAAACTTAGTGAGTAACTTCAACAATATGACCATGTCAAATGCTCCTCTTATTGAGTTAGCTCCTTCAAAAAGAGTTTCAATCAAACTAATAGGCCAATAAAATTAGAGTATAGACCCATTTGTGTAAATCACTTTAGTTTGATACATGTTCAATGCCCCAGCTATTGAATAAGTGTCTTTTATTTTTATACAGAATAGTGAGCCAAACATAGTGTACAATACACAAGTATCATCCAATCTAGACCAAAGTGGTGTAAATTCACAAATAAATAGTCCACAACAAAATGTGCCTTTATTTAACACCATGAGTGGATCAAAAATGTAGGGGGTAAGAGATTCTACTTCCCAACCTTAGCAAAAAACTATCTCTAATCCTCAACTAGTTGCTTCTTTAGGTACCCATCCTCAAGGATTAAGTAGTCAAGTAACAACCAGTGTTGTGCCTTAATAAAATGTGATGAATATTAATCCACCACAATAAGTGATGACTAATATTCCAAAACTACAAGAACAATCCAACATACCCATGTGACATAGGTAAAACATTCTACCATCTTAATAGGGGGCACCCAATGGTCCACCTCGTTAGGTAGTGACAAACATACCTCTTTAGTCATATACCAACATACCAATACAATCAAAAATGATGTCTAATCAACAAAATACAAGTATTGGTCAATGATAAATTCTAAACCTTTAACATACGTCTACTTCCCAATAAGGATTTGCATAACCAAGACGTTCTAATGTTTCACAAGTGTTGATTAGGTAATAATTACCTTTTGTTCTTAATGTGACACAAACTCAATGACACAGCCTTGGTTCATAAGTTCCCCTTAATCATCAAGGTTTGAGTAGTCAGAAGCGAGTCCCTAATAAACCTCAACAAGCATAATATTTCATTCCCAACTATATCCTTCCATCTTAGCCATAATTTTCCCAAAACCATGACCATATACCAAATCTTAATCAGAATATCACACCACAATGCATGTAATTCCAAAAATCACATATTAATTCATGTTTGCATATTCTTGGTCAATTATTGAACTAAACTAACAATCCATATCAAACCATGCCTCTACTATACTTTGGTCAAAGTAAACTACTTTTGATCACCTAACCTATACCTTAAGCCAATGTTCCTTCTAGTTTCCTAGCTCAAGAAATACAAAAAATGAAGGGTATAATTATCGCATCCAAGATGAGAAATAGACCAAAAATTTTAAGTTGGATGATGTGTGTTCCTACCCTTTCAACATGGAGTATTTGTAAATACCATTTCGTCTAGGGTATAAACCATCAAAAATTGAGAAATACAAGGTGAAAGGAAACCCCAAGGCCCATTTGACAAAATTATTTTTTGCTTTTCAACCAATGGAATATAGCAATATATACTTCTTACTATTTTTCCCAAAGAGTCTAGTGGGACAAGCATTGGATTGGTTTTTAAAATCACCTAAGAATTTAGTTTCTAATTTTGATGATCTTTCAAACAAGTTTGTGTTACATTTATCCTGCAACATTGAGCATGATATTTCATTGGTAGATTTGATGCAATCCAAATAGAAGGTTGGTGAATGTTTTGCAATTTATTTGTAATGATGGAGAGAACTTGCAAGCCAATTCACCCATAGTTTACCAAATAAGTAATTAGCCACTATGTTTACCAAGAATTTGCACAGTGAGATAACTTACCATTTGGAGTTACAATGTGCACACACTTTCAAAGAAATAATTAACAAAGGTTTGTTGATCAAAAGAGACCTTAGTAATAAAGGGATCATCAATCTTACCTCATCAAATTAGAACCAAACTATAAACCAAAGAAATGGCCAAAACTAAAATCAAAACCAAGTCCAAATGCATGTGGTGCAACAAACTTAGGCCAACAAATATGAAAAATCTAAGCCATTTAATTATAACAAAAATGTTATGGTAAATGGAGTAACTGAGTCACAAAATTTCCAAAAGGTCTAAACATCATCTACTCAACCTATGCCACATATGTAGATCACTCCTAACCAACAACCTCTTCATCAAGAGTAGTAAGTGCAATAGCCTAGATTAACACAACAAATGCAATAACCTTTGCCTTTATAAATCCCTCCTCCAAGGAGAAATGTGCTTACTCATCATGTCTTTAGTGACCTTAGATAATCCATTGAATCTATGTTTCACAAGCTCAGCACTACTAATTTGATTAGCTAGCCTATTCTAAAACATTATCTTGAGGGCATTCCTTACCTAGATTGGTAGCAACAAAATGAATTATATGAGTATCATCAAGTTAATGGACATATCTTGCATCATTTTATGCAAATTAAACATTTTATTGAGAATATGTTGGAAAATGGAGAAATAATAGGATAATGGAGCTTTCATGTCCAATCAGAACTTGGGAATTTATCAAAATCCCTTTCTACAATGTAACAACCAACAATAATGACTAGTACAACAACAATAATATCAACAACCAAGATAGAACCAATAAAATCAATAAGAATAAAAATAATGTCCATGAAATATATGAAACCAAGGCCAAAATGATACCAAAAAGCAACAAACGTACCATGTAGTTGTACATGACTAAAACAAGGTTGTAGGCCATATTATGAGAGGTCATATTTCCACCATCTTCATCAATTTGAGACCAATTACCTATTAATCAAGACCATTATTAATTAATTACAATAAACCAACCCATGTCATTGATCCTTCCTTGACCTAGGATTGCATACATGCATACTAGCAAACAAGGATTCCCACTTTTGGACCCCATATCAATAACTCATCATTGGCCCATGACCACACATAAGTGTACCAACAACTGAGACTTATCCAATTTGGTCCCACACCACCTTCATTTACTAGTAATAATGGTCCTAAATCTAATCTTGATTGTGAAATCATAACTCAGTGTTCAAATATTACCATACTATGCCCAAAACCATCTACCACTTCACCCATCCAACCAACCGTTCTAGCTAGGAATAAACAATTTACCACTATACAAGAGAAGACATTTGATATTATAGAATAATTGTAGAAGATACCTACATAAATCTCCATTTTGGATTTGTTGCATAAATCCACCATCTATAAGAATATATTGATAGAATTCCTTATCCAATCCCAAGTTCCTAATGACATATCTCTAGATACATTTAAAACTTTGGTTGGACATTTATCCCCAAACCAGCAATTAACCTTCAACCAAAGTGATATGCCATCCCTTATCCCTCTGCATAACAATCCATTGTATATTTTAGTTGTCATAATGTGGCATAAAGTGAAGCATGTCCTCATAGACAATGGATTGGGTCTAAATATTATGTCTCTAAAGCTCATCAATCTTCTTGAGTACATTACAATCGATCTCCAACTAGAAATGATCATAATCAAGGCCTAAGATAATGAAAAATAAGAATCATAAGGTGCCATCAACTTTCCAATTATCATTAGGTGCTTGACCCATGATATACTATGCCATGTGTTAGACCTCAATTTGTCATATAATATGCTTTTGGATAGACCTAAGATACATGAAATACATGCAATGCCTTTAACATTTTACCAATGTATAAGGTTCTCCCATTCAGGTATGGAGGTTACTATCCATAGAGATTTGTAGCCATACAAATGTTACATGCATATGAAGACTAAGTACCAAAGCTATAACTACCATTTTGGCTTGAATTCAGTTCTTAAAAAGGACAAGGGGAAATGAATACTTTTTGATTCACTAGAGACCAATTGCGTTAACCTGAATACTCTTGATTCACTTTCCCACATGCCACCTTCAAAAATATCTAATCATTATACTATCTTTGCTAATGGTCAAGGCAAATATTTGACCCATGATACATTCCACATTGCCAAGCTTCCATAGAACCCCAAATCCTATGGAAGACCTAAAGCCAAAGAACTATGCATGGAATAGAAAATAAAGGCTAAAGGCAAACTACATAGTCTAATGCTTATCATTTTCATATTGGCTAATGGCCAATAACAAGGTCCACTTTTAGGTAATGAATCTTGGTTATATAATGATAACCTGGCTAACTATTACATACATGCCAAGTATCTCATTTTAAAAAAATCATAGAAATACATGCCTATGAAGGAGGAGGCCTTGGGATAAAGCAACAAGGTTAACTTTAGCCAATATATGCTACTTGATACAAAAAAAAACATATGGTCTTAGATTTAAACCACTTGGGGGTGACCCCATGTACCTTATTCATGTTATAATGCCAACGACTAATGATAATAATGTTGAAAGAAAAGCAAAGTCTAATCATAGCTCTTTAGATGACCTAGCCAATACCAATTTATTTGATACTAATGCCATTTGTACGCTTTTACCAATTATTCACAATAATCCACTTATTTTATATGATCCTCAACTTATAGATTGAGATCAACAATAATCAATGGTACCATTTGATGAGTTTTAGAATGATGAGGTCTTCTATGATTTTCTAGGCCTGAGGGACAATATTCCATTGGGAGACCACAAATAATGGTTCTCAATCAATTTAGATCCTGAAGCCTATTTAGGAGAATGGGTGATCACCTTTAGCCATAAATAATTAAATAAAAAATTGAGGTCTCAAATTAAAAACCTCTTTGAGGCACTTTTAGACCAAGGAAATAGTAAAGAGAAAGGCTAGTCTAGTGGTGAATACATGTTTTAGGCACCATTAGATGGGAGGTGTTAAACCTTACCCAAACATAGCTTAGGAGACAACAACGATGAACTTGCTTATGGTTTCAAGTTTAGTTTCGAAGAACAATAGGATTTTGATCAAATTATCCAAGAGTTCCTAGCAGTGTTTGTCACATGGCCATCCCTACCATTGGGAGATTTTGATTCCTCATGCCTTAGAGAACTTGAAGAGCTAGTCCTAATAGAGAACCCTACCATTTTAGACTAATTTAAATATTTTTCAACCATTCTAGAAGATGGTTAAAATCTTCTTGTGGAGGATACTACATAAGTTAACATCGAGACTCTAAAAGGGATCAAATTAGGTGCATCCCTCACTGAGGAGAAATGTGAAATGTTTATAGCCCTTTTGAGGGAATTTATTAACATATTTTCCTAGTCTTACTCAGATATGTTAGGTTTGGACCCCATTTTGGCTTTACACCACATTGTGGTATATCTTGATGCTAAACCCATAAAATAGAAATTATGCAATATGCATCCTCACATTGTTATATTAGTCAAGAAATAGCTAGAAAAACTTTTGGAAGAAGGATGTATTTGACCGATGAACTACTTAGAGTGGATCTAAAATGTTGTATTAGTCAACAAAAATCTAGAAGGAATTAGAATATGCACTAATTTTAGAGACATAAACAAGGCCTACCTAAAGGACAATTTCCTTTACCAAACACTAACATGATAGTCAAATACATAACAGGTTATGAAAATCTTTCACTAATGGATGAATTTTCAAGATACAATTAGATTTAGATTGTGCCAAAAAACCAACATCAAATAGTGTTCACTACTCTGTGAGGAATGCTCTATTATTATGTTATGTCATTTGGTCTCAAAAATGCTAGGTCCATGTACCAAAGATCCATGACCATCATATTTCATGATATGTGTTTCAATAAATTTTGAATCTCTTTGATGTTTAAGGAGAAATAGAGATGAAGGGTATGGATTTGAGATTAGAGAGAACCTGGATTAGTTGCATGTTGTATGTTAAGCATTCCTCTTTGGCTAGGGAAGACTACCTATGAATAAGAAAGAACTACCACCAAAAATATTTATTAGTAGATATATGAGTGGGTTACCAAGCTACTCGCTTGTTCTTGGAAGTGTAAAACTTCCTTAGGAATGACAATCCACTTTTTGAAACAAAATAGTAATGAATAACAAAATTAAAGAGAGTGTAAGGAGAGATATTCATATCATTCTTATAGTCTGAGTGTAGTAAAGAGTGACACAGTGCAAGTAATGTGAGTAATTGGTGTTTTTAGAGGTTGTTTAGGTAGGCTTAGAGAATTTGGTGTAAATACATAGTCACTGACATCAGTTAGGCTACCAATGTCAGTAAGGAGATATGATCGATGTCAATTATGTGATTGATATTGGTAGTGGTAGTAGGTTCTCAAGAGGTTGCAAGAAACTTTTCTGAGCTGGGAGGTAGTTGTTGGTCAAGTTTTTGAGGCTGGAAAGAGTTGTAAGGGGGTGGGTAAGACTCAATTGGGTCTAGACAGAGGGTTGGTATGTTTGAATTAGAAGGAAATAGGTGAAAGAGTTTTACAACTCCTTCACAGGGAAAGTTAGGATGTTTATAAAATGATAAATAGTATAACATAAAGTAATTATAAAATGACTATTTGAAGTAATTAAAAAACATAGATATATACTTAGCTGATGAAATGGATGAAATATGAGTGCTAGATAGATGGATCTAATTAGGTATGTTAGAGAAATATGTGAACATAAAATATAAGCATGTGTTGTTAGTTCAGAAGAATCCAAGCTCTGTGTAGTATATCAATTTCTAATCTAGACTGATTTATGTAGAGTAATGGTAAGCTTGGATGTAGAAAGTCAAATGTCAAATCCTGTACATGAATGATTGATTTTTTTGAATTATACTGACCTAAAAATTATCTTGGAATTTATCTTAAGTAACTGACATCAACAATCCCACTAATGTCGGTTGAGGGTTGACTGATGTTGGTGGCATGAGAATAGGTAAAAGGCCTATTTTTAGCCTATTTTTTGTTCTATCTCTTACCAAGTGTGGTATCTATTAGAAAATGGTAGAAATATAAGGTTAAGAAGAATGTAGTTAGTTAGGAATTTATTTAGGAGTGAAAATAAATCATGGGTAGTTAGGATTAAGGGACTAAGTCTTAAGGTGATTTAGAGGGTAATAATTAGTCTTAGGATGAGGTGGATAGGTAAGGTGGCATAAGTAGTTTTTAATTGACTTAATTAAATATTTTTAAATAAATTAAATGTGTGAGGGTTAAAAACATGGGTTAGGAAGGCTAATTATTAAAAGGGGATCGAGGGGGGTTTTGACACAAGGAGTTACACACATATGTGACATAATTTTGGTTCCTACATTTACCCCTTTTTATCTTGTAATATATATTGACAAGTTACAAGACAAAAATAGGAGTTAGATGCTCCAAGTATGGGATGAGGTATCCCCCATAAAAATAGGAACTGGTGGAGGATAATATGGAATTAGGTACCAGTTTGGTAAGGATTTAATTGGGTGGGTGGATGTTGAGTGAGAGCATGGTAACATCATTGCTTAAATGTATACTAATATGAGTTATAGTCGACACAATCAATAACAGGTAAAGGTAAGGAGGACTCAAATAGAAAAAACCAAATCATAGCTTGTAAGTGATATTTGATAAGGTTTAAATGATCAAAGGTTAGCTCCAATGGTCCATGTGTTCCAAGTATCTGAGGTAGGAAGTACTCTTGGTAAACACAAAAGCTTGTATGTGATAAGACTAGCTTGGTCATGATCCAAAACACCCAATATACATGTGTGTGTATATTATCCAACTATAGTGAGGTAGCATAAATAGTCAAGACAAGAAATGCAAGGTTGGATAAAAAGGGTCAATGGTTGAGGAGATATTCATGATCTTTGATCAAAGCCATCATGGGTGGAGACTTAATTGATCTCTAAGGTTGGTTGTCATGGTTGGAGAGATATATGTGATATTCAAGGTTTGTTATCATGGTCAGGGAGATATACGTGATCTCCAAATTTCCTTAGAGATATATGTGTAGTCCAAAGGGTGGTGGTTGGGGTTAAAAACTCTAATTTTAAGGTTGTCAATATCAATTATGTCATTGATGTTGATAGTAAGTATTGCTGACATTGGCATCTTAGGTCAATATTTTTGATGTCAATGGGAAACCAAATATGATAAAAAAGGGTTTGATGGCCCACCAAAACTCATTTGTGATAGTTTATTGGAGAAAAAGAGTTGAGTGTTGTGGGACATAGGATAGCTCTAGCCTATCTATTTATGGTGAGTTAGTTAGAGATAAGTGGTTGAGAAGAGTCTGTGAGAGTGAGGGTGTTATTAATCACTTGGTGGGACACAATGTGATTGAGAGAGTGTTGGTGTGGGTAGAGATGGTAAAGGTAAGAGGGGACCCAACTAGAGGCACACCACCATAAGTGCTAGCCATTCCAGCCTGGAGGAGATGGAGAGATGAAATAGGATGCTCTTTGAGTTGAATTTTAATTTAATGTAGTTAATTTGTTATGTGGGGTAGATTTTAATGTTTGGGGGGAGAGAGTTTAATTAGAGGGGTAGTAAAATTGGGTATGGGTAGGTTTGGGTGAAATTGGGAGGGGTTAGGGGTATTTTTTAGGAAGACATAAATTCTAGAGGTGGGTTGTTTCGCCCTAGGGCCAAACCAATCACTGATGTCGATGGGGCTCACTGACATCAGTCTATATAGGCACTGATGTCTGATGACACCAAGCACTAATATCAACATATAATACCAATGTCAGTCATAGGAAAAAAAAACCCAAATAGGAAGAAAAAGCCCATTTTGGTTCTCTAATTGAGTTAGTCAATGAGCCTAATGGCTGAGATAGCCTCAAAAGACCCCATGTCGACTGAGTGATTCCTACATAGCTTGGGTGAGGGCCTTAGGCCAATGTAGTTCTCCCAGTGCATAGGTAAAAAGGGTGAGGTATGCTTAAAAAAATTTAAGGGAATTGGCTAGGAAAAGGGAGGTTAAAATAGGTCATAGGACCTAGGGATTAAAAGATAGGTTGTGGGGTTAAGGGTGTGAGATATAGGCTATGGGGCTTAGAGTTTAAAAAATAGGTCATGGGGCCTATATTTTAAAGATAAGTAGTTATGCCTAGGGTTTAGAGATAGGTAGTTGGGCATAGGGTTTAGGGATATGCAGTTGGGCATAAGGCTTAGGTGGGTTAATAGGTTAGATAGTTAAGTGGGTATACAACTGAGCTAACATTAGAAGACCCCATGTCAACTAAGTGCTACCTACATAGCCTAGATGAGGGCCTCAGGCCAATGTAGTTCTCCCAAAGAGAAGGGGAAAAAAGGGTGGAGGTTTATATTAGAAAGTATGTGACTTGAGGTTTTTATTTGTGGATGCAGGCTAGGTAGGAGTTGACATTACCAGATTGACTACCTACGCTATTAACAAGGATGAGGAGGGATGTCAACATGGATGAGTGGAACCACATGGTAGTCATAGGCTTAGGAGTGTGACAATATTGCCAAGTTACACATGATTTTATTTTGATGATAGCTTTGATACAGAGGTGGGATCACACCACCAACACTTTCCATTTGCCTACCAGAGAGTTGACAATGATGCAAGAGGACGTATACAATATTTTATGATTATTACTCCTGGGTGAGCATCTCTTCTCTTATTCAAGAGAGGAGCATGATATTCATATGGAAACATTGTTTAGGAATCATGTTAGTGAGGTGACATATCATTTGGTGAGCTTTGCATATGAGCCATTGTACACTATTGATGAGGATCAACATCTATTAAGTATCTTGATGATGATAGTGATTACAATATATGCACTACTAGACATAAATGGGGGGAGATTTCCTATTGTGTTGATAGGTGTATTGGAATAGATGGTTGAGTAGCAGATAGTGTATGCATGGGGACCAACTTTTTTGGCATAGTTATACAAAGAGTTATGGAGTTTGAGGCTATGACAATGGTATAGTTTATGTGTTAGGAATTTATTCCATTGTTGGGCATATGAGCACATTGTGATGACATGGCCATTAGGTCTACCCACCATGATTGTAGCTAGTTTTAGGGTTAGGTTCAAATGGTGGAGAGAGGGTATGGCCCAAACATGAGTAGACAACATAGTGTGGGACATTGATTATTATAGGAATATGATAGATGGATTGATTATTGTAGATATTTTTTGGAGGACCTATTTGACATACCCTACATTTAGAGGATAGGTAGAGTAACTTTTCAATTTACAGAGCATGTTATGGGTTAGAAGGAGATGAGCTAGAGAGTTAGAGATGATACCCATGGCACAGGTTAGGAGATAGTTTGGTTTGTTAGACAACATGCCTCCTACCTTTCCTCTATATAGGAATGATGATATAGAGGCACCCCTACCTTTACCCTAGGAGATAGATGGGCCATATTTTGAGGAGTTATTAGTAGGATTAGGTGTAGTAGATCCTAGATGCATGGTGGATTATCTTTCATGGTGGATAGGTTTGCATCTTATAGTTTAGGTTAGGAGGCCACTACCATATTTATAAGGAGTGGTGAGAGAGAGATGCAGTCATACAGGCTTGGGATGTAGTGGTATAGGATTGAGATGCAATATAGACATAGGTGTTGGTCTTACAAGGCTAGGTTACATCATTATAGGGATAGGTTGGGGTATTATAGGACTAATTTACTGCACTGGCATTAGAGAGATAGTTTTAGAGCAGTAGGACATGCTTCTACTCCTCCTCCACCACAAGGACTAGTATAGGGTCATATAGTAGGTTTGATGGGTCCACCGTAGACTATATCTTTAATGAGGTACAACACTACTTTAGATGAGATTTCATACTATGAGAGAGACATCATGGAGTTCTCATAGTTTTAGAGGTATTCTAAGGCTAGAGAGTAGGAGAGATGAGTGACACATGCCATGGCTGCTAGCTCATGTAGATGTAGACAGGTAGAGAGTGGTGATGATACTACTACTTCATGACCATGAATATAGCCTTGAGTACTATGAGGTCTAGATGATATTTTTGATGTTGTTATATATGTTGTATACACACCAGCCTATGATTCAAAGATGAGAGATGTAGTTTTTGAGACAGATATGATTCATGGATGTATTTTCATATATATATATATATGAGAGTTTGTTATTTTGAGATGTGTTTATGAGATAATGATGATGTTGAAGTTATTATAATGATGTGGATGTTTATGGTATTTTAATGTTATGTTAATGTTGAGCATGTTATTTGGAATTTCCCATATGTGTGATAGTATATGCATAGTTGATTAGTTAGCTTCATCTTAGCACTTTTTCATATTGGTGATGGTGTATGATTAAAATCAATGTGTTGGGTATGTTTTTTTTTATTTCATCATTTTTCCATATTTTTGATGGTGTATGCTTAAAATAAATGGCATAGGCTTGATAGTTTTCCTATTTATTGTTATTTAGAGAAACTATGGTTGCAAATTTGGTGGATTTCACATGGGATTATATGAAATGGATTAATGGGCAATAGTTTGTTAGTTTTAGTATGGTTTTAGGTAGTTATTTGAGTATCTTTTCTTGAGATGGGTATGTGAGTGATAATATTTGTTAAACACATAACTCTAAGAATCAAGAAAGATTGGTAGAAAGGTGAGAAGGTGATTGAATCTTGTTATGAGATGCGATCTTAGAAGATAAATATACATGTGATTTGAATGGGAAAGAAAGAGGCACTGTGCTCACATATTGTAAAATACCATAATCATAACATAAATAAGCTCAGGAGTATGATCTTTTTTCATTCTTTGCATCATTTGACCATTTGTTTGTTAGAGAAGCATCATACTCACATTATGTCAAGTGATTTTAAAGTCCCTTGAAAGAGTATGAGGGGAAAAGGTAAAAGGAATGAGAGTGTTTGGGTAGTGCAACCTTCTTAGTGGGGATGGTATGCCCCTTCTATGGGTGACCCAAGATCTACTATGGGAAAGTCCCTGACTTAAAGTTTATTTTTGAGCTGATCAATGTAGGAAGCCTACAATGGGATTTTGTTTATGTTTAGGTCATATGAAGTTGATCACTATGAGAAGCTTCTAAGTCATTATTTCCCTTGATAACAAAGCTTAGCTTAGCCATCCTTCAATGGAGTGGTCTAAGCTTTTGTTTTTGATTTTTAATAGCTATCCTTCAAAGGAGCAGTCTATTTATAGTATCAAGGAGAAGTTACATACATGTCCTTCAAGGGAGTAGTCTACATTGAGAATCATGACCTAAGAGATTATAACTTGTCTGCATATCTCATTATTATTATTATTTTAACTTTATTCATGGAGAAGACTATAGAGGCTTAGAGGTTTTCCACTTTGAGGGAAAAATCATAGCACTTTGTAGGTTAACTAAGTGTGTAAGAATAAGGGTTAAGAGGAAGGGATATGAATGTAATAGGGTTGCTCAAGGGATGAGCTCAAGTTAAACATGAGGTGAAGCATCACTTGATTAACATAGTAATGGTTGTAGGTGAAAAGCATTTAAAGGCTCAAGTTTTATCCTTCTTTTGATAGAATACAAGTGATAAGTTCTTGAGACATACTTGTGAGTTATGATGTAGGGTCTAAGCCAATTAAGAGAAAATTTACCTTGTTTTTTTTTTTTATGTTTGTCACATGTTGATTTTCCTTTAAGATGAGATCTCTGATATTGAAATCTCACTCCCTAAGGTTTTTTTTGTAAGCATGTTTGATATGCTTTTGATAGATTTTGAGGTGGTTAAGGCTATGAGACAATGCTAATCAAACAACTCAAATTGAGCCAAACATTCTTGGTGAAAGTCATCATTAGTAAGTATGTCTTGTAGATAGATGCAAAGAGAAGGAATCTAGACCTCAAGAGGAAAAATAGCTGCCATCACATAGACCAAATAAAAAGGTGTAGCACTTGTAGGGGTTTGAATGCTAGTGTGGTAAGATCATAAAGCAAAGGGAATGTGTGTGTGTGTCAATCCTTGCTAGTATCATTGACTACCTTCATGAGGATTTTGGTTAAGGTTTTGTTAGAATATTTGGCCTATCCATTTGCTTATGGATAGTATGATGATGAGAATCTTAATTTGATTCCAAAAGCATCACAAAGCTTTTAGATAGTATTTTTTTTGAAATATTTTCCATTGTCTATTATAATTTTATGGGGGACACCAAAATTATAGATGATATGCTAGTTGATAAATTAAAAAATATTATAATCTTTGGTGGAGATGAGAGGAATGGCCTTGACCCACTTGGTGAAGTATTCAGTAGCAGTAAATATGGAATGGTGATGAAGAGATGAATGAGGGTTAATCTCACTGATTATATCCAAACCCCATTACAAGAAGGGATAAAAGTCTTTGGTGACTTATAAGGCATGGCTTGGAATTTGAAAGAGGTTAGTGTGTTGTTAAAATTTGATGCAATGCCAAATTTAATCACTATAGCCTTGATGGAGTGTTGGCCAATAGTAGCCAAGTCAAAGGATACATTTGGCAACTATGTTACCATTGAAATGTCCACCATAAATCCCATCATGGACTTCCTTAATGGTGAAGGGGATCTTAGTACTAGTGAGGCATGTAAAGAGGATACCATCAAAACCTCACTTGTAGAGAAGTCCCCCTAGCATAGTGTAATGAGTGGCACATTTCATGAAGGCATGTCTCCCATTATTGGAATGGTTAGAAGGGGTAATAAAAAAGGAGAGGTAATCCATGATTTGTTTGTACCATAAGTCATGTGGGTTATGTGTTACATTGCCTATAAAAATGATGTTAGTTGATATATATGAGGGCAATGTTAAGCGATGTATAGTGACGGATTTTTTGAGGAAGAGGGTGAAGAGGGAAGGATCAGTGAGATCTAAGAAGCTTAACATTCTTCCTTAGTTCAGGCCAAGGAACTCTAACTTTTGGTTGGAGGGTCAAATCTAATTTCACATGTGGATAAATTAGACTAGAGATTGGGAAAATGCCTAAAGACTTAATCTATTGTAATGTGTCAAAAACCTACGAGGGTGAGGGCTTCGATGTAGAAGGACAAGCTTCTAGAGATTTTAGTGAAGAAGTTATGACTTTGTCAAAGACCTTGGGATAAAGGGTAGTAAGGGAATTGGTGGTATAAGATGACACTTATTGTATATGATAAAGAGTTTTAAGTTGGTCCCAAAATGTTGCATGATTTATCTTTATAAATTCAAGAAATTCTATGTTTCCCACTAACTATGAGAAGGGTTTAGATGAAGTTGACATAGGCCTTATAGTTGTTTATTTATAAGGCTTAGGTGATTTAGAAAGAGGTAAATTTTTTTCCTCTACTACCTCAGGCCAAAGATGAGAAAGATCCACAATAGGGTCTTCTTTAACAGAGATGAGAGAAGAGGCATGGTCTTCCACGGGTGGGGGAGAGGTAGGTGAAGAAGGCTCCTTAAGGGGTAGAGCATAAGTATAATTTCTCCCTCAAAATATGGGTGAGGAATAGGTAAATTATGATGTTTCATAGGTAAAATAAGTTGTAAAATTGGTTGAATTGGAGTAGGCACAATAGGTCTCTCATCTACTTTAGGGGTAGATAACACTGGCTCCTATAGGTGTGAAGGAGGAGTGGATGGGGTAATACCTTCCATCGGTGGATGAAAGGTAGGTGAAGAAGGTTCATCAAGAGGGTATATCATAGGAATAATGTCCCTCTCAACATGTAGTTGAGTAATGGGTAAGGTGTGGTCCTCAAGTGGTAAGAGGATAGGTAAAATGGGTGTAAAAGGAACTGGCAATACAGGGTCTTCTTATAGCAAAAGGAGAGGTAAAGTAGGCCCTTCCTCATGTGGGAGTGGAATAGGTGAAGTAGGATATTTTACCCAAAGAAGAAGGATGGGAAAAATAAACTCCACTAATTGTGGGGGAGGAATAGATAAAATGGGTGCTTCTTGTTGTGAGAGAGATTGGACTGGAGGTAAAGGAAAGACCATATCGACTGTATGGATATTATGATCACATGAGTTATTAGTCATGGTCTAAAAAATATTTTGATTGGGTGAATGGTTAGGAAATGGTTATTTAAACACATCTATATTTTAATTATCAGGTGCATTAAGGTTATCTAAGATGATATCACCCCTATCAAGCATGTCTTGAATAGTGTTCTTGAATGTTTTATAGTTATTAGAATTGTGGCCTTTGACTTGATGGTAGATATGAAACTCATCATCCTTATACCAAGTAGAAAGAAGATGAGAGGGATCAAACTATATAGAAGGCTTGATTTGAGGAAGTGTTATGGCTCCCTTTCATAATAGTTTTTCCAAAATAGAAGTAGATGACTGCCCAATGAGAGTGTATTATCTTTGTTCATACTATTGTTAGAATTACTTGGTCAGATTTTGTGAGGTCGAGGAATTAGGTTGGTTTGTGGTTATGAAAGAAGTTGATTTAATGACCACTGCATTGGTAGAGCCTTTATATTTTTGGTTAGAAGGAGAAGGTTTAGAAGAAGAGCAGTCATTTGATTTAGAATTGGCATTCTTACTACACAACTTGACTATGTCTTCATCTATAGCCTGGATCTTGAGTTTTTGTGCCATTGTAAATGCTTCATCAAATGTACAAAAAAATTGTACTCAGAGTGTGGATATAATATGATTAGTACATGACCTTGATAATAGATCAATAAGCTCAAGTTGGGGTAAAGAGAAGGAGAGTTGATTGATTAAGCTTCATCAAATCTGGAAAACGTTTATGCTCAGAGTGTGGACAAAATATGATTAGCACATGACCTTGAGAATATATCAATAAGCTCAAGTTGGGGTAAAGATAAGGAGAGTTGACTAATTAATCCTCTCCAATAAGAGATAAAAGCTGTGATAGACTCGTCATCAAATTGTTTAATAGAATAAAGGTCTATAATAGAACCTTTTTAGAAATGTTGATAGAGAAATGGTCTAGGAATAATTGTGTGAGTTGGGTAAATGAGAAAAGGGAGTGCTGAGTTATAGAGATATACCAATCTAGGGTAGCACTCAAAAGAGACATAGGGAAGGTGTGAATTAGTAATGCATCATCATGCCCTATTAAATAAAAAGCATGTCTAAATGCTCATAAACATTGTTGTGGTTCCTCTTTACTCTGAAAGTGAGTAAATTTGGAGAGTTCCCATTGGATTGGATAAGGGTGAATAGGCACATAATGATGGATGGTATTATTTCACATATGATCATGAGATAACACATTCTTTGAACCCAACATGGATGTCTCTAGCCTAGACATCTTATCCATCATCATCCTAATGGGGTTTAGAGGGGGATTGGTTTAGGAGATACCTCCTAAGTTATATGGAGCTTGATAATAAATATAGGTAGCATATGAAATAACTTTCTAGAGTTTTTTTGATTCAACATAGGGGTATTGATTCATAGGCTGGGGGGTGGAAATGAAAGGGACTTGTCCTGCTGGGTTAAAGACAATGCTTTGGTTGAATGTTATTATTGTAGGTTGGGTTGTTGGCATGGTTATATTGGGTGAAGGGTGAGTTTTAACTCATGTAATTATAGGTGTGAGAGTATCTAGGATGGGTACCACCAAATTTTGAAATGGGGTTAGACTTGAGTAAACTACTTGTGGTTGTGAAGGTAGGGAAGTCACGACAAGGGTTAGGTGGGACTGGCCAGTTGGTGATGCTAAACTTCAGACATTATTTATGGTTGGGTTACTTTTTCAAGTGGTGGTTTGAGTAACCATGGGGAAAATAGTGGAGATAGATGAAAATAAATTTGTTTCCATCAAAGAATTTGGCATACCATATAGTGGGTCATTCGAAGAATTGTGGGTTTGGATCATGGCAAGGTAATGCTAATGGGCTACCACATTAGCATCAAGAAATATAAAAAATTATTGATCTCCTTTAGGCACAATGGGAATTTGGTTTGGGTTAGGAGTATTTTATATATTTAAAGTATGCTTTATGACAAAATAAACAATAAGATGGGAAGGTGGAAGTGGTTTTTGGCTTGCTTAATCAACAAGAATTTTGGCTTGGCTTTGTGTCAATACCATGCAAGAAGAAGTATAAATAGTCTTAAAACTTTGTATTAGTGACAGAGTGTGGGAAAACTAAGTTTGGGTGTAGCTAGGTAGGTTTTTTAGCTTACTATTTTGAAAAAACTAAAAATAACCAAATTACATGGTCACTGATGTCGATCACTTGATAGATGTCGATCGGTTAAAGTCTATCGATGTCAGTAGATTTAACTAATGTCAGTCACTATGGAGTCTTGAAAGATGAAAAATCCAATGTTTTAGAAACCCAAAGGCAAAATCTAGGTAAAATAGAGGATATAATATTTTTGTATAAAGAGGATGAACACTTAAAAAACTTGATATAATAGGTTATACAACTTGAGTATTATGAATAGTGTTGATTTTGTAAATCAATGGAAAAATGCCCTTACCAACTCAAAAATATAGAAGGAAAATAAAAAAGTAGAAAAAAACATACATCCTCTAATTATTAACTCCTAGAGATTAATTTTAGTCTCATTTTGGCTTATGCCTTAATCAAATAGTGAGATGAGACTTTGGTTACCGAAGGTACTAGAAAACAATCTAGAGCTAGTTTTGTTTTAGTTTTGGTGCTCAAGAGGAAATTTGTGTTAGACTAGATACATGGCTTGTTATAGGGTCTTGCTCCTTGCACCTCACAGACCTAAAGCTAAGCCAGTATGCTTAGCCAAGATATACCTTATGTCTAGATTTTATATTTTACCAGAGAATGGGGTGGGTTCTCCCCTTGGTGGTGAAATCTAAGTAGGATAGCTGGATAGGGTAAGGTGATCCACTAGGTGATGAAATACTGATGGGCCTTGTCTTAGGTGAGTTTAGATGTTTGTTTTTGTGAGTGTAATTTGTTAGTGTAACATGGGTATACTATGATTCATTCATAATTCTTATAATTAAATAGGTGAGCTAATATGCAATAAGTAAACAATGAAGTGCAGTGAGTTTTAAACTCAAATCTGAAGTGTTTTGATTTGAATGAAATAATGATGAAATATAAGAAGAGAATGAATTTTAATATCCTAATGTGCATGCTAGAAAGAGATAAATAAGAGATTCTTTTTAGCTTGCAAGAAAAATGATAAGTTTCTTTTAGAGGCAAAAGAAAGAGAAAAGTGGCAAAGAAGAAGAAATTTCATTTTATTGACTTTAAACATAAAATAAAATGTTGAATATTTAATTTTGAGGAAAAAGAGAGGAATAAAGTGCAAGGAATGAAATTTTCACTATAATGAACCTATATGAATACTTAAAAAAAGTAATGAACCCAAAGAAAACTCTAGGGTTTTACTAGGCGTGCCAAAAATGTTTCAAGAAATTTTGAATCTATTTGATGTTTAAGGAGAAACAGAGATGAAGGGTAGGGATTAGAGATTAGAGAGAACCTAGATTAGTTGCACACTGTATCTATATGATGTTAAGCACTCTTGTTTGGCTAGGGAGGACTACTTGTGAATAAGAAAGCACTACTACTAAAAATATTTATTAGTAGATATATAAGTGGGCTGCCAACCTACTCGCTTGTTCCTGGAATTGTCAAAATTTCTTAGGGATGACAATCCACTTTTTGAAACAAAATAGTAATGAATAAGAAAATGAAAGAGAGTGTAAGAGAGAGATATTCCTACCATTTTTTTAGTTTGAGTGCAACAAAGAGTGACATAGTGCAAGTAATGTGAGTTATTAGTGTTTTTAGAGGTTGTTTAAGTAGGCTTAGAGAAGTTGGTGGAAATACATAGTCACTGGGATCAATTAGGCTACCAATATTAGTAAGGAGATATGATCAATGCTAGTTATGTGACCAATGTCGATAAGGAGATATGATCAATGCCAGTTATGTGACCAATGTCGGTAGGGGTAGTAGCTTCTCAGGAGGTTGTAGGATATTATTTTGAGTTGGGAGGTAGTTGTTGGTCAGGTTTGTGAGATTGGGAAGAGTTGTAAGGGGGTGGGTAATACTCAGGTGGGTCTAAATAGAGGGTTGGTATGTTTAAAGCAGAGGGAAATAGGAAAAGGAGTTTTATAACTCCTTCACAGGGAGAGTCAAGACATTCTTAAGATGATAAATAGTATAACATAAAGTAATTATAAAATGATTATTTAAATTAATTACAAAACATATAGATATACTTAGCTGATGAAATGGATGAACCATGAGTGATGGATAGATGGCTCTGATGAGGCATGTTGGAGCAATACATGAACATAAAAGACAAGCATGTGCTACTAGTTTAGAAGAATCTAAGCTCTATGTAGTATATCAATTCCTAATCTAGACTAATTTATGTAGAGTAATGGTAAGCATGGATGTAGAAAGTCAAATGCCAAAGCTTGTACATGAATGATTGATTTTTTTGATTTTTACTGACCTGAATATTGTAATTTGGATTAAATAACCAACATAAGTGATCCCACTGATGTTGGCCAAGGGTTGACCAATGTTAGTGGCATGAGAATAATGCTATTAGTTAGGAATTTATGATAGGGGTGAGAGTAAGTCATGGGTAGTTAGGATTAGGGGACTAAGTCTTAAGGTGACTCAGAGGGTAAAAATTAGTCTTAGGATGAGGTGGCTAGGTAAGCTGGCATAAGTAGTTTTTAATTAACTTAAATATTTTTAAAATTAATTAAATGTGTGAGGGTTAAAAACATGGGTTAGGAAGGCTAATTATTAAAATGGGATCAAGGGGGGTTTCAAAATAGGGAGTTATGCACATGTGTGATGTAATTTTGGTGTCTAAAATATGATGTTTGACATTATCGAAGACTACATCAATGACATACTAGGAAAATTAAAGACTAGGGTTGATCATCTAGTAGCACTAAGGAGGATATTTGAGTCACTACAAGAATACACAGTTGAGATCAATCCTAAGAAATACATTTTCAAAGTTACCTCAGGAAAATTACTTGTCTTCATTGTGTCTTTTAGGGGCATTGAAATCATTTAATCCAAAGTACAAACCATTACAAACATGCCACCATCAACCAATTTGAATTAGTTCCATAGTTTATAGGGCAAATATAATCTATTAGACACTTCATATCTGAGTTGGCTAATAAGTTCCATACCTTTACACATCTACTTAAGAAAGGTGTCACATTTCATTGGGATGATAAATGCCAAAAATCTTTTCAACAACTGAAGGACTATCTTGCAAATCCACCTATATTATTGCATCTTTGTTAGGAAAGCCAATCTTACCATATCTATCTGCCACTAATAAAGCCTTGGGGACACTTCTAGCTCAACATGATGATAATGGAAAAGATTATGTTATTTTTAAGTTGTACACTAGTCATGTATGATCATAATTATACACCCATTAAAAAAGCCTATTTAGCTATGGTCTTTAAAGCTCAAAAAATGCGACATTACATGTTAAATCAAAAGACCATGGTTATTTCAAAAGTATATCTGTTCAATTATCTACTATCTAAAATAGCTTTACAAGTCTGCATGGCCAAATAGATCATGTTATTAAGTGAATTTGAGATAGAATACATCAACCATTAAGCTATCAAGGGATAAGTTCTTGTAGATCAGCTTGTTGAAGTACCCCTTATAGATACACAATGTTTAACATTCTAATTCCTAGATGAATCCATTATGATCATCATTAAAACACCTCTTAAGGAGTAGCACTAGAATATGTATTTTAATAGATCATTCACCATAAATGGATTGGGGGTAGGCCTTTTGTTCATTACACCATAGGGGGATTTAATCCCTAAATAATTCAAGATCAACTTTCCTTATACCAATAACATGGCCAAATATGAAACACTTATTGCAGGGATTTGATAGGTAGTACAATGGAACATACAACATCTTAATGTTTATGGTGATTCTTAGTTAATCATCAATCAGGTTACAGATCATTTTCAGACCAAAGTTGACAAGTTGGTATCATACAAGGCTATGGTAGACACTCTCAAGTAATAGATTGTAGATGTCTAATTTGAACATATACCAAGAGCTAGTAATATAATAGAAGATTCCATAGCCACCATTAGATTTTTGATTTCACATATAGATACAGTAAAAGAATACTAGTTCCTCATTAAAAATCTACTAGTGCCAGATCTTGAACCTTCAACCATCATAATAATTTGTGATATTGTTAGTTTTATATATATATGGTATTTTGACCTTCATATCTATCTTCATGACCAAATAATACCACTAGACATATCCCACAAATAATCCAAAGCCTTTATCCATCATGTCTCATGTTATACCTTACTCAGATCAACCCTATATCATCATGATTTTGGTGAAACTCTACTTCATTATTAAACTTTGGAAAAATATACATTATCATCATCAAAATTTCACAAAGATATATGTGGATCCCAAATAAGTGGTGTTGTCTTATCCAAAAATATCTTACGTATTAGGTAATATTGGCCAATGATGGATGCAGATGGAGATGCATATGTGAAAAAGTGCAAAAAATGTCAAAGGCATGCCAATTTGATTCAATCCCTAGCCAAGACTTTGAAACAAATGCTTATACCATGGCCATTTACTACATGGGGCCTTAATCTCATTGGGAATATAAACTCCACCTCATCAGATAGCCATAAATATATCCTTATTGCCACCGAGTATTTCATTAAGTGGGTTGAAGCTATACCCCTCACTTATGTTATTGGAAAGCAAATTTACAAATTCATATTTAACCATCTCATTTTCCTTTATGGTATCGACTCCAAAATTATATATGATAATGATGAATCATTTAAAAATAAGGATGTTAAATCATTATGTGATGAATATAAAATCACTCAATATTTTTCAACTACATATTACCCATAAGGTAATTTCCAATTTGAAGCATCTAACAAAACCATAATCATTATCCTTGAAAATATTTTCAATGATATTGGCCAAAATTGACACCTCCAAATATTTCATGCCCTCTGGGCATATCGCACCAACTACCATACTCCAATAGGAGCCACTCCATATTTACTTGTTTATGGAACTGAGGCCATTCTTCCCATTGAGGTCAACTTGCCTTCTTTATGCATATTTTTAAATCATGTTATGGATAATGAAGACTATAGAGTATCTCACTTAAAATAGTTACAGTTAATTGATGAGAAATGCATGGCTATAGTTAATAATCTTCAAGCATACCAGAATCAACTCTATGGCCACTATAATCAGCATGTTAAATATATATAATTTGATCTTGGTGATCTTATTTTTAAAGAAAACCAATAAAATACCATGGCTGAGAAGAAAAAAAGGAAAGTTCAAACCTAACTAGATATGCCCTTTCATAATTGTTGAAAACTATGGCATTATGGCATATAGGTTCTCTACACCAATGGGGATGAACTTGATGAGTCGATGAACATTATACACCACAAGCATTACTTCAATTGAGAGACCTGGTGTATTTTTTATAAGGCCTATTTCAAATTATACCATAATATCAACATTCTTCTATGAACTATATCTTTCTACCATAACTTTCCTATCGACCAAGTTATTTTCACCACCCTACCCAATCCTTTGACCTTGGTTCTATTACATTGGTTCTACAACCATTTTTAGCATGATGATTCAGATCAATTTTTATAAGTTATTTCAACATTCTAGATAGATTCCATCTTTTGGATTAGTATGATAGTGGTTTGGTAGTTACATCTTTCATTTATTGTTTCATTCTATACCACTTAGGCCTAATTATAACCACCTTTGGGTGAATCAGTGTCTTACCATCATGCTACTAATTATAACCACCTATGGGAAAGTTAGTATCATTGACATATGCCATTTTTTAAAATTATAACTGCCTATAGGAAAAATATGGGCAATAATTATTTATCATGCCTTAAAGTACCACCTTGTCATGCCTATGTCATTGTTTTGTGAGTAACCTAAGCCACACTCTCATCATTTTGCAAGAAATATTTACTTTGAATACTCTCACCATTTTATGAGATTGGACTATTTAGTATCTCATCATTCTCTATCAATGTGAGATACTCTGAACATTCCAAAAACATTTGTAAAATTGTTTTAGAAAATCAAAAACATTGACCACTTCTTTGCCTTAAGGATTTTCAAAACCCTCACTAAGTTATAAGAAACCACTTATCATTTAGTTTCCCCATACTTATTTTACTAGTATCCCATGCTCTCACTATTTTGTGATCCCATTCCCATAATCTTCTAAAATATCTATCATGTTTTCTTTCTCCATATTTTCTTCTATCCTATTCCTTGGGAGAACTACATTTGGCCTAAAGTTTTTATTGGATTTTATGTCCATGGAACTATGTAAGCAACATTCACTTACCTCAGGAATCTAGAGACAACTCAACCACCCCCTTCCTTTTATTTTATTCCCCTATTTTGTTTATTTATTTAGTTATCTCTTATCATCTAGGGGCAATGTTCATCATCTTATTTGTGTCATGTTGTTTGTACTAACTTTGTGATTAACCATTGTTTGCTTGATTGTTTCTCTTTTTTTTGTTCTTCATTTTTCTTAGTTGTTTGTTTATTTGTTTTCCTACTTATTTTATTTCTTTTTGTGCCTTGATTAAATCTATGTGCATTCATTGGGTTACTCCTTATACATTATTCTTGAATCTATCCATATTCATATGTCAACATTATCATCATGGTTTTTATCATTGGTGCATTGTTTTCAATTGATTATTGGATCACATGTCAATGCTTATGTATATTTAGGCCAATTTATCATGGTGTTATATCATGATGCCTCTCATCATGTGTTATATTAAAAATCAACTGTGGGAGTTTAAATGACAATGTAACAATGATATCTCCTTGGAACCAACAATAATCTTGATCTAATCCAAATCATATCCTGAAAGAATGAGCAGGAGATACACAGGATCCACAGGATCAATCCAGGAGAAAGAACCCACAACAAATAACCTGCAAATATTTCTAGAGAATAAATAAATTTGTCACACCTAAAAAATAGGTGATAATCCACAAATTTCTCTATATATTCTCATTAATCTCTCATTAATTTCTCATATAATGCAAAGTATTTAAAATACAAATAGTTTGTTTCATGTTAACAAACTATTTGTAATGATTACAAAATAGAGAAAACAAACTATTTTTTTTCTCATACTACGAACAAATATATTGTTGAGAAATTCTCAACAATAAAATAAATTAACCAAGGTAAATAAATTTTACCCTCGGTAATAAATAACTTACCCTATTAACCCTAGGTAAGCTTAAATATGCATTATTCCAACACCCTCCCTTAAGCGAAACATAGGGAGAATGACAAACAAGGATGGGTCCCGGCTACTAAGCCTGATAAGGTACCCATGTACAAACCAATCAAAATATATGAAAAATAAAGGAAGGAAGGACTTCATGGGAAATCCCCCCCAAGGACAACTTCCTTCACCCCAAGCATCGCTCGCAACTGAAGATAACGAGGAGAAGCCAAAGGTTTAGTGAAGATGTCTGCAATCTACTCAGCTGTAAGCACAAACTCCAAAGAAAGAACTCCATCCTAAATAAGATGTCAAATGAAGTGCATGTGAATCTCAATGTGTTTTGTCCATTGATGCTCAACAGGATTACGTGAAATAGCAATCGTACTTTGGTTATCACACTAAAGAGTAGTAGGACCCTGCTGTGTGAAGCCAAACTCTCCATGCAACTGTCAAAGCCAAAGTATCTCCTAACTAGCTTTGACAGCACCTCGATACTCAGCCTCAGTAGAGGACAATCCAATAACAATCTGCTTTTTGCATGCCTAAGCAACTGGACCTGAACCAAGTGTGAAAGCAAATCCACAAGTGGACTTGCGAGTGTCAACATCACCAGCCCAATCAGAGTCAATGTATCCAACAAGCTGTGTAGAACTCTGTGGTGTGTAATGTATACCAAAGTGAGTGGTGCCCCAAATGTAGTGCAAAATACACTTGGCTACTTGCCAATGACTCTCATGAGGCTCATGTGAGAACTGAGAGACAAGGTTCACAACAAATGTGATGTCAGGACGGGTATGAGTCAGGTATAAAAGACTACCTACAAGTTGCCGATATAAAGTGGAATCAACAAGAGGAGTCATACAAGTGGCAGACAACACAATACCTGACTGATATGGAGTGGGTGTAGGCTTACAATCAACCATGCCAAATTGATGAAGAAGATCTGTCGCATACTTCTGTTGTCTAATAGAAATGCCCTCAGAAGACTGAAAAACTTGAAGACCAAGAAAATAATGTAGAAGTCCCAGATCTGTCATATCAAACCTATCTGCCAACTTGTCCTTGATGTCATGTATCAAGGAATCTAAACTGCTAGTGAGGATGAGATCATCAATATACAAAACCAAAATGAGAAGCTCCTCACCTTGCTTCAGGATGTATACATTATGATCTGACTCACAACAAATAAAACCAGAACTCAAAAGAAAACTATCCATCTTCTCGTACCAAGCTCTAGGTGCTTGTTTGAGGCCATAAAGAGAACGACAGAGTCTACAAACCAAGGATGAGTCCTTCATAAATCCTAGAGGCTGCTCTATATAGATCTCCTCATGGAGATCACCATGTAAGAAAGCACTCTTCACATCCATTTGAACAATAGACCAAGAATGTGAAGCAGCAAGAGAGAGTACAAGCTGAATAGAATCCATCTTAGCTACAGGGGCAAAGGACTCAGAGTAATCAACCCCTTCAACCTGTGAAAAACCCTTAGCTACTAATCTAGCTTTGTACTTATCTACTGATCCATCTGCAACATATTTGGTCCTATAGACCCATTTACATTTTACAAGTTTTCTTCCCTTAGGAAGAGGGACAAGATCCCAAGTATCATTCTTCATCAATGAAGAATACTCATCATACATAGCAACATCCCACTCGGGTATACCAATAGCCTCAGAAAACAACACTGGATCATCTGTACAAGCTTGTCCCAAAAGAGCAACACCAGATGTCTGTGAGCGAGTGTGACGAGAATCAGATGGATCACCAATAAAAGAATCAACTGCATGTAGAGTGTTCTTTGCCCATTTAGGCAAAGGTGGTGAAGAAGATGGTTGTGGTGGCTGAATAAGTGCAACATCATCATCATCAACAATAGAAAGCGAATCCTCACTATCCTCAGTAGAAGAAGGAGGGGAAGAAGAAGAACTAGATGTACACTCCTGTGGAGTGGGTAGCTCATCAACTTGAACATCCTGTCGAAACAACACATCATGTGTGATAGGATCAAAAAGATGGTAGGCTTTTACATCTTCACAATAACCAACAAAAATGAGTGGTTGGCTTTTCTTCTCCAATGCTTTACGTTTTTCATCAAGAATGAATGACCATGCTTGACTCCCAAAGATGCAAAAATATGAAATATCAGGCTTGATCCCAGACCAAGCTTCTTCTGGTGTCATCTTTTGCACAGCTTTGTGAGGCATACAGTTTTGAATGTAGTTTGCACAAATTACAGCTTCAACCCAATATTGTGGACCCAAATTTTTAGAGTGAATCATACAATTAGCCATCTCTTTCAATGTTTGATTCTTCCTCTCTACTACACCATTTTGTTGAGGAGTGTGTGGTACAGTGCACTGATGTTGTATCCCATGCTCAATACAAAAATCATAGAAAGCATTACTGTCATATTCCCCCCCATTGTCAGTGCGTATCTTCTTAAGAGGAAGAGATGATTTTTTTCAACAAAGGCTTTGAAAGCCTTAAAAGTTTCAAAAACTTCACTTTTCAACATGAGAAAATATACCCAAGTTTTACGAGTGAAATCATCAATGAATGTGAGTGCATATTTAGCCCCTGAAAAAGAACGAGTTGGAAAAGTCATCAAATCACTATGAACCAACCCTAAGGGTGCATTTGCATGTGTGGCCTTACCAACTGGAAATGGATCCTGGTGCTATTTACCAACTAGACAACCAGGACATACCCCATCAATACATGAGACCTTAGGAAGGCCATTTACAAGATGTTTTGTACTCATTTGTTGCATATATCCATAACTCAAATGTCCCAATCTCTCATGCCATAATTTGCTGAGATTATTAGCATGTGCTATAAGTGAAGAACCAGAAGACATAAAAGACTCAAACTTATCAAAAGTATAGAGTCTTGCAGTATGGCCCACTGTACCTGTAGCAACTATCTCACTAGGATCATTACATTCTCTTATTACAAGATTATGTGAAGTAAACTCCACAATTTTACTAGTACTAGAATTACATATTTGATATACAGAGAGAAGATTAGAAGAGATTTGAGGTACAAGCAATACATTGTTAAAACATCCATCTTGTTTATCAACAGTACCTGATCCCAAGACTTTAATCTATGAGGAGTTACCCATAACAATATGTGATGTCCTGCAATCTATAAGGGAAGACAATAGATCCTTAGAATGTGTGAGATGGTGAGAAGCACCTGAGTCAAAAATCCACTGATCCTGACATGAAGATATAGCCCTGGCTGAAAGTGCTTTCCCTTTTCCTGTAGAAGTAGAAGGAGATGGAGACAGAATGGAAATTTTGTGTTGTCTGACCACTACCTCTAATGCTTCCATCTTCTTAAAACATCTACTTTCATCATGATTAGGACCACCACAAAAATTACATGGACCAAATGTTTTCTTCTTTTGCTTAAAGGACTTTTTGGTCTTAGTAGATTTAGAATGATGAGGTGATTGGGTGGTGGACTCTGGAGGGTTATTTGAAGGTGCTTGCTTTTTAGACTTAGGTGTTAGGATTGTGGAGCTAAAAGCTTCACTGATGCAAACAGGAGAGGAGGTTGTTGAAGGTTGCTGAGTTGCAGAGAAGTTGGGGTCGGTCTGATCAGCCGACGTCGGCAGGATAGCAAAGGGAAGCAACCGACGTCGGTCATATATCGGCCGACATCGGTCACCTCTAGGCAAACAGGGACCGACGTCGGTCGCCTGTGTGGTTCGACTGTGAGCTATTTACAGGCAGTTAGCTAACGAACCGAGTGTTTGCATGATGAGTGCTAATTTTAGACTCATAGCTGCGGATCTAATTATTGTAATTAGATGTCTAATTATTGTTTGGATGAGATCTATATAATAGACTCATGGTTGTATTGGAAAAGTGTGCTAGGGAGTAAGAGAGCATAATTATAAGCTCCTTCTGTGTGTGAGGTAGAGCAATGGTGCGTTCCTCCTAGTGCCTCAGTACCAGGTGTGTTGGTGCTGGATTGGAGAGCCAGCTAGGTTCTTCAGGAGTGTAGGATCTTGGTCACAGTTGCATGGCCTATATAGGAGATCTACATGGTAAGTAAGATCGTTGATCTGTAGGTGTATGTGTGTGCAAGGTCAAGGTTCACAGGTGAGCAGAACCGTTGTTTGATTTGCAGGTGTGCAAGGTCATATAGACAGCAACACAACAGGGAGCAGTATCAGGCAGGATCTACTTGGAGTACAGGTGTGTACTCGGATAGAGCAAGAGGAAGGCAAGGGAGTTCCTTCCATAAGTATGGTCTGTTGAAGTGTAGGTATTGCAGATTCATGGGAGATCTACTTGAAGTACTTTGAGTACTTGTGGAGCACGTGGAGTGCTTGTGGAGTGCGTGGAGCACTTGTGTTGTGCGTGGAGCATGGGAGGTGAACACCAACTCTATATTTGAGTTGGGTGTTGGGACCTGTGAGAGGGAGAGCTTTGGGGAGAAGAAGTACTGTTCACTTGAGGTGTGGGAAACCTCTGTAAGGTGGTGGAGAAGAAGTGGCATCTTCTTTATTGTATTCTTTTCTGTATAAAGTGTTAATACAAGTTGTGTATTGTCTCTCATATGCTGTGTTATTCTGAATTCTAGTTACTTGGTGAATCTGGTTATTTTTCGCATATTATAGTTGTTTGAAGTTTGGTAATCAATTGTATGTTTCTGGTTTTGCATCCTGACAAGTGGGATCAGAGCATGTTTGTTGTTCTAGATTCCTGACAAGTGGTATCAGAGCTAAGGTTGCAGGAAGCAGGTTGTGTTTTGGTTACAGGGCACTCTCAGGGGTTTCTGATTGAGTGGGAGTAGAGCAACGGCAGATCAAAGTAAGCTAAGAATGGAGGAGTTGAAAAGCACAGACGATTACTCACGGTCCTATGGAAAGAAAGAGCAGGTAAAAGAATATTGTTGGTTGGTAACAGATCAGCATGAAGAAACTGAAGATACAGATGTAGCAGGTGTTGTTGCACAGGATGTGTTTGCAGGTTTCTTGGATAAAGTTAAATCTTGGATAAGAGATTCAGTTGCCTCTTTCCATGCAGCCCCAGGTAGAGGAGCTGGTAAGCCTTGCCAAAGAATTGGCAAAGGGGAAGTGAAGCTGAAATTGCAGGCGGCCAACACACAGGTGTTGATGAAGGTCATGCAGGTCCTAGGTCTGGAGATATGGCTAATTTCTTCTGAAAGATTGGGTGATGAGAGATGCACAAGAACTCTCACAGCGGTAGCACTTGAATTAGCTGGTGGTAAGAAAACAGGTATACTTTATCTACTTGTTTATATTACTGATTCTTCTTCAATTGCGGAGACGTGGCTTCGTCGGCTTGGTCACATGAGCAGGAAGGAGATGCATGTTCTTAAGTGGAAGATAGATATATTTGACAGGCTTAAGAACTGGAAAGCCTTGGTGTTCTTGGAGGAGATGGCGGACAGAGTTCAGTGGATGAGGCTGGATACATCTGAGCAGGGCAGTTTGGACATGGAGATTGATCCAAAGGAGCTCGCGGGTAAAAAGTCATCACTCACAGGCGAACACAGATACCGGTGTCGGTTAGGAGGAACCGGCGTCGAACAGACAGGTGCCGATGTCGGTCATGTGCAGACCGAAGCTGGCAGTGTTGGGCAGGGTAAGACCAGCGTCGGTCATGGGACCGACGTCGGCAGTATGTAAGACCGATGTCGGTCAGGAGGACCGACGTCGGCATTAGGCACACCAGCGCTGGCAGGTTGGTAGTCAGGTACAGACGCATGAGAACCGACGTCGGTCGGATGCAGACTGTGGAGTGACCGAGGTCGGTCATTGTAATGAATTTTGGGTGGACAACAAGCTATCAAGGAGTCTCAAACACCCATATGGAGGACTGAAGGCGTAAGTAGGCCCTCAAATTTGTGTTCCTCTTCTTCATACTTGTTGCTGATTGTATAGCAGGAAGGATCCAAGAAACAGGTGTGAGCTAGGCAAGATTATGATGCAGAACTAGACGGGAGTTTTTTGGTAGGTTTGCCAGCTGGATGAAAGCATAGAGATGAATGGATGCCTTAGTAGAAGAATAGAGAGAACGAATACGTGAGACGGAAGACCAGGTATATGGTCTTGAGGAAGCTGCAGGACAGTGGTATAGGTTTTGACAGGTGGAGGACGAAGCATGGCTTCAGTCGATGTCAGCATAACTACTGTGGTTTGACTTACCAGGAGGATGATGGTCATGACATCATTCTGTTACTGTATGTGGACGGTATGTTTTACTATAGCAGGTTAGTACATACAGGGTTTTCTGAGCTAAGGGTAAGATTAGTTCAGTGGCATGTCAGGGGGGAGTTTTGAGCAGCGAAATTCTTTGACATGGGAGGCATGGAGATCACAGGTTGATTTTGTCTCGAGTGGGAGCTGATGTGAATCAGGTGTTGGCGAGGTTCGGGATGCAGAACTGGAGCACACTAAGGGCTAGACAGGTACAGTGTCCGAAATCACATGAGGTCTGGTATAGACCTGAGTATTCCCATGCAGTGGGAGCTGTCAGAGTTAGGAGCCAATTCGGGGAAGTGGGTTCTCAGGTTTTCTGAGAGGGACCGGTAGCAGGTGTTGCTATGCAGGGTCAGGACTTCACTACATGGATTTGTAGGTTCGGATGTGGCAGGGTACTCGGATGACAGGAGGTACATCACAGGTTGTGTGGTGGGTTGTCTTCAGGTTGGAGCTTGAAGAGGGATACAAACCAGAAAATAGATTAGACAGAGTACAGGTACAGGTACAGTGCAGCTATTTATCTCCAAGTGGGAGATTGTTAGGATTGTGGAGCTAAAAGCTTCACTGATGCAAACAGGAGAGGAGGTTGCTGAAGGTTGCTGAGTTGCAGAGAAGTTGGGGTCGGTCTGATCAGCCGACGTCGGTAGGATAGCAAAGGGAAGCAACCGACGTCGGTCATATATCGACCGACGTCGGTCACCTCCAGGCAGACAGGGACCGACATCGGTCACCTGTGTGGTTCGACTGCGAGCTATTTATGGGCAGTTAGCTAACGAACCGAGTGTTTGCATGATGAGTGCTAATTTTAGACTCATAGCTGCGGATCTAATTATTGTAATTAGATGTCTAATTATTGTTTGGATGAGATCTATATAATAGACTCATGGTTGTATTGGAAAAGTGTGCTAGGGAGTAAGAGAGCATAATTATAAGCTCCTTCTGTGTGTGAGGTAGAGCAATGGTGCGTTCCTCCTAGTGCCTCAGTACCACGTGTGTTGGTGCTGGATTGGAGAGCCAGCTGGGTTCTTCAGGAGTGTAGGATCTTGGTCACAGTTGCATGGCCTATATAGGAGATCCACATGGTAAGTAAGATCGTTGATCTGCAGGTGTATGTGTGTGCAAGGTCGAGGTTCACAGGTGAGCAGAACCGTTGTTTGATTTGTAGGTGTGCAAGGTCATATAGACAGCAACACAATAGGGAGTAGTATCAGGTAGGATCTACTTGGAGTACAGGTGTGTACTCGGATAGAGCAAGAGGAAGGCAAGGGAGTTCCTTCCATAAGTATGGTCTGTTGAAGTGCAGGTATTGCAGATTCATGGGAGATCTACTTGAAGTACTTTGAGTACTTGTGAAGCACATGGAGTGCTTGTGGAGTGCATGGAGCACTTGTGTTGTGCGTGGAGCATGGGAGGTGAACACCAACTCTGTATTTGAGTTGGGTGTTGGGACCTGTGAGAGGGAGAGCTTTGGGGAGAAGAAGTACTGTTCACTTGAGGTGTGGGAAACCTCTGTAAGGTGGTGGAGAAGAAGTGGCATCTTCTTTATTGTATTCTTTTCTATATAAAGTGTTAATACAAGTTGTGTATTGTCTCTCATATGCTGTGTTATTCTGAATTCTAGTTACTTGGTGAATCTGGTTATTTTCCGCATATTATAGTTGTTTGAAGTTTGGTAATCAATTGTATGTTTTCGGTTTCGCATCTTGACAAGTGGGATCAGAGCATGTTTGTTGTTCTAGATTCCTGACATTAGGTGAAGGTTTTCCTTTAGAAGAATTAGCAACTAGAGCATGACTAGGACCAAGTAGAGCATCTAAGGCCATTAATTTTGTTTGCTCCCTAGTCAATCTTTCATAAAAAACTTCAAAGGAAGGCCATTTGAATTCATCACCTAATGTATCCATCATAGTATAAAAAGCAGAGGAAAAAACACTATATGGTCCTTTCAACTTTGAAAAAATCATGAAAATGCACTCTTGATCACTTTTATCCTTGTCACCAGCTTTCAATTGTGACCTTATAAATTTGAATTTTGCTAAGAATTCATCTATTGAAGGAAAATCTGATGGAGAGAGAGTACTCAATTTGCATCTAATTGCAAAATTTTAAACTCATTAACTTTTCCAAATAGGGTTTTAAATTTTTCCCATACCTCTTTTGGCGTAGTAGCATTTGCAATTTGAAATTGAAGATTATCTGAGATGTTGAGGCAAATCAATCCAAGAGCCTAATCCTTCTTACAACCATATGCATAGTTGTCTTTTTCAGTGGTGAATGCTGCAGGTGTCGTTTCAAAAAAAATTCTCCATAAGCCCTTTGATTGAAGGAGTTTTTGCATTTTTGGCTTCCAAACATGGTAATTGGTAGAATTTAGAGGTTCAAACAATCGAGATTCCATTCCCGAGGAAGATGATGAAGTTGATAAGAACAATCTAGACATTTGTTTTTCCTCAAAAAACACCCCTCCCGTTACAATTTAATGTCTCCCGACGAAAAAAAAAATTTAGCCTTGGCTTATACAAAATTAAAAAATGGATTTTATGCAAAAACAATGTAGGGGGATTTGACCCCAAGACCTCCTCCCTACAAATTTTTAACAAAATATCTCTAGTTGTTTTAGCAAAGTCAAATTTGAACTTTCAAAGCTAGAGACTTGCATTTAAACCACTAAAACTTAAAATAATTAATTAAAAAAGGACAAAAAATGACTCACACATGTGAGATATCAGCTGTATAATCTTTGGCTTTATCAAAAATAAACTCTTTTTCCAGCAAGGCGTGGTGGTCAGGGAAATATTTGAGAAAAATAGCCAAGGAAAAAACACCTTTCAGCAATACAGAATGGCTCCACTGGATCTGCCAAAAAGGACTGTATGGCCTGCTTCAAATCCATCCTTATTAGCATGAAATGAAAGCCTAATAAATCTCATTTCACATGAAATTTTCAAATTTGGATTTTATGCATCATAAGGCATTCAAAAAATAGAAATCCGTATGGCTATACAGCAGGCAAAAAAATAGTTTTTAAATTCCTGTTGTTGGCTTCCAAAACATTGTACGGCCTTATCCAAATTCGTCAAATTTTATATGGATAGAAATATATAAGAGTCATATTTCATTAACAGGTCTCATATTTGAAAAAAGTAAATTGTACGATCTACCACATCAGAAAAACAGACAGGTACTGCAGTCTGCCAACAGTCTACCAACAGGGACCAATCTGCAAGTTTTTGAATGAAAGAGCTGTACGTCCTGATCCAAATGTGAAAATTCAAATTTAAATGGATTCCTAACTTTATTTCCTATGCATCCATGAAAAAAAATCTGATTTTGGAAATCTGTACGATCATTTAATGAGCATAAAGTACAGAATTTTCCAAAAAAAAAAAAAAACTAGTAAATAAGAACCAGAATTTGAGAGAATTAAAAATATCTGTAACACATCAATAAAATAAATTTTTTGAATGTGTTAAAAGATAAAAAAATTTAGGTAAGAGGATCTTCAACTGGAAATCCATGCTCTGATACCATGAAAGAATGAGCAGGAGATACACAGGATCCACAGGATCAATCCAGGAGAAAGAACCCACAACAAATAACCTGCAAATATTTCCAGAGAATAAATAAATTTGTCACACCTAAAAAATAGGTGATAATCCACAAATTTCTCTATATATTCTCATTAATCTCTCGTTAATTTCTCATATAATGCAAAGTATTTATAATACAAATAGTTTGTTTCATGTTAACAAACTATTTGTAATGATTACAAAATAGAGAAAACAAACTATTTGTTTTCTCATACTACGAACAAATATATTGTTGAGAAATTCTCAACAATAAAATAAATTAACTGAGATAAATAAATTTTACCCTCGGTAATAAATAACTTACCCTATTAACCCTAGGTAAGCTTAAATATGCATTATTCCAACATATCCCACACAAAAGTAATTAAATAATGAAATAATTTTCCTCCTTTTTAGTTCATATGAACATCTCCCTACTAGCACATTTCCCAAATTCATCTTTTTCCTTTGTAATATTTTTCCATCATATTCCATATCATGTTTGCCACTATTGGGGTACAATGCTTATAACTGCCTCTGATCAACTCATTGTATACCATCCCATTTGCCTTAATAATGATTCTAACCCCTTCTAGGAAAATCATTATATTTTTTTTGCCAAAATGGGACACATTTTCATTGTCATAATACTTATAACCACCTTTGGGCAAACCATTATCTCTATTCACCTAACTGGGGCTTGTTTTTATCCTACCAATGATTCTAACCACTTTTGGTAAAATCATTATTTTCCTTTTTACTAATTATAACCACCTTTAGGAAAATTAGTCTTTTGTTACCCTAATCCTTTTTCAATGATTATAACTACCTTTAGGCAAATCATTACTTTTTTGTCCCACCTATGTCAATGATTATAATTGCATGTGTGTAAATCATCCTGTTTGTTTACCCTAACTGGAGTAGCTCCATATGCCACTGATTATAACTTCCTATGGACAAATCAATATTTTCCACCCCATTTCATTTTTTTGGTCTACTCATTTCCTCTTTTTGAGGGATCAATTTGTGACCCCTTTACCAATCACTCTCTCAAGGGGGCACCTACAGTTCATCTATTATTGTTTATGTCATAGGCATACAATACCTTTTCATTCTTTGAGAAGATGTTATTATGCCTATAACTTACAATGCCTTCCCAAAAATGGGCAAACTTTAGACACATAAAATTGGCCACAACTAGCATTTGACTAGACTTTAGGTTGATTCCTACCAACTATTACAAATTAATCCTAGGACTCACTAAACATCCTAAAATTTACTTATCCATAATTTTCCAAATCTTAAAATATTGTTGAGGCATCCCTAATTAGCGTATCTCATTGTGTGTAACAATAACCTCTAAGAGATTCATCCCTAAGCATCATACAGCATCACAATAGTCAATTTGGCCTATAGACCTATTAAATGGGACACTTGTACACATAAAATTAAATCTTGAAAATGTTAAAAGCCTAAACAAGATTAATTAAAAAGCTAAACCAAATTAGATGCCTAGTTGAATTATCCATGTGCAATTAATGAATTAATAAAAAAGGAAATTCGAAAATATGAAATATCCTAGCTTTTCATGATTACCTTTGCAAGTTGTCAAACCTTTGGAGTATATCTCAAAATATCTATTTTTGGAGACCCATGCCTATTCATTAAAAATCATGACCATTTGACACCTTTTAACTCCACTACGTTTATGTTGACTCACTTAAGGTAGGTTTGAACCCATTCCATGTTTAAACTACACCTTGACCCACCTTGGGCTAATTAGGGTTAGTTCCTAAGCCTATAAATACAAGTCATTGCCTATTGAAAAGAGAACTTGGAAATTGTAAAGTTATAATGCAGGTTGTGTAGCATGATTTATATCAGTAGTATTATAATGCTAAAATATTGAGCCAATCCACACCAACAAAACATAATCCATAACAAGTCACAATGGTGCCAAGGAGAGAGAGAGCTACACAAACTCCATTGTCAAATACTATTTGGGCACAAACTGAGCAAGCCACATAACAAATCATTTGTATCATTCAAAGAAGGTAAGAGATTATTTATCTTTTGCATTTTAGTTGTGTTTTCAATTGATTTTGTTCATTAAGCTCCCCATATGATATAGTCTTAGATATGTTATCATGTTAGTGTGTTCATTTCATTATTTAATGGATTAACACAAGGCTAACCTCATCTCTATTGTAAAATTTCTATGATCATAATTATTACTATGAAATTTGAGATGATGCTAATCAACAAATGATTAATTATGTTTGAGATACCCACTATCAATAAAATCCTTTTGGTACATCTATGTGATCTTATTTTCAAATAATTAGTTAGACTCAATTTACTAGCTAAATTATTTTTGTATTATGAATAGTATAGGCCAACACTCACACAATATTGTGCTATGTGTTATAAATACAACAAACAATCTAATATAGTTATTTATGTGTGTGAACTACATCAACTATACCTGATATAGTTACCTCTATTTGTTTAATTGATTGTATCAACCAAATCAATACAATATCATTATTTACCATCCTTTCACATTAACTATATTAGCTAGCTCAATAATATCTTATTTTTCTAGTATTTATCATTCTAAGTACATTATTCAAACTAATATAGTTTGTTATTGTTAACTTATATCTTCTTGATTACATTTCTTAACTTGATATTGTCTATTTATCCCAATATCTAACTTATTGACTACATCAGCCAACATGATACAACCTAAACTACCTCATTTTAGTTACTGACTACATTGTCCAAGATGATAATGTCTATTTACATCCCTTTTTATTACATTATCTAATACATATTTTTTGATTCTAAATAGAGGACCTAATAATATATGATGGATTTAACCAATTCCAATAAAATGTTTAGATATGGTTTTCCATAAATTACTTTTGAAAATGAAAACATGAGTTATTTTCATGTTTCTATTAGAGATAAGGATTATGAACCATTTATTTCCAAACCTCTTGATTCACTTAACTATCCTCCACACATGTCTATTATAGAGGATGAGATTGACCTTAAGTATACTCCTAAAATTTTCATTTACATTAATGAGCATCCTAAGCATAAGGAAAAGGATGCTTTACTAATATATCATATCATGATAGGCCTTCATGTGGAGTTTCATCCTTCCCCTACACATATTATTTCTATTTAATTTGGGGAAAGTCATTACATGAATTCATCTCTCCCTTCTTCCTCCACCATGCCTAGTATTACTACTAACATGGTAGGCCTCTCCTTTAGTGGGTCTACTCAAAGTGTCCATACTCATATCCATGTCAATTACATAACTATTACATCTAATTAAGATACTCAATCTTCCCCTTCTATCCAATAAGCTCTTAGTACTAATTAAATATTTTTGCAATCCATGAACTAAATAGATAACTTTCAAATTACTAATAATAATTAGATAATACATATGCAAAGTCAACTTTTGTAATTTTAAAATATTCCTAAAAAACCTTAATGGAGACTTAAAAATTCAATTTCCCCCTAGATATTCACATGGGAATCTAATTCCCCAACCTAAACTTCTTAATAAAGAGATTAAACATCTTCAAATTAAACCATTAGTTCCTCAAATTAAAAATATAAACATAGGTGGTATCACTCCTGCTATCACCTATAATGCATTCACCTATCCCACTTTGAATTTGAAATGTTTTGGTAAACTTTTAAAATATTGGATTAAGCTCAACACCTTTGTGGATACCAAACTTATATCCAAAAAAATTTAGGCGATGCCCTAGATTGGTACAACCAGCACAATTCTAGTACTATCTATAGATTATAAGACTTAGTTAATGTATTATTTCAAGTATTTTAGACAAATGATCATCTTTAAAATATCTTATCCCATTTCATTAATTGTAAATAGGTATAATATATAACTACCCAATCCTTCATTAATCATTAGAAATCATATCTAACAAGATTAAACACAACATGTTTGAAGATAACATCTTCCAATTATTTACCAATGCTCTTCAAACCTCAATATAGTGTGTGAACTCTCTCTCCAAAATAATTAGAAGAAGCCCTTAATTAATCTAAATGTCAATCCTTACTCATAATAAAATTTGAGCATTCCTAACCTACATTTGAAATTCCTATGCTCATGAAGTCTAAAAAATAACATGCTACCAATGATGGTGTCATAGATACTTATGAATCCACACAGACCATCCATGTTATTATTCTCATTGGATCCAAGGAATTAAAACTTTGTAAACATCTCACATAAATTCCCTTGCAACCTCCATCCTCCTCATCAACATATGTGTACAATGTTGAAGTTCACAATCCTCTTTCCCTAACTAAACTTAAGAAACACATTCATAAGCCATCAATTAGAGACCGTAATCCCTTACTCTTTATGAATCAATAGTATGATCCCCAAAAAAAATTGGTATCATGCAACTTGGGTAGACTCCTAGGAAACCTATAAATAACATAAGAACCTTACTATTGACTATATTATTGGTATTAACTTCGATCATGAAGCTATGATTCAAAAATGTCAATAAGCCTATATCAAGGTAGTTAAATCCCATGATTCCAAAATCAAGCATGTAGTTTTTAGTTAGGATAATGCTCACCTTGATTTATATAAATATCCACTTCCTAAATATAGTCAAAGCTAGGAACATAATTATAATCATCCTACTACCACTAATGTTGTTGAAACATCAAGTAACCCTCCCTATTTTACAAATAAAGATATCTTAGTTAACATAAACAACATGAGGATCATAGTATCTTAAATTTATCCTTATCTCATCATATTCATACTCCTTATCATACGTATCAAAAAATTTATGGTACATCTTTGTTTCATTTAATGGATGTTGAGTATGCAAAAGCCATTACCAATCTAGCTATCCCAACTACATTAGCTAACTCGATATTGTCTTCTTTTCCAAAAAATATTACTATTATATCAGTCACCCCTATATAATCTATCATTTATATCCTTACTATATTAGTCACCCCCATACAGTCTATTTTTTCTTAGGTCTATATTTCCATTGCAGCATCCAACTCAATACACTTAACCATATCTATACAATAACTGACTACATTGGATAGCCCAAAATAGTCAGTTCCTATTCTAACCCTATTCCTACTGCATTGACAAGTTTGATGTAGTTGAGAGGTCTTCCTTGATCCCATACTATTACATTTACCATATCAATTCAGTATATACTCCCCAACCAAAATACATTGGTTGGACCAAGATGTTGAAGGTCTATTCTTTAGCAATTTAAATGCACTTCAGCCCCTCCTTTAATTGATCTACTTCAAAATTATGTACCTTTATCTCAGTCATGTCCTACTCTCTTAGGTTTTGATGACTGGGATATGTAGATCATGATTACAATAGAATTTAGTTAATTTTTAGTGATCCAAAATCAATATAAATTAACAAACATGACATCTCAAGTGTAATCCCTCTATGAAGGCAAGGTATAGAAAAATATAAAAAATATAAAGACAATCAAAAGGTATACCTTCCTAATGGATTCATGATCCAATCTACATTAATGATGTATTGAGCCCAATATTATACATGTGGAGTCTTCATTAATGTTGCACCATTGTAGGCAGATCACCCCTAGGTTACACATGATTTATTCTAATTGATAAGAATAAAATGGAATAATGATGAATATTTAATTTATATTTATACAGAGTTTATTTACATTGAAAAACTTGTTTATTATGTCAGACAAGCTTTGTAATTATAGATTTACCAAAGTTATTGTGACCATTAGATCAATATCAAGATGTGTGGTCATAATTCAATTCAATTTGAGTAATAAATGTCATTAATAATAGGGATTTGATTTTTCATATATTAATCATGGATTCTAAATCTTGATATTTTCTTGTATTTATTGCTAATGCTTGACAACTTTCTATGAAATGTCATGATTCAAATATTGGAAAAATATTTTAATTTTTCATAATTATAAATTAGCCAATTTTTATGGATTTTCTACTTAACCATTTAATTTGATTTGATTGATTAATTAATCATGATTAGATTTTGCGTGATTTATGCAATATCAAAAAAATTATATTCATTCCAGTTAATTATCCCAAAACATTGTTTGTAAAAAAACAATTTGACTTAGGGTGAATTAGATGAATTTGATGATTGTATATAGTGTATTTTTTCAATTAGGGATGCACCAATATGTTTCAAAATATGTACTTCAAGTGTGTGAACTAGTTTGGGTGCTTCAGTGATTTATGCATTATTGCTAGAACTTGTTCTAATTATAATTTTGCCACAAAATTGATGAGAATTGAGTGTCTACATTTTGCTCCTATTTAATAAGGTGTTGAAAAACACTAGATGAAGTAATGTATTTTTAGAGAATGAAAAAATAGTTAAAATAATTTAATAAAGATTGAAGAATGATGTGTTCACATTTTTTTATTCTTTTTTAATTTACTAAAAATGAGCTCACATCAATGCTCCAAATAATGTTTGGGATTCCCATGATGCCCCCTCAAGGGAGTGGATGAAAAATAATATCAATGGGTGGACCCCTCAAAATGAATGAAATAGATAAAAGATCCATGAACAGGATTCCCAAGAAGAGGAATCGATGATTGACCCAAAGGTGAGGTAAGGCTTGCATGCTCGAATTTCTAATGATTGATAGAGTAGAAAAATGATTTGCCCCTAATAGGGGGAAATTGATTACTTGATAAATGGAGTTGACTTAGTATGGCATATTTTATTGTGAAGGAACTAATTTATTGGTTTATGAAATTAATTAGCAAGTACAACTCAAATATTTAACCTATTGATATGATGGACAATGTGTATGGCTCTCATTTACAAGCTAATTAGGAGATGAATGTCCTGATTAGAATATATGTACCTAAAATGTTCAAATGTTTGAAATTTAACATGGAAAGGGTGATGAGAGTCTCCAACAAGGGGAGATGTTACATAGACCATTTTATATAAGCATCAATGTTTTATTTTTAATGTAGAACACAATGGTATGCATCATGATATAAAAAACCATGATGATGTGGTCATAATGTACAAAATGATTGACCCCTAATCTAATAGATAAATGACACAAATGCACCATTATATGGAAAGATCAAGATGAAATTTTTTTAGGTGCTAATGGGTGGACTCAATTACAAGCATAAGGAATCACCCCATATTAGACTATGTTGAAGCATTATAAGCACATATGGACTAAGTCAAGGCATAAAAATACAAGCAAACAAATAAAAACATGTACACAAACTTAAAAATAAATAATCAAATAATCATCATGTTGTTTGTTTGATAATAAAATTGTATGATTGGTGTTTTTCTGCTATGTCTAGGGAGAAATATATAGGATAATGTGACCATTTAAACTATTAGGGGGAATAAAATAATAAGGGGTGGTCAATCCTGAATCTAGATTTTGTATGAAACTAAATGCTACCTACATGGTCTATGTGGACCTTCAATCCAAATTTAGTTCTCCTAGAATGGTAATGAACAAATTTGATGAAAATAATTAGGATATAACTAATTAAAGAGGAATATAATAATGAATTAAAAAACAATGATAGTGTAGTTTATGGTCTTGTAAAATGGTGAGAGTATAAATTGGTCTCACATAGCATTCATAACATGGAAGAGAAAGAGCGAGAAATAAAAATGGGAATGATAATGGAAAATATATCTTGAACTTCCCCATGTATCCAAACATTACCTACATAGTCTTATGGACTTTAGGCTGATGTAGTTCTCCTTGAAATGGGAATATAATGAAGAAATGACAATTACATAAATAGAAATGATGATGATAAGATAAAAGGCTTCTACCCATGAAGATGTTAAAATGGAAACGGAGGATTATCCATGTCATAGATAAATAGTGCCACCTAGAATAGGACCAAGAAGCAAATCCACTAGTGAATAGGATGACAAAAAGTACAAATATTTTTTGCATTTATATCTCTTTGGGAGAGATGAGACATTTTCTAGATGTTTTGATTTTGTGGGTTTTTTATCATGTCAATGTTTTGAGTTTTTTGGAATATTAAATATAGGAATTATCTATAAAAATGATACATAAATGGAATATGGACAAATGTACAAAGAATCACCTAGTAAAGGAAACATAATCTTGGGTAGGGACTCAAATAATAGCTAAATCAGCTATAACGATTCTCCAAGAAATAAATAAAAAACACATGCATCTAATTCCAATACAATCCAATAGCACCATGTCTGAATTATTGGTCTTAGAAAGGACCAATTTTATATTGTGGGCCCCACAAAACCCATCATGTACATATTTAAGGGTTAAACGAGATTCACCAAAGTATAAAAATTAAACTAGTGTCCCATCATATCCTCTACATTAGAGTGTACCACTGACTAAAGTGTAATTGAATGTCATAGGTATGAACAATTACTATTGATAATGGGATAATGTAATAACAAGTATATTTATCAAGGTATCAAGGAGAATGAGGACTAGTAATATCACATAACATCTCTGATTTATTATGACTATAAACTAGTAGAATAAAGTTTAATATAATCACTTATATGATATGTTCATCCATGAGCCAAAAGTTTCCATAAAATTAGTTGATATGTTAATAGCTCATGGTATTTTCTAAAAATTTATGCATTCAAAGTTCTTTTTAAGAGTGCAAATCATGCAATTATGGTAAGGCATGTGTTTTTCATCTCTTGGGTGTTGTAGACCTGTAACTCAATTGATAATTAATTAAGCATCGACATGAATGACCAAGTGTTATGACCAAGTGTTAAATAGTATATTTGACTAATTTTTGATGAAAATAATGTTACATATCCATTCTAAATAGTCAATGGGTAAATGGAATCCTATCCCCATCAATTTATCCAATCTTTACTTAACATTTTTAGGATCATCTATAGTGCCAATGTCAATGGGTGCCTTCCACAAGTGGTATGGAAGCATCCTTTAATATAATAAGAATTAATGGGAACTTGACCTCTTTACCTGATAATGGCTCAACTAGTTTATTAATCTCATCGATGTAATAAAAAATCTAAATATAAGTTATGGAATTAAAATTCAACCTAAAAATGTTTGTGTAAAAATCCATACACCAAATCTTCAAATGTTTTCTCTTGAAAGGGAGTGGTACATGTACTAAAATAAAATCATGGACTCTTAGGGATCTATGATTCATGTTAAAGAGAGAAAAATTTCACATTGATTGGTGCCTTAGATAGGTTTTCACTAAAGGATATGTATTTTTATTTACTTTTACCCTAGTCTAAAAATGCCTCAAATAGGTTTTCACTAGTAGACCTGGATGTTTTATTGTCTTATTGAGTAAGGAACTTCTCCTACTCCCCAAAGTAGGTTACAAAGTCTAATGTGATTCCAAGTTATTTATTATGATCACTCAATGGAAGACTATCTCTGAGGCTCATGACTTATAAAATTAATTCATCACTCATAAATTCCTTCAATGTTATAATATGATTTTTTTAGTCCTAGTCAAATAATTGGGGGTAATGAAGGGTAATATGGGAATTGGCCATAATGGGTCTAATGTTATTGGTATAAGTGTTAATGAAGAGTTTTATATTGGTTAACTATTCATATATACTATAATGGTACTCTACATACTTTTTTGGATCATCTTCATTAGTTATCAGAGATTTGTCACTCTCAATATTGAAGGGTTCACCCTTAGTTGGTGTGTAGCCAATACTTCAAATCCCTTTATGTTTGGTTAATAAAATAGTTTCAATAGTACCTTGCTACCTTGTCCCAAACATTTCATTTTATAATTTTTATGACTCATGATTATGTTAGGAATGAGATACTTATATTTTGAAATAATGATGAAAAATAATTTTTATACAACTAGGAACCCTCTAAACTACTAAGTTGATCTTGATGTAAAAACTATCTTTAACAAAAGTGATGGGTCTCTTGAGATGAGAATCAAGTTTTTTACACCACTCCATATTATGCCTACTAGGTCATTTGGTAGCATTGGGTTTACCATGGGATTTGGGAGACTTAGATAATTTATCAATATAAAAATTATCATGGATGTTATATGTGCAAATGTCTTTATCTCCAATGGTAAAATGAGATGATATTTAAGAAGGCGGGGAGTGAGATGTGGAAGCCAAGGTATATAGATTTATGTAATTGGACAAGATATTAATGTACCACATTCTTGTCATTTTTGGGTATATGCTCTAAGATAGGATAATAATTATAGTTCCCATATTTATCTTCCATATGTTTACAATATTGGTATAGTTGCAAATCACCATGAATAGTAACCTCCATTCCAAAATGGGGAAACTTTATAAACATATGCAAAGTGAAAGGGATGACTTTGAATTTATGAATCTAGGGTCACCCAAGGAGTATATTATATTATATCTGAATATAAAGGACATGACAAAGTGTATTATGGGTGGTAGGCCCAAAATGTTAGGTAGACAAACAGTGCCTTTGAATTATTGCTCTTCATATTCATATGCATTGATAGTAATTATGTTTGTTCATATATATGATAATGTACATCCCAACTATTTAATCAATTCAAATGAATCAATATTAAAATCTTCACCATTTTCTATGATCACTCACTTGATATTATGATAGGAAATGATTGCTTTAATATAAATAGGATTATTATACATTGGACTAGGGGATGACATATTAGTTTGATAAAATGAAAGTTATTTCCTTGGGGACAAATTACCCACAATAAATTAGAATTTATTGAGATAAATGTCATTATAAAACTTGGATTGGTGTAAAATCCCATACAATATTTCTTTGTGAACTTCAGACATATGAAAGAGGTATAGAATATAAATCTATATTGATACTTTATTTAATTGTTCTATATGGTCACATTATTTTATAGTGGAAGGAGATGGTTTGGATTTTGAAGGTAAGGTGTGTTAAATGAGAATATTATTGGAAGGTGATGGTGGACCTTGGAGGGTAACATGTGGACCTTGATTTATGATAGTGCAATCTTGAACTTAAGTAGGGTTACTAGAATTAGGACTGAATGTAGGGCTGAGATGAATAATGTGTGGATGATGAGTTACATCAATGTAACATCATGTTAGAATAAGTTTACTAGGATATGGATTGATTATAATGGTGTACACATGATTTATTGTAACATGACCTAAAACATTGCTATAGTCATTTGGGACCTGATGATAGTTAATCTAGTTGGATTGGTAATCTTGACCTTGATTATGATTGTTGTGTTGTCGATTCTAATTTTGATTCTAATTCTAATTCTAAATTTTATGTTGATTATAGTTATGTTTATTATTTGAGTTGGGTTTTGAAAATGGGTCTTTGTATATACCTAGATTTTGATGAGAAGTGGAAGCACCACTAGCGATCTCAATTTCACCTTGCTCAAGAAAATATAAAATGAAGTGCTTGAGTTTCATACATCGGTAGACACCATGGCCTTTAAATTAATGGTATAAAAATATTTATTGTCTTTATATCAATAAGGATTTGGTTGATCATCTATAAATGGATTTGGAATTGGCCAAAAAACCATGTTTACCATAATTAATTTTCAAAATACCACCTTAATAGGCTCACCAAGGTCAATGAAGAATCTTCGTTAATATTTATTCTTTAGTGGAGGTGGTCTTTGTAATGTAAGTGATTGGGCAGGTGGATTATTAGGTGAATTTTTTGAAAGATATGAACCTCTTGTGAATGAGAAGGAACCTGCTATAAATTAAATAGTGTTTGTTAATTATTTACCACTTGTTATGAGGGTGGATTAAAAACTTTCTTCTATGAATGCTTTGAGATTTATTGTGAAGTATAAGGAATTTGATATGAATGAGAAAGAATTTATTGATTATTAGAAAATATATATTTTGGATTGTTTATAGCTTGTTTTAATGGATCCATATGAGGTGTCTACTCAAAATTATCTAATGGGTATATATCATATGTAGGATTGGAAAAAGGGTTTTGAGGTTTCTCTAATGAGGGATTTTTTTCCACAGATTGGGAATTCTTTAATGAAGTTATAGCTATAAATTAGTTAAATTAACTACGGTATTATCATCAAATAACTATATATCCTGCTACACCATGGAAGAAATGATTTAGGTATGTTAGTATGGATCTAAATGTTGACCTTTTCCTTTCCTAGATGATGTAAGGACTTGATTTATAGTTTATATAAGGTCCTAATTTTGACTAGAAGTTTATGATTCTATAAGAGCCTGATTTTGACTATAAGTTAATTTGGAGGTATTTACTCTCTCTAAATAAGGTAATGCAATTGGTCAATAGGAAATTCATGTGGGAGTTTGGATCTAAACTCTAACAATATTATAAGGTATCCATATTTTATTTTGGTAAGTGTGTTCACATACTAGATTTGATTATATCCTACACTAAGTGGTACCTCTTCATATATGGTTTGGTTTTGATCCATGTCATCAATGTTTTTTTATTTCTTAAACAATGCCCAAGTGGATCATAGTAGAACTCATCATCCAAATAGGGACCATAAGCTATGAGTGTATTTAGATGTGTTTGAGTTAATGGTCTATACTTTGGATTCAAGATAATATTTTAGAATTGATTTGATGTGAATACATGTAGAACTTTTTGTATCAATTTGTAGGTGTCTTTGGATTTGAAAAGTGTTTAAATTTGTTTATTTATCATATGTGGGCTTGATCTAAAATTGGATTTTAACTTGACTTTAACAATGTTGACTTTGTTTGACTTGGAAATGTTAACCTTTAGAAAATGTTTTACCAATTTGGATTTGGTTTGAAATTGGATTTCAAGATGAAACTGGAATCAAAATTGGATTGAAATTATAATAGACTTAAAATTGGAACTAATTTGAAATTATAATTGAATTAGAATTAGAATTTATTCAAAATTTTGTCTTGAAATGACTATTGTAACACCTAGAATGGGATAAGGGTGACTCCAAATTTGGGAAGTGTAATGCCTTACCACGTGATTTTAAAATGATAATGTTTAGACTTAAAATAACATTAATTTTTTTGAGGTGTAATGTACATAAAATGTGGCATGTGGTTATAAATATAAATAATAAATAACATATACATAAGATAACCCTATTTTTAATGATAAGATGGGTGTGCAAGCGATCATAGTCCAAGTAACTACCTTACTTGAAATGATGAAAAATTAGTTTCACATAATCCTCACTATCAAGTAATATGTAATTAAATATAAGGAGAGATTGGTTTCCCTAGAACTAAAAACTCAATTACAGCCAATAGTATTAATCTAAAGTTTTAAAAGGCTATCTAGATGGTCCTCGATATACCTTATAGTATGTGGGTCTCAAAATTAATTGAAGGGGAAATGTTAATGAGTAGTGTGGGAGGATCTAGTCCTTTTACCCACACTCTAGCCTTAAAGTCACTAATGAAGTGATACTAAAAAATCACAACTAAGGGGTATAATCTGAGGTTTGTATTAAAACATGAAATCCTTAACACTTCTTGGTTGTGCTTAACATGCAATTTATCAACTAATAATGATAAAATATATCCTATATTTATATACCTCAGCAAATGAATGGGGTTGGTGTGCACTGGGAAATTAATTCCCAATCACCACACCCTAAGGACTCATAGGAAGGAGATAAAATCCACCTTACACAGTAAAAATAAAAGGAAATAATAATTATTTTTGATTCTCAGGACCCCATGAATATGTAAGAGAATTACATACTCTAACATTCTTTTGGAAAAATACAATGATAACCTGAAAAAATTTATTCTCAATACCCCACAATTGTGAAATAAAAGAGCATACACAAATAGGCTATCCATAAAATAAGAAACATAAACTAAAACTTAAGAGATGAAAACTTTAAATGATGAGAATAAAGCAAGTGAAATAAAAACAAGTGTTTTAAGAGCACTAGATGAAGTGTTGGTTCATTGATTAAGAAATAAATTCAAATGTGAGTTAAAAACATGCTTTGTTTATCATCAAATCCACTTATTTGGCTAGTGTAACCTACAAGAAAAATTGTAGGAGTTTGAAATGTGGTATTTAATTAGAGTGGGAAATTGAAAAGATGATTATTTTTCTCTTGATAGAAGTGCACAATGTTATCCTATCATTTAATAGGGAAACACCACCGATATGTTGAGACAAAATAGTAAACAAAAAAGTGGAATTTTTGTTTATTATCAAGGCAATATCATTGTTTAGCAAGGTTATGTCATCATTTTCAATAAATGACAAGTAACAATAAAACATAGAGTTTTATCTTTCATGAACCCATATTTTTGTAGGTCAATATTGTTGATACATAGGTCAATATTATTTCTTAGGTTTTTAATTCCATCATTTTCAATCTGTATGTATTCAAACATGTTTACATCATTTTGGTGCATTATAGCTGATGAATAGGGAATTATCACCAATAAGTAGAGCATTATAAATGTTTCCTTAAAACACATAAAGATAGAAAATAAAATATGAGTGATATCACCATTACGAAGATTAATATCACTGATTATGGGAAACGATCTTACCAAAACATAGAGTGTTCCTATCAAATTTCAAAAAATAAAAACATAAGAAAAATAATGGAGAAAAAAACTCAAAATGGTATTTTTCAAATTTATAGTATGATTGAATGTTCTCAAGAGTATTGTGGGGTCCATCAGTCCTATTGAGTGTGCCAAAATGTAGATCAAAATTCCAAGAGAGTTTAATTCATTATTAGTGAATCAAAACCAAAATAGATTAACAAACATGACATCTCAAGAATAATCCCTCGATCTGGGCAAGGTATAGGATAATATAAACAAATAGAAAGAAATAAGCAAAAGCTATAACTTCCCAATGGATTCATTCTCCAAGTTGAATTAATGGTGTATTGAGCCTAAGATTGTAACCATGGAGTCTTTGTCAATGTCACACCATTGTAGGTAGCATCTCCCCTAGGTTACACATGATTTCTTATAATTGATGCGCGAATAAAATGGAATAATGATGAAGCTTATCTTTATATTTATGAAAAGGTTTTTTGCACTAAATATTTTGTTTACTATGTCAAACAAGCCTTGTATTAATAGATTTTTCTAAATTGATTATGACCATTGGATCAAGATCAAGATGTGTGGCCAAAATTTTGTTCAATTTCAATAACAAATGTCATTAATATTTGGGATTTGCAATTTCTAGCTTAACATGTTGATCTTTTTTTTCATGTGCTTTATCCCAAAGTATGAACCAAGTTATAATTTATGAAAAAAAAATTCTTGGATATCTTATCAAATCATATTTTCACTATATATTGATGTTTACTAAAATTATCCATTACTTTGTCTCATGTGTCTTCCATTTGAATAATGTTTATTAGACTTCACTTTATTCGATCATTATCTCCAATGTATTCATGCATTAATTTTTTAATTACATATCTTTAATGTAATGGTAAATACTAGTTCTTTTTTAAAAAAATAGGGGTAAAAATTTTATTCAAACTCAAAAATTCAAAGTACAATGAAACCACCGGCCAAAGCCCATGAAAACCAACAAACACACCAAAAACTGGCACACAACCAACATTACTCCCCTATACCAATCCTATCCTCACACAAAAATCTCTCCAAATTCTGCCTGATCTCTAAGGGTGACAGTGCCCACTCATCCACCCTTCCATCCCTTCTGAAACCCACCTATCCAAATAGTCAGCCACCCTGTTCCACTCCCTTAGAACATGGGCAAAAATCACAGAATCCATAAGTGAACTAATCTATAAAATTTGCTAAACAACTAAGGATAGTTGCCAACTCACATCAGTTATTTGTCTATCCAGGATCATATCGATCATAATTAGCAAATCAGCCTCACATATCACCTTATGCTTCCTAACTTGTAAGATCTCTTCAAGGCATATAAAATGGCTAAGCCCTCCATCCTATTGACCATCTGCTCCTCCTTATGAACTGAGAAAATAAAAATAATAGAACTCAAGGCATCTCTGGCAATCCCTCTGATCCCAGCCGGGCCTGGGTTACCTCTGGAGGAGCCATCTGTATTAATCTTCAAAAAATATTCATGAGGAGGCATCCATCTCCCACCTCTCTGTACTCTTTATTTCCCTCCCCCACTTTTCCTAACACATGCTGAGCTTGGAGAAAGATCCTACATACCAAATCTGTTGACCAACGCTACATCACTCTTGGCCATAGGTAAGGCAACCTCACTCTTAGCTTCAATCATTTCCTAAATCATTCTAATGATTTGACTCCAAACCTAATTAACTTTTAGCCTAACATCATTAAAAATTCTTCTATTTTTCTCTAACTAGATCTACCAAAGCAAAAAAATGGGGCCTGCATATTAGACATCTTATAAGAAGCATGCAGTAGGGGGCAGATGACCTAGCCTCGACCAAAATTTAGCTGAGGAGGTGTGGACACATCTATAATGCCACGCATCCCACCAAGCATGCCATAGTTAGCAAGTGAACTTGCAGCTAAAAAAATATGGGTTGAACTCTCATCCCCAGTGCTACACAAAACACAGTGAGACGGCCTGACAAAGCCACTCTTACAAATGTTTTCCCATGTCAGGCAATAGTTCTAGGTTAATGTCCATATAAAATAGTTGTACTTCAACCACGAGAAGCTGCTCTAGGTCCACCTCCACCAAGTAACCTCCCTTCCCTCCCCAAAATTCTATACAACAAGCTCCTGGTATCCAGCTGAAACCAAATATTTCCCTTTAGGGTGTGGGGACTAGGCCAGCTCATCGACACCCCAAAGGATGCAGCAGTTACACCCAGCAAGTATCTCATTTAGCTCCTCACACTCCACCTCCATGTCCCTAATCATCCATTCCTCTGAGCTCTTCCATCTTGCTTTCATCAGTTGATCATGATGAAGGAAAGTTTTGAAGTCATTCACCCTATACCACTGAAACTCACCGAATCCCTGTGATAGAGTTTGTAGATGAGGGTACTATGATAGTATGGGGGGAAAGCCATCCCATGAGTCATGCCAAAATTGCACCTCCATCCCACTTTTGCAAATCTAAAAAAGACCTCTTTTTATCAGAGTAGCCCCTTTCTTAAGTGTGTCCCAAATGACCGACCCACTCCCCGACAAGCTATATCTTGGTATATCCTTTTGGGAATTCCTAGGAAAATATTTATGTGCCAAGATTTTGGCCCATACCTAGTCCTACTCAATGCACTATCTCCAGTATAATTTGGTTGTTAGGGCCGTACCTACCATCATGGATTGCCTAAGACCCAAACCACCTAATATTTTTGGACTATAGACCACCTCCCATTTGATGAGACTCCACTTTGTCGAGGATAGATTACCAACCCACAAAAATTGTCTAGCCAAGGAGTCTAGATCCTTAATAAAGCTAGTAGGCACCACTTGAAGCATGCACCTATAAAGGGGGAGGGCTTGGACCACAGATTGAATCAATTGGACCCTACCCAAAAAAGAAAGCCACCTGTGGGTCCAATGATTCACCTTGGTTCTAAATTTATTTAGAATCACCTGCCAAGACTCCTTGGAATGTCTTCCCAAAGTAACAGGGATTCTAAGATACATAATTAGAAGGCTGCCAATTTGAAACCAGAGAATTTCAACCACTCTCCTTTGAATAGCCAAAGGCGTATTGAAGAAAAAAATGGATGATTTCTCCTCATTAATAACCTACCCCGAGGTCACTAAGTAAGCTTCTAGGCACCTGCGGGTATTATTAGCCTCTCTAATTATGGCCACTCCCATCATGGCCACATCATCCACAAACTAGAGGTGTGAAGAATAGGTAGTCCACCTCCCCATCTCCATCCTTGAATCTCTCCCTCTCTAGTATACTCTCTTATTCACTAGCCTAAACCCTCTACCAGGAGAAAAATAAATAGGGAGATAAAGGGTCTCCCTGCCGCAATCCCCACGCTACCCCAAACAAATTAGAATGTTATCCATTTACTAGGATGGAAAAAGAGGTCAAGGTAACACAACTCATGACCCACTCAATCCACTCTTTCTCAAAGCCAAAAGCCTCCAAAACCTTCTGAAGGAAGGACCACCGAACCCTGTCATACACCTTCGACATGTCCAACTTAATAAACATGGCCTTTTCCTTAGACTTGGACATCAAATGGATACCCTCCATAGCCATCACAATACCATCCAAAATTTGCCTACCCTCCACCAAACCACTTTGCTCCTTAGAGATCAGCTCCTTCAGGCACTTCTTTAACCTTTTGGCAATCAGCTTGGAAAGAATTTTGTAAATAACATTACAAAGAGAGATGGGGTGAAATTGGCTGAAGTGATCACCCCCCTCTCCCTTTGGGATGAGGGCCAAGAAAGTAGAATTCAATGCTCACAACATCTGTTTATTAGTCTGGGACTCCTGAACCACCGCTAGTAAGTCCCCCTTAATAATGTCCCAGAATTCTTGGTAAAACTCAATAAAAAATCCATCCAATCCTAGAGCTTTTCCTTTCTTCATCAAAAAGACAATTTTCCTTAGTTCTTCTAAAGTTATAGGTCTCCTCAACTTCTCCTTCATATCTTGGGAAATAATAGAGGGAATACAGGATAAGATCAAATCCTCTGTAGCCACGTCCCTCTACCCATCTTCTTGGAAGAAAGAGCTAAAATACTGCTCAGCCTCATTACAAATTTCTCTAGTTAAAGAGACTACCTCACCCGTTTCCGTTACAAGAGAAGTGATTGCATTTCTGTGATGTCTGGCTTTGACCGAGTTGAAGAAAAATGCAGTGTTCCTATCCCCTCCTTGTAACCAATCAATCCTAGCCTTCTATTTCCAAAAAATTTCCTCTCTCAATTCCCACTCCTCCAAGGTTCTGACCACCCTTTCTTCCTCTTTCAACAAAGACTCTGACAGTCCCTCATCTCTAATCAACCTTGTAATGTCATTTAATTCTTCTTGTGCCCTCTTCTTCTCCTAGAAGATGTTCTCGAATCTTTTCTTGTTCCATATTTGGAGGTGGTATTTGATGAATTGGAGGAGTTTAGCAAACACATACATTGTTGTCTCGGCCGCAGGTCGACCAACTCTCCACCACCTGATAATATGACCATACAGGTCCTAGTCTCTCAGCCACATAAGCTAAAATTTGAAGGGCAGCCTTTGTTGCCTATGAGTAGAAGAGATGTTAAGCTTGATTGGCCAGTGATCCAAACCCTGCCATTCTAAAATCTCAAAGCTGAGCAACCACCTGTTGCCCACCCAGAAACAAGAAGTCAAAAATCTATCAATACACTCTGCTATGCAACTGTTTCCCAGCCTTCTATTATTCCAGGTGAATCAACCATTCCTTGGTTTGATGTCCACCAAGTTGAGTTTTGAAATCTTGTCATTAAGTAGAAAAGAAGACGGTTCCAATCTAATATTTCCACCCTTCTTTTTTGAGAGGTCTAGAATCACATTAAAATCTCTAGCTATGATCCATGGCAGATAAGGGAACTCTTTACGAACCAGCATAATGCTATTCCAAACAAAAATATTACCTTGCATATCATTGGGGGCATAGAAATTTGATAGAAGCACATACTTCCCTGAATCCATACATAATGTGACCAAGGATAACACAAATATAAAGGCCATCCAAGCCACCAGTTTAACCTTACTTGGATTCTAGAAACATGCCAATCTGCTTATTGTCCCATGGGCCCCAATGCATTGGCATAACCCTTGTCCCCATATCCTCGAAGTAATACCCATCATGTACTCCATAGACACTTTGGTCTCTTGGAGAAAGAGAATATTTGGATGTTGACTTTTGACTAATTCATGAATAGCTTTTTCTCTAGGGCTGCTATTCAGGCCCCTAACATTCCATGAAATAGTAATCATTTCAAGGGAGGTAAAAAGTGTGCATCTAAGGTCTTAACTGACCCTAACTCAACCAAATTCTCCCCAATCATCTTAATTCATTCCATGTCCTTCTTCCTTCCCACCTTCCCACTTTTATTGTAGTACCCTTCTTACCCTCTTTTTGGAGAATTCCCAGGTAAGGTGGAGCCTTCCCTTGCTTTTCTACCTCTTCCACCCCTGATTGTGATGCATTCTCCCTAGCTCTGCACCTTGAAACCTCTCTTTTGTTAATTCTTCCAAAATCTGCTCTCTTCCCTACCCTTCCAAGTTCATTGGTAAGGAAGCATCCACTAGATTCTTTAGAGGAAGAGATGTGGCATTACCAGCATTTTTAGACTCCTCCATCAATTCCTCCCCAGCAACTAGACCTACATTAACCTCTTGTTGTCCCAATTCCTCCAAAATCTCAAATCTATTATAGGAATCATTCTCTTGTTGCTCCATTAAGGTTCTCTTATGTCCTCTATTTCTACTCCTGGTCTTAACCTACATGAAACCATCTGAGTCCTTCCCTCCCCCAACTCCAGTCTTCCTCCCTTTATCCTTAGCCACTACCCTATTCATAAGAGGTGTGGGAGAAGGTTACTACTCCTCCATTTTATTCTTTGGGCATCTTCTCACCAGATGTCCATACTCATGACATAGGCAACATCTAAAGGGAAAGGTCTCATAATCTAATTATTGTACCCATGAGTATGATCCTTCACACATTTCTATTACATCTAGTAGAGGCCTACTTAAGTCAATTTCTACACAAATTCATACAAATGTCATGATTTTCTTACCTAGAGTTTGTGAAGATGACCCCACTAGTTTTCCTATTATCGTTCTTCTTGATAGCATTCAATTGGCATTCGTGGAAGGAAAACCCATACTGGAACTCTATTCAGAAGCTCCTCTATAAGGTTAAAACCATCATGGCATGGTTTTAGGAAGAGACCAGCCTAGTTATAAAAGTACGACCCTCCTTCAAACACCTAGTTTTTATCTGCCAAACAATTGAAAGTGACCATAAAGAAGCTATTTTCTAGTAACACCACTTCCAGCTCCCCTACCAGCTCCCATACCCTACGAGCCCAATTCTGTAGGAAGGGGAGAGATATTTTCAACCCCAAGAATTTGCAGTACAGTGAATGCTTGGAGTAATACTCTACATCTTTTGCTATCATGTCAAATGGAATTACCAACTTGGGTCTCTCATTGCATCATTCTAGGCATCCATTTACCTTAGTGATTCTTGAACCTCCTACTGAGTCATTGCCCTTCACCCCTGTATTCTGGTTAATATCAGTCACTTCCTTCATTGTGGCTTCCTGCCCCTGTGAACACCTGCCTACCACTTCACTAAAGCTTCTTTCCCCTTTGATTTTATTCTGTCCCTACTGTTCCATTTTAGCACCTTAATAAAGACCTTCCTCTTCTTGTGTACTCCCTTCTCTTCCTCCCCTCATGCCTGGACCACCCTTACACCTGCGCAGCTATAGAAAAGGTGGCTAAAAGCTGGGGTACATGTGCCCTAGCTTAGCAGTGAGTTGCAGCACTCACCCTTCCTCTCCATCTTCCAACCTAAATGCTAGTTCTTTTCCATATAAGTAAGAATGAATAATTCATCAAAGCTTGTTTATGTCTAATTTTTTCAACCCATAATGCATATTTCAGCAGTGAGTGTTAATCCATTGGTTTGTTTGCAACATAAGTCTTGATAGCATCAACAATATTCTTGTTTGTATATTCTAAAAATATATTTTGTTGTGGGTAGAAATAAAAACATGACTTTAACATGATATTATTATCATAGGCTCATTTAGTGAATTATGTAGATTGAAATGTGGGTCCATTGTCACAAACCAAAGAAAAAGGAGTACCAAACATTTTAATGATATTTCCATCAATAAATTTTATGACTTATTTGGTTATGATGTTCATTATGGAAACTAATTAAGTCCATTATTATCAATAATTAATTGATGCCAACACAAATTTGTGAGATTTTGTATAATTAAGATTATTGACACCAAAAACATTTATTCCCCATATGAAAATGGTTTATTTTCAGTTATAAGTTGCAAGGGAATGGATTTGTATAGTTTTTAAAAATGGTGAATGTCTATATTTTTTAGAAATTTTTGAAATGGTTATGGATGTCTTTGAATATTGTGGCCAATAATAACCTAATTTAAAGTTTTTATATGTTATTATATTGCTACAATGGTGTCTAGCTCCTAATTTTTCATGGAAAGTACTCTTAATTTTATCAAATTTTACTTTGATAATGCATATTAGGAAAATTCCTTCATATTTTTAATGATACAAAACTTATTTCTTCATCAATATTATAACCCTCCTCTATTCTCTATTCACTTTTGGTATAACATACAATGAGTGATGTGAACATACCACTCATTAAGTGTAGTTTGTTTTTTATTGATATACATTAATGTAAACCTTAATTTGACTTCTATTATCAATTATGTGAGTCCATGACCTATGAAATTATTTTCTAGTTTGATCTCTATGCCATATTATTTTAACTTTGTCCTTCATTTTCATATGTATTCTCCAAGCTTATCTACCTAGCATAAGTTTGATAGTACTATTAGGTACAATATCATGGGCTTTCTTGTTAAGGATGCAGTGTCTAATTTTTTCATGGATTTTAATAGAACATACGATTTTTTTTATAAGACTTAATATTTTAATACTACATTTTTTAGGTTTGTGATCATGAAATAAATAGGACATGCCTCTCTGTTAATCTTTTGTGTTAATACAACAACTATGTTATGATCCAAGGAGAAGCAATATAGGTAAAAATCCTTTGTAAAGTATAGTCTAATGAAAATTGGTTATTTTATGAAAGAAATATTGATATATTCAAATGATAAATTATGATAGGGTCGCCACTCCACCTTTTAACCATGTTTAATCATATAATTAAGGTTTTTGACAATCTTAAAAAAATAATAAATGAACTTGCATACAATATTTATTTTACCAAAGCAAGACTTCAATTACTTCTTACTATCGAGGAGTAAACTTTTTAAGATGGAATTAGCTAATTTAGGGTCAATGGAATTACCTTCTTTGGTCATTAAATGACCTAGTATAATCAACTTTAATACCACTAAAAATATTCCTTCTGGACTCAAGGAAATGCCATACCTTATACATCTTTTGAACACTTTATGTAAATAATAAACATGTCTTGACTTATGCTAAAAAATAATAGTTAGATCATAAATGTAAATTATAATACATTTCCCAAGTAAATATTAAAAATCAAAATCCATATATCATTGAAATTTATCACCCGCATTAATCAAACCAAATCGAATTGCATTATAATCAAATGCTCCCCATTTTAATGTGAAGGTTGATTTAATTTTGTATTCTTTGTTAACCAAAACCTAATTTTAGCCTAATATTCAATCTAAAAATTACCTCATATAAGAACCATTAACCCTTTATATGAACTCATTAAGAGAAGGCAAAGTATATTTATCTTTTTCTAAAGCTTTATTTAGGTTCCTAAATTTAACACAAATTTTTATTTCTCCATTTTTATTAAAGATGGAATAGGTTATCCATCCCTATGGAATGGGAAAATAATATTAGATGACAATGATTTATAAATTTATTTAAGAGGTACAAGGATGGGGTTGATTGGACATTGTCTCTAACTAAAAGGTTTTTGGTCTTCCTTGAATGTAATAATGAGTTATAACATGTGGGTCAACAACATTTAGGTCCTCATATTTCCAATAAATAACATATTTATACCATGCAATAAGTCATCTCAACTCTTCTCTTTTTAATTTAGTATATTGAATACCAACATTTACATTTTAGATATTCTCAAGCACTCTTAAATTCATAATGATATATTGGTGGCCCGTGGACTCTTATTTTTATGCCATTCAACTGACATGTCAAGGTCAAATATTATCTCAAATTAATTCATTACCTTTAGAATTTAATTATCCATCAAATTCATGATTTCACCATCAGTTAAATCATCTTATGTGAAACAATCCCTATCATTTTCATCTATTACATGTGCATAAAAGACACCGGTAATGTTGATGAATTTGATAATTTGTTTATCATCATTGAATACTTGAAAATTTTAAAAATTGTTTGGGACAGAGATAGGAAATAATTTGATTTATAAATTTTTTTAGTTTGGAATAATTAAAAGGAAACAAATTTATAGTTGATTATATGAGGGAATCTATGGTCTAAATATTCTCTCTAGGGATCATTGTGATGTTAAAGGAATCAAATGATTCAATTAATCCCATGCTCTACGTTTGTATATTATAAAATATGAATTTTACACTAAGTTTATCATTTGACTAGGTTAATCAATAATCAAGAGTCTCCAAACATTTTTAGTTATATATCCTTGCAATCAAAAGTGAAATGTATGCCCAAAATCAAAGCTTCATATTTAGCAAGATTATTAGTGCAGGGGAACTATAAATGATAAGAAGTAATATATTATTTTTCATGTATATCAATAAATAAAATACTAGTGTATCATCCCTATTTGGAATGAGTTTCATTCAAAGTATAAGGACCACATGCCTAGTTATCCAATCTTTTCATTTTTTGTTTTAACAATTGACTAAATTGTGTATGTAAACATTAATTTTATAAGAAGCTACGTTCAATTTTTCATTCTTTAAATTTCAATAAATGATCATATGTTTCATATTTGGCTCCATATCAAATAAAATTTAGTTTTCCACACCTCACCAAGGTAGCAAAAAGATTATGAAAACTATTTTCCATGTAACTATTAAGTGTTTTGGACTAGCCATGGATGAGAAGCATGCCATATACTATGAAAATATCTAAAACTTAAATTTTTATAAAAGTTTAAACTCTATTTATGAATCCAATTTCATGGGAGCATTTAAAATCTCTCCTACCAATTTGACTTTTGACTTATTTAATTGGACAATCATTTAGTCATATTTGATAGGATTAAGTACCAACTTTTCATAAATGCTCACATACATGATGTTAGATAAAACACTTAAATATAACAAGAAATTTTACAATTTTTTTCCAAAAAATATTATTATCAATAGGAAATAAATAACCTTGGTGTTATTTTTTTGAAATAAAATTATCATGTGTTGTTTTTTTTTAAATATCAACTTTTTTTTTAATGATTTTAGAAGTAGATCTAATTATTATGTGATTTGTTCAAGGTCATGCAATGTAATTTTATCTTTAATTATCATCATGTCCTCAAATATATTATAACAGGCTTTTTTGAGTGTTGTGTAAGTATGTGTTGAAGTACATTCATCATTTCATTTTGGTGGGGGAGGATCATTATTTTCTTTTGGGTCAAGAGGAATCACATTACTATTAGGTGGGGTGGAAGCAATGAGATGTTATTATTATTGTGTTCTACTTCTCAATGCATTTTTGTTTCTATAGTGTTGTTGAAAATAATGCAACTCTTTTGTGTTCTCATCTGGTTTATTTTCCTCTTGCCTTGGGAAATTAAAATCTTCAAGCATCATGGAAACATTAGGGAAATTAGATGTGCTAGGAGATCTAGATGTATTGAATTTGTTTTGGTGATTTGGATCCAGATTGTTACACCCTTCCATCTCATTTTGTAATATTAAAAATCCTTTACAAAACTAAAACAAATCTAACTCTCCATAGTGGGCCATGTTGTGTTATATGCACCAGTTAGGAAATGTTAATTCATAGATGTTTATTTCAATTTTTTTTTGTTGAAGGCATGAGGTCATTATTTGAATGACTAAATGGCTAGTTGTGCCTTTGATATGTGAAATTTTGAGTTTTATTTTCCCCTTCAGTGTTCCCAAATTATTGTTGAAGGCTATTGAAGTCATTGATAAGTTTTTTCACCGTGCATTGGATTACATATAACTCATTTTTTGATAAATTGTGTGGTAGTGTTTAGGATTTTTTTAATTAAATGATCAATTATTTTATCTAAAAGTATGAACTGAGTAAACATTTTTTACCTAAGCTATTAACTTGAAATAAAAAGAGATATTCAATAGAAGGTCAACCAAGGAAAATAAATCCCAAACAATATGATCATTCCAAACTATCTATAGAAATAACAAACAAATAACATACATAAAATAAATAAAAATTACACTACAGTTTATGGTTTTTATATTTTCTTTTCTTTATAAAATATAAATTTTATTATTTTTGACATGCAAGATTAGTGAAATTATTTTTTTAATTAAAGTTCCTAAGATAGTATCTTAGAGTTTCACAATTATGTGGAAGTTCTTGAATTGTACTTTTGTTGTCTTCAAGTTGCTCATAATCTTTTGAGATAAACTTTTGCCAAAAAATGGTTGCTACCTTATTCAGAGGGCTTATAAGCTAACTATCCAAAGAAGGAAAGGTCTTAATATTATCAAAATAGAGAACATGAATTGATTCTTCATTATTATTCACCATACATTTGACAAGAATAGTAGGATAATGTTCATTGTTTGTATGCTCCTTATTATAATTAAATTTTGACCTTATACTAATGCCACCATTTGGGTATTTCCTCTTAAAATGACTTGATTATTGGCATCTATATTAATTAATGTTGATGTTTTCATATTTAATAAGTTTATTCCATGTTCCCTCACTTGAATTAAGGGTTAAATTTATATACTTGAAATTATAACATTTATTAATACAACTATTATGGCCTAACTCATATTAGATTATTTTTTAAGATGTTTTTCTATCTAATCATCCATAAACATGTAATGACCAATGGCTTCCATATTTTTGTGAATATTATTTCTCCCCATAAATCCATAGGGATATCATAAACATTGACACACATATGAATGATGTAATTATTTTTAGTAAGGGGGTTGAAACCCGTAGTCCATGGTTTGATGAATAAATTCCTTTGCCCCAAAAAATAACTATATCTATATTCTAAAACATAGTTTCTAATTTCAAGAAAAGAAAAATTTACTACAAATAATTTTTTAGGAAATAAATAAATTTGGAAATGATCATTCCAAATATTATTTATTTTATTTCCTACCTCTTCCATATTGGGTCTTCTTACATTAATTTTGTAGATGATTATTCGGTCTTCAAAATCATCATCTTCAATTGTTATTTTTTGTTGAAAAAAAAAAAAAAAAAATTCAAACCTTTGTTATAGATTTTATATATCTTCTATTTTATTTTTATACTCATTTCTAGTTTCAAAATTTGCACATTTACCATTTGTTCCTAGATTCAGCTTTGCCTCAACTAGAACAACTCTATTTTCCCCTAAATTTGAACCTCCTCTCATGGATTTTTCCAACCCTACCTCACCATTGACATGATTTTTTCCATTCTCTTTATCACTTCATTATGTACATATATTTCTATTAGACATTATGTCACTTTAAAATAAACTTTTTGTTGCTAAAATATTCTACCATTCTATTATTCTAAAACACCTGATGTGTCAATCTGTGACCACCATTCCATTACTTAGAGACCGCCAATCCTTCAATTTGAAAAAAATGTTACATCACTATGAAACATCCATTTTCCTTATCAAATTATATTGATATGTCACTATAGTTATCCCTCTCATTTTCATTTTCAAAATTTCCCTTCTATTTTTATGATCTGAGCATTGTTGATAGCTGAAATCAAACCCTAATTTTTATTTTGTAGTATATTTTGGATACTCTTATCATTAAGAAAGCTAAGTTTCTAGTTAGGGGTTATATGTCTCAAAGGTAAAACATTGGTGATTAGGATTGGATTGAGAAAGGGAACATCATGATTAACATTTAGAATGGGATTCAACATTGGTATGTTATGGTTGACATCTTGGATGATCTGTCCTCAAGGATTCAATTATATTTCAACATGTATAGCCTCAGAATAAACATGTGTCATGTCATTAATTTTTACATCATGTCTAATGAATATAGTGATAATTGGATCCAATGCATTCATGTACATCTCAAGGGTTAATGGAACATTAGGCCAATATAAGGGGGTAATTTGAGTGTACATATACTAAAATCTTGAATTAAAAGAAGTGATAGATTTATTATGTTCTATTCTCATATTATTGAATTATTGATATAGGACACTAAGATATGTTAGTCATCCAAACTGAGGCAATAAGTTAGTCTCAAATGTATTCTAATTATTAATATAATTCTCGATAAGATTAAGGATCTAATCTTATGTAGCATCTTGGAATGAAAAGGGAAAAAATATATAGGAAAAATATTCATGGTATACATTTAAAAGTTTGAGGGAAAAAATAAAATATGTGATATGTTCTTCAACATGAAATATATCTTCCATGGTTATTTGGTAGTTTGCGAACATCCCATTAAAGGACAATTTTTGTTCTAGTTATCCACACAACCATGGGTGTGAATGGTGTAAAATCTAAATAAACTAGTGAACTTTATTGGGTCATTGATATTTTTGTTATTCCCTTATCAGACCTAGGTTTTTGATGTAACTATAAATGTTAAAGTAAAATTAGGTAAGAATCAAATGTGGATATAGTTAATAATGGAAAGAAATCTTGATTGGTTCAACTAAATGAGTGTGTACTCTCAAATTGATCCTTGATTATGGACCCTTCTTCTAACCTAGCTAACATGTTGATGTGATTTTATCAGTCACCCAATAGGATGATGGGTTTTCACCCTCTAATTTTAGGATCACCAAAGTTAACCTAGAGCATGAATTGTAGGTTCTGGCTCTCCTATGTAGTCATGATTAAATAACAAGGTTAAATTAATGTGAAGGTTACTAACTCAATAAAGCTTCACCTATGAGTAAACATATCCTAAACTAACTATCAGTCAAAATTATAATCTAATATGGATTTTAAAAATGATTTTGTTGTACATATTTTAATTATGAAAAAAAACATAAAATAATAAAGAAGAGTAAGGCATAAAGGAGATTTCTCTTTGATTTCACATTAAACTAAAGATAATTTTTCTATAGAAAAAAATTGTGATATCTACTACATATAAGTTAATGTTTATTAAGTTTAGTATTCACACAATTTCTTACAAACATAACATATTATCAAAGGAGTTTTATTTTTGAACAAATCTCAATAGCATATCATTCAAAAGATGAACTACTCCAAAAAATTTCTTAACAATGCATTCATCCACATCAATTAATTTAAGAAAATGTAACTACTATGACAAATAGATTATTTAATCACTCAATCTAATCTATACATAAAAAATAGTAAACATCATGTAATGAACACCAAACTCTGAAACATTTATAATAATAATATATAAATTGAGAAAGACAAAACATGGCACACTCATAGAACATACCAAAATATTTTCAAAGTATGTTTTATCTGAATAATTATTATCTTTAAACCAATTTAAAATGAATTTACTTATAAAAAAAGGGTATCACCTCATCTTTAAAAATAAATTTGCATGAAAATAAAAGATTTTAATTATAAAAATAAACATTTAGAATAAAAACATACTCCTAAAAGTAGATAGATAAAAATTACTCTTCATCTCAAGATGCATGCAAACATTTTCCTTGAGGAAATAAATCTATCTTGGCTTCTTCTTATGTAATTAGGGATTGATAAATCAATTGATATTCATCATTTATTACATCCACTTTAATGGAATTATTTATTAATATAATTTATCCATGAATCAATAATGTTATATGAATATTGAAAGGGTTATCAAGATATAGCCTGCCTACTTTGACCCTTTCTATCTTATCTATAGCATGTGTGATTATATCAGTTGCATATTGGTCTCCTTATCTATTTTATTTGGAAACTTTTATTTTGAATGAAAACAAGAAAATCTTCAAAAACTCCCTAAATTTTTTAATAGTCATGAAAACATTATTTTATCAATACAAAGAAGGCATATTTTATTCATTAAAGTAATCCAAATAATTTATTTTTAAAAAAATACAGAACTAAGATTACAATTCTCATATTATTTGAGAGTTATTCAAGTGAGGATCTCATGTGAACTTAAAAACCCTAACATACATTAATATCATACATTTTAATTATTTTAATCCAAGGGAAGAGACATTTCTTGACCAAGAGGGTCCGTATGAATGATCTTTGGACTCTCTGATATAGAAGATCAATTTTGAACTTGGCCTCATGAATTTCAATCAAGGAATAAATTTTTTAACTCAAGGCATATTCCACCTTATCATTTTTTTTTTGAAAATGTAATCTTGGCTTGATTGTCTAATATTCTTACCTTATGTGTCATATCTTTAATGAAATTTTATGTGATTTGGTGAGAATATATTGCTATTAATTCTAAGTCCTATATAAATTATTATTCACTGCTTAAATACTCTAAGCTTCAAGTTGTGCCTTTGCTCTTTCTTTTTATTTTTTTAGTCAATGATAATAACTAATCCTTCATTTGGAAGAGTGTTGGGTGCCATCTTGGGTGAAATTTTTCATGGAAAATTTATTGATCTTCCATTTATAGTTTAAAATTTTCATATTAATATTAGGTTCTACATGAAGTATCATTCTAAGCCTTTTTATTTTTTCCATCTACAATTTGTAGATCCAATCATCTTGAGAAGCCTCTCTATGTTTAGTTTTTTCTAATAATATGGAATATATTGATATGGCTTGTGAAATGGATGGAGTGGAAGTGATATATGGTCGTGAGGTAGAAATAGAAATGGTAATGGCTGAAATGAGCATGGTATATAAATAAAATGAAATTGAGATGTTCATGGGAACCTATATTGGTGATTAAAAAATAAGCGTGACAATAATGCATAATATTTTTTCTTGTACATGTGAATGTATGGCCCAATAAGTCTAGGAATTTTGTGTAACACCATGAATGTGCATGTATGCTTTATATTAATACCAATGATAGAGGAAATTAAAATAATGGATGAGGAAGAAATCAATGAAACACTTGAAAAGGGGAGGGTCATGATAACACTTGATATGGGTTGTGTGAGAGTGATAAGGAAGTTACTAATCTCATCTAGAGTGCACCCAAAATGTATAGGTATATTGGCTAATTAAACCCAAACTAGATTTTTAGTGACTAAGAGAGAATTTGGATCAAATTTTGGAAACCATGGAGTCATGAAGAGCCCCATATTTCCATAAAATTGAGTACCATCCACAAGGATTATTTGATAATATTCCTCTTTATAAAAGTTAATAATAAATAAACCTTTGGAAAAAAGTATGATTTCAAACTCTTTTATCCCTGTCATATGTATCCATTGATATAAATTATTTTTTTATGCCAAAATACATTGAATCTATAGATAATTACATTTTTTATAAATATTCATGATAAAATAACACCTCTTTGCCTATAGTTTACACTATCCTCATCTCTTTTTCATGTTCCACTATATAATATTTGGGGATGGGAGGAGCCTTCATAACACTTGGTTTATTGGTTGTATTATTTAGAACTTCGTTAAATGACATATTTCTAGAGGTTGAATGTATCCCAAAATCAACATCTCCTCCACACAATTTGAGAACCAAAATGAGGGTGGAATCTTTACCTGATTTATAACTCAAAATAAATTTTTGATCCTCAATTTATCTTCCTTAAAATATAAGGTGTTGACAATCCTTTAAAATACCCTGCTTGAGCTCTAGCTTCCTTGTAAGATATATCACATGGTCTATTAGTTGTACCCATATACATATGGTTTACCCAAAAATAATTTTGACCATTTGTTGATACTCTATCTACAATTTTATATATATTTTATTTAAACTGAATTAATCATACATTTTTCCTATCATCCCATTGGCAGACAAAAGACCTATATGATTAACCTATTTTTTTGTTCAAGGGCCCAATTTTATTGCATGCATTTTTTCATATTGTTTAAGTGTATCCTCTAAATGTTTAGGTTTGAAATACCCATTCCTTGAAATTGTAGTTCTTTATGGCATTTTACCAAACAATTATCGTGCATCCTCCATATCACATGTTTCCCTCTAAGGCATTGGGTGTGATGTGTATCACTGGGAATGATCTCTACCCTCTTATCATGGATGACACAAATATTGGTGTTACCAAAAAAACCTTCCAAATATGTCTCTATGGCCTCTAACATAACCATTAATACAAATTTATTGACCTATAAAACACCATAAGGATCACCTGCATATTGTATCAAAGATTGGGTTCCCTCTAGTTTTTTTCTTTGTCCATCAAAACATATGCTCAATTCCAACTATAGCAGAAGGGGTGTCAAGTAAATTTGGATTCATATAATCCTTGATTTGATGACTATAGAATTTGACATCTAGGTTAATATGTGCTGAAAATGAAATGTGTTAGTGGCTAGGACCAACATTTTATACTATAAAATAATTTGAAACACTTCTTCCATCATTGAATTCCACAAATAACTAGTTTTGGTTGAGGTTAATGAATTCCATAAATTCTTAGTTTTGGTTCAACCCAACATTGTCCTTTATGTTATCAACTTACCCAAATAGCTTCCCTAATTATATGAGCTCTTCCTCATTGCATTCCCATAATAAATTTTTGAGGTGTAATATATTCAATGGTAGTTGAGTGTATTGAAACTAAAAGTGCCCATTAATTTATCCCATTATGTTTTGGTAAGATTCAAGTCTTATTAAAACCCTAGCCAACATTTTCAAATGCTCTCATCTCCACTAATAGTAATTATTATTCATATTTGATAATTTAATATATGAAACTTAAAATTTGTTTAAAAGAGATCAAAGAAAGAATACACTTGAAAGAGTATGATATATAATTACCCTATAAATTTAAAGTGGATAATCATGTATTCCCCCTTATTGAGGAATTTAGAGAAATGTTGAACCTATGGAAAATTAAGAGTAATCAAGTCTTAATTTGAAGACTAGAGAAATCCCTTGAGTTGGAAAGATTGTATGATATAACTCTTATAAAGTACTATTTTAAAATAATTTAATGATGGAACCACCAAATATGGATCACTCCTATGAAACCATAGACATTTTGAGTGTCACTAGACTCAAATGTGATAGGAGAAGGGGTGGAACCACCAAATGTGGCTTGCTAAAGTTTAACCATAGATGTTGATCATTATTGGGATCTAACTTGGCCCACTTATAACATGAGATGAATCAAACTATTCCAAACATATCGAAATTCCATTTGAAAATTTTGAACTTTGAATAAGATAAGTTTAAAAATTTTAATGTCGTAACATGAACATGAATGAATAGCATGTACCCTGTATTGTGTTGTATTGATATATAATGTTAATTAAACTTGTAAATGTTTTTAATTTATGACTTGTAATTATTTTCCACATTCCCATACATATATATCAAGCAAATGTGTATTTTTACTAAATATCTAAACATTGTATTCTATCAAAAATCAGAAATGTATTTCTTATAAGGACTTGAATTCATAAGACAAGCCCATTTTGATGCCCTTATTTTGATATGAGAGATGTATCCTTCAAGTCACTAATCTAAATATTAATTTTTTAGAATATGTGAAAGATGTGATAATGTATTATCATATGAACATTTGAAATGTATTATATCATAGTATTGAATATAACATTGAATTGTATATGAAACATGTGTTAAATAGACATACCATTGAATCGCATAGGTAATATGTGAATGATATGTATCATGCCACATGATTAAAATTATAACATAGAAGTAATGTGTGATAGGAATCATGGAACTATAGTAACTAGCAATGAACATGAAATTAATGTCATATAATGTCACACAATTTGCATATAATGTCACAAATAAGGCCCAAAGGCTTCTTACAAGGGACATATGAATGTTCCACAAATAAACAAGGCCAGTTGTTGTGCCCTAAAACACACACACCCCATTTTTTAAAATCAAATAGGGACCCACTATAGTTTTAATATCTTTATTCAAGGTCCCATAAACTTTAGAGATCCATGATATTGACATTGATATGTATAAGTCTAAGTTTGTCCTCAATGTCTACATTTATATAAGTTTGAATTATGAAAATCAAATCTTGGACATTTATTTTGATTTATTATTAACCTTGGTTTTTCATAATTATTACTAAAAATTCACCATATGATTTTAATAGACTAATGGAATTAATGTCTTAACCTAGTGTTTCTATAATTTTCATATGTTCACATGACTATTGACAAAGACTTGAAAGTATTCATGTCTGGGACTTATATTTATTATTTTATATCTTCAAAGGTGTTATTATTATGTTTCCTAGAGACTTTTTAGCCTTTAAAAAAATTCCAAGTGTTCCCAAGAATATAAACTTTGTAATATTGATAGATGGTATTACTACGTTACTTGTAACTAATCACATTTTATTAAAGTTTCATAATTTATCGATAGTCGAGTCACTATAGCACATCCACATGGCATAACCATGTCTATCTTGTAAAAATTTATCTTCAAATAAAATTTTAAGTTTTCAAATTTATCAAGCCCAAAAGACACACCATGTAATTTAACCACATTACCAAAACCATGGAAGTTCAAAGCAAAGTTAATTATCTAATGGTCCCAAGGATCTACAGTTTTGAGAGCTTGAAAATTTGCTCAATTTCATTAGCCCAAAACCAAAAAAGATTAAAATAAATTATAATGGTCCCAAGACCCTCAATCTAATGGTTCTTATGTGTCAAGCTTCAAGAGTTTGATATTTGGAATAATTTCACTAGTTTGAAACCATGGAAGTTTAAATTCATGCTAATAACTTAATGGTTGTGTGGCACTAAGTCCCTAAGTCTCCATAGTTCCAAGATATTTCTACATGGAAATATTATGCTACCTGTAGCCTTTCTAAGGATGTAAATAGTTCAAAGGTTCAAATAGTTGAGGCCCTAAGTCTCTGAGCTCCTACAATCCTAAGACCACACCACATGGATAAATTCAAATAACTTGTGGCCATGGAGCATATAAATAAAGATCATAAATTTAAAGACCTTGGTAAAAGAGAAGTAGAAAAGTGTCATGATCAAGGAGATTCATTCCCAAAGTATGAATAAATTATTTTGATAGAAAATCAAGAAGATGGTGAGTGACAAATTGACACATATCTTAAAAGAAGTGTCTAGACATACAAATTTGATAAAAAGTTTCCATATGGAAAACACAAACCCACCAAAGATAATTAGAACATTTAAATTTAAAATGGGAAAAAAATCAAAAGACATTATTTAAATTTAATTCTCATGAATTATGCATTCAAGGTGGAGGCTTTAGTAAATATATGCAGGATCTAAGCAAATGAATGCCACTTCACCATTAATCTACAAGTGAACATTGAAATTTTGAGATCTCAAGAGACCAAAATCCCTAAGTTTTCTCATCAAATTTGCATAGAGAATTCAAATAGTTTATGAAGGAAATTCATATCCCAAATTACTAAAATGGCCTCTCCAAAAGCACCACACATCCAAGATCCTTATATATACTCCATTATTGGACACACTGAGTATATTGACATAGTATTTGACAAAAGTGTTATAGATTTTTAATTCACTTACTATTTGGACCTCTATAATGAAATGGATTATATAGCATTGTACTCTTCATAGGATTAACTATCCCAAGATGAGAAGAGGTATATTGATGCCCTGATACTAACCAAGACCATGAAACTTCATCAAGTGGTGGATAAATAAGAGGTAATGACTTGTATCGATTTGCTCCATGATTTGTCCTTCAATGGTACTTATTCTAGAGATTGTTTAAAACATAAAAAAAGAATGAAATTATATATATTCAATCCCTTAAGGATAATAAGGGGGTGACTATTACATATGATCACTAAGAGTATGAGCATGATATTATCTTTATGAATGTATTATATGATTCAAAAGTGTGGACATATATGAATAATAATAAAATGTCCATGATAGTTTCTCATGCCATATGACCCAAAATTTACTAAGGAATACATGAATGAGATAATGGATCTAGCATGAAATTCCTAGAGTCATCAATGGCCTTGAACACATCCATAATACCTAGTAGGACAAGGCTAGCATCCCTCTCCCATAGGAGAATAAATGAATCTAAAAGAGGGAGAGAGTAGTAGTGAAAGGGAGGAGAAGCTTCAAATCAAAAAGAAGATTATCAAAGGTATCCCTATTACCTATTTGGCCTCTACTCATCCACCTACTACCACTATTTTATGCACAAATACTATAGTTGAGTGGACTACACCTCCTTAGGATAGGCAAAAGATCATATTCTCTATGGCACCTCTCCCTCCACTTATAACACCTACATAGGTGAGTTTCTTATAATTTATTCGATCTTATTTCTCATCTCTCCCATCCACTCCTCCATCCCCTCAATTAGGTCCATCTCCATACATTATTCATTCCACCAATGTTATTCCACTTTCTATTCCTTCACCACCACCTATAGTGGTAGTCTTCACTACTATAATTATTTCAATTGTTTCATCATCTCCCTCACCTACCATTCCCATTGCAATCACATATCAAAGGAAATATGAAGTCCTTCCTACCTCTTTAAAATCCCAAAAACTAGAGGAAATACCATCATTAGGTCTTGCTAATATAGAAGTATCCCTTAAAGAGAAAGTAAAGGAAAAGGAGCAAGTACATGTAATATCATTAGTGGACTATCCTACAGATGAGGATGAAGTAAATGCAAAAATAATGACTAGACCATAATGAAATTTAAATGAGGAGGGAACCCTAAAAGAATTAGATGAGGAAACCAAATTATAAAAGGCCAAAGCTATGAGCTGGGAACTTTATAAGAATAAAAAACTCTAACTAGAATATTAAGATAGCATATCCTCACTGAAGAGGAAAGACAAAGCATCAATAAGTTAGTTTCTTCCCTTGGTTCTTTGATCCTCACTAACAAGGAAATATAAAGAAAAAATAAGGTAGTGTATTCCCTTATTACTTATTTTACTATTATAAATACTCAAGCTATAGATTTTCCTTTGATTAATCTAAGGCCTCTACTTTAGCTAATAATTCTATTCTTTTAGCATCCATACCAATAATAACTCCAAATAAAAGAGTCTATTTTAAGAATTTGGTTTCAATTTCTATTTTTGATCCTAAAGGGCCATTAGTACACATATTTATTCCAATCAGATCTACCATTATGATAATAAATACCTACACAATCATCCACCATAACAATTTTTGAAAAATATATGCTTGACCAAGTATGTTGTTGAAGTCATCCCACAGAGGGAAGCCTCACAATGGAAAAGAATTATTTATCCTCCCCTACAATTACCAATTGAATAAGTGATTAATTATCACCTATAGTAATAACTCCCCCTGAAATGATCACTTTATCTCTACCTCTAAAGACCCAATTCCACTAAAATAAGAAGGGGAACTTATTATTCCCCAATGGGTTAAATATATACAAGGATAAAGAGATGAGAGATAAATTTTGGTTATTAATAAATTACCTACAGTCTCCACCTAATTTGATAAACAAGGTGGCATTATTCACATGGTGAATAAGAGGTAGGTGATGAAATTAAATATAAATATCATAAATAAGTAGAGTTTGAACAAAGGGAAAACTTATTTTCCTTGGCCAAAAGGTCCAAAAAGAATCCAACAAACCCAAAAGAATACACAAAGGATTTATGTTATTTTATGGATTTAGCTAGAGAAGAAATTAAATAAATTCATAAGAGAAAGGAGGATGCATAAAATAAATTACTACAAAGATAGATTATCAATGCTCTTAAAGAGATTATAAATAGTGTACATAATGTAGCCACTAGGTTGTATAATATTTTGAATAATATTTGAGTCTCTATATGATAAATCTAGTCTGATAGAACAAAGGTGTTTAAAATTTGTCACTATCATAAATTTTTTTAGAAAAGACTTACCTTTTTAGTTTACTATTCAATAAGTATCACATTAAATCATTTGAACCAGATGTCCAACCAATATGTTGCATGGTCCCTAAGTTATGTAATTAAAAAAAGGATAATGCCCTTAATTGGCATACCCAGATGAAAGATTTAATGGGACATTTTGGAAGGCATGAGAATGAGGCCTTATAAATTTTAAAATGCATGAGGGTCATTTATGTGATAACCTCCACTGAAGAGTTGATCAACAATCTCAATTTTGAGACACTCTTTAAAGCAACTATAAATAGCTTTAAGGAGGACGTTGAGGGAACCATATAAAAAATAATGATGAGATATTGTAGATGATTAATTTTTCTAAGGACATAGCGATGAAGGTTGAAACCCTTTGGGCTGAATTTAATAGCTTAGAAGTAGAACACTCAAGGTTTATGGTTGAAGCCATCAAAATACTCTACCTAACATGCTCAATTTTTGATATTATTAATAAAGATGTTGATAAAACACGTGCATTATTTGAAAAACTTGGATCCATAGAGAGGGCATTAGGGTCATCACTAGGAATGTGGGAAATTAAAAGTGCTAAAACATCATCTTAGAATCCCCATTTTTTTGGATATGCAATCATCCATATGCCAATGAGGCTAGTTTTGATTCCTCAAGGGTTATAACATTTTTTTCTATTTCTACAGCTGTCACTCAACTTTTTTCCTCTACTAGTAGTACCACATCAACACCACTCTAAATATAAATATGTATTTACATGTTTTATTTAGGTTATAACTAATGTTTCCTAATTTATTTGGCATATATATATATATAATTTTAATGAAAAAATTCTATTCTGGGTAAACACTTTTGTACATGCATGCTCTGCATGATTTTGACACAGTTTTATTTTTGGAGATGTAAATTTATAATTTACTTAGAATATGAGGCCTTCCCTTCCTAAATCCTATATATATTTTTATCATCCCTATCCCAAAGGGAGGATAATTTTGGCTATTAATATTAATAGGAAATTTAATGAATTATTCTGTAATTAGTCTTGATGTGTAAATATGATTTTTCTCCAAACCTATGAATCTTGTAATAAGATAAGTTATTATGGTATCTTAGTCTCTTGTTTATGCATAAGTATCCTCTTAATTATAATTATTCACATTATTTTATTGTTAATTTTAATGTCATTTATATATTAATCATAATCTCCCTTTGTAGATGTGCAATTGTAATCTCACATCAGCAATAACCTTTTATTATATATGCTAAAGTTTATTATATTATTACTTCCTTTAATTATTAAATTTGTTTGAATATTTTTGTGATTATATTAACTTGAATCAGATATTGGTTCTTTATTTCTTGTCCAACTTCTAGTTTAATAAATGACATACAAAGGTTTCATCTTGTTTGGTCCATAAGCCTTCTTTTCTACCCTACCTTTCCCTCTTTTTGAGTTTGTTTTGGTCAGATCCAATTTAGGTTATATCCATCATATATCCACCCATATCAAGTATATCTATATTAATATCCATAAACAAACCATCTATGGTAAATAGCTGATCCACTCACTACTATTCCACCAATAGGTTGTTTACAAAAACCCAATACCCTGCAACTCATGCCTTAGATTTAATTTATTTCATTGATCCTAAAATGTTAAAGGATACCTCTTAAGGTTACATAGTGTTCATAAAAACCACATAAAAATAAGGTCTACACTAAAATGGAATGATGATGTCATATAATTAAGAACATGTAAATGTTGCACATACAAGGCCAAATGTCACACACAATAACCAAGCAAGTAGTAAGTTATCATATAGGAAATCAATGATTTGAAGATAAACATAGAGTAAATGAGAATAGTCTATATCAAACATATCATGTATCAATGCTAGTTTCAGAAAATAGTAAATCCATGTAACATAATTTGAAGTATGATTAGATAGGTAAAACAATTTTATGATATAAAATTCAACATGGTAGAAAGGTTGTGGATAAATACAACCTACTGAAGGGTTCACATATAAAAAAGAGATGCCTCTAGTTTAGTAAGGTTATTGAGTAAAAAGGGAATCCTGGCATTAAAAAAACATGTAATAGTATGTCCTATATCACACTTACATACCTCATGAAAAATAGTGTATATTGAAAGATAAATAAAACATATGATCTACTAAACATGAAATAGATAACATATGTAAAGAAGTACACTAGAAATATTTGAAAATACTTTTGAGTCTTGATTTTGATTTTGATTTTTGATTTTAAATTTTATTAATTTTTTAAAGATTGGAGTTTATAATGATTTAAAAATTACTAAGAAACCATGCTTCAAAAATACAAGAAAATGAGAGGGATTCAAATAATCTATAAGAAGGTGTTAAAGCATTGTATGTAGTGAGAAGGGAGGAAAGCAATATGCCCTTAATGTATGTGCAAAGAATAATATAAATGTACTAGAAATTCTTAATATGGATAATAATGTACATGATCCATATGATCACATAAATGCAAACAAAGTCATAGCAAGATATATATGAAATAGTAAAAAAGTGAAATATCATAAAGAATGTGTATTTAAAGCATTATAAAATAGTTTTTTTGGATTGTTCAAATCAATTTTAAAATCAAAAGAGAAAGTGCCTAAAGTGAAAATAAAGCCAAGGATTAGATGAAAGCTTTAATAAGGCATCAAAGAAGTAAAAATAAAGAATCTATGTAAAAAGGGAAAATATGACACTATAAGCCCAATATTTAATGAAGGGGTTTCCTAGGTGTAGGTCATGTATCATGTGTACTGTAACCAAAAATTTTATATATATATATATATATATATATATATTCATGTATATTAGGTGTGTCATTATAATCATATGCTACATAATTATGATCATGATCATAATCATAATCATATTGATGATTATAAAATTATGGTATGCCACTCATGTCATATTTTGTATCTATATATGTAAAATAAACTTGATGCAAGAACATCATGCTAACACTTAAAATTTGATTTAATTAGGCATGTGATAGTGTGAGGCACCTCACAGGGTTCTTTAGGAGGTTTTAGGACTCTTATAAGTCTTCTTTTGTGTGTGTTGATAGTCATTTTGAAGTTTCCCTACAAAATTCATCATTTGAAACTTTCAAATATTGTCTAGGTCTTAGAGTGAAGTTTGAGTCTTATGAAAAAGGAAAATTATGGATTATGTTTGTTGAAGGGATTATAAGGCCTTAGGTTTGTAACATGGAGGTTTTTATAATGTGGGAACCATGACATATAAGGTGAATTAAGTGAAAGATTAAGGAGGATCTATTTTGTAACTTCTTCCTACGTGGAAGAGATCATAGTGAGAGTTATTGTTTTCAAGAAATGTTATGAAAGGATTAGTTATGCATGTAATAGGTGTGATATATGGGAATATAGAGTGATTATAGTTATATTATAAGGTAGGGATGTTGAAGAAACTCAAAAAGTGGTGAATAAATTTTAAAAATATCATTATTTACCAAAACTCTACTTCTCCTAAAATTTGGTATATGGACTACAAATATGCATGAATATCCAAATGAAAAACTATAGTATAGTCAAACTAGGAATAATCATGTGTTTCATCATCCAAAATATCAAGAAAGTGATGATTTTATAAATATTGGTCGATAGCTATTTTATTGTGTAAGTCTTAATCATGAGTAGGGGATGTAGTTTTGATGTTGGTGGTTCTTATAATGTTTGGCATAAAATTTGAATTCAATGATATTTACTAATATTTATATAATTTGACCCATTTAAGATAAATGAGTTCCCATAATTATGCAAAATTATATGTGAAAGGAATATAGTTGTATCCTAAATTTTATATTCAATTCTTATTACTATTTTTAGCAATAAAAAATTAAAATCTAAACACACTAATAGGAGGGGATAAAAGAGATAATCATATTGTTATAAATAATCATACCATCACTTTACCTATTTATATCTCCTCTCCAACATTTCCAAATGGATTATTGATGCCAAAATTGAAGGATGTTGGATTGCTTGCTTGATAGTTGATAATGGCTTCCAATGGATAATTATGCTTGATGACTCTTGCTGGATGCAAGAAGGATGATGATAGCAGAAAGATAGCAAGAATGATCTAAATTTTAAATTTTTTCCCATTATATTCATGAAGGGAGTGAGCTTAATTATATAGGAAATGTAGGGATAAATCAATAGCTCATTTATTTTTGAGCCATTGAAATCAATGGCTAGGGATTTTTCATGGAATTTTTAATACCATGGAAATCTCTAGAATATAAAATTATAGACAAAGGGGGATAAAATGGAAGATATTTATATCTCTAATTCTATAAATCTCATATTAGGATTTATGTGCTTAGGAATAGCTATGAATAGGGTGGTAAATGGGTAGGTAGGATAAACTATATTTTTAAATTGGCAAGTGGCTTAGGGGGTAGGTTAGTGGGTAAAATGGGTTTTATTAGAGGATTAATTGGTTATCGGATGCATTAAGGTTTGTAATACATAATAAATTGGATTTGGGACAATTAGAAATTAGTTAAATTAGCTAATAAATGTATTTATAAGTTAAATTATCTAAATTAGCATAATTAGTGAGGTGAGCAGATTTTAGTGCACACATTTTGCCACTCTTTGAAAGGGCATTGTAAGTGGGAAGGATGGGAGGAGTAATGGTATTTCAAAGAAGAAACATAATAATGTTGGTGGAAAAAATGAGTTATTAGGATATGATGGTAATATTATTTCAAATAAAAACCACAATAATGTTAGATGGTGTCAAAAATGAGTTAGTAGGATATGATGCCCCCTTGAGGGAGCATGTGGGGAGAAATGACCTAGATGATCACTCAAAAAAAATTCCTAGGGGTGGGATAATACTAGGATGATAAAATTTGGTTGGGATACCCCAAGGCACAACTATGGTGGAGATACCCCAAGAGTCAAGGGGATAAAGTGACTCAATTGTGATAAGTTTTGGACAAGTGATTAATGTCTAGAAATGGATTTAATTGAGAAGATTAAATTGATTGAGATGAGATGGGTTCAATTTGGTGATAATTCTCATAACAAGGACACATGATAGGGAAGGCTTGAAAATTGATAGTAGAGATAAGAGTTATGGATTGATGATAGGGAACCACTTTTTATAAGATCCATAGCTTAAAAATGATGCACGATTATTGAGTGACTAGTCTAGGGATGGGATGGTGATAAGGGATGAATTATTTCTAAGATATCCATGGGTACAAAATCAAGACTATGTGTTTCCTACATAGTCCTAAAATACCTCAAGATAATTTAGTATTGATTTAGGATTCAGAATAGATAATGGAGAGTGGGAAGATCTATGCCCCAGATGATGTTAGAGATGATGATTAGTGATGCATTGAGATATTCAAGGAATGACTAATTGGGGTATTGGAATAATTGGATGGGATTAAATTTGGGATGTGTTATAAAATGACTGTTAGGGGTGTATGGGGGGTCAAATAAGATCAAATAAGAAAAATAGGGTCATTTGAGATTTTTTATCTTTTATGGAATTTGTATTATGAACTAGCTTCCCTGAGCTTCCCATCATGGTGAACAGGTGCAAGAGTTTCAAAGAGATATAGAGGATAAACCATTGATGAGTATTATACCCTAGTATTTGTGATTTCATTAATTTATTAGGATTTTTGGTAGAAAAATACATCATCCAAGTCACTAGGGAAATATCATGACTAAGGGTAGTGCCCTCAGTTATGACATTGTAGTCATGACTTAAGACTTTGTAGGGTAAGAAATGGTATTCAAATACCATGAGTCTAGAGCTACGGTATTATAATACCACAATTATAGACTCATAGTTTTGTAATCCCATAAATTATGGAATCATAATTTTGCATAGCTATATGGTTAGGCAAAATTATATGTTGTAAAGGGCATTTTTTTCAAATTTGCCACTTAGGGCAGGGCCATGATCTATGATTTTTTCAAGGTTAGGAAAAAAAGCAAGTGTGGAAGGATATAGGATGAGTTGATGGGTAATGGGTTTTAGGGGGGTTTGGCTAGATAGTTATGATGAGTTTATTTAAGTAAGTGGTTAGATAGGTTTAGAGGTGTTTTAGGGAATAGTTAGAGGTGATTAAGATATTATAGTTAGTGGACATTTTGGTTAGGTTTAGGTAAGGTTTGCTTATTGGGTAAATGGTTAAGTTGGAGGGTAAGCATGAATGGGTAAGTTAGTTTGGTTTAGGGTATGAGATTAGGATGGATGTGGATGAAGTTAGTTAGGTAAATTAGGATGAAGGGAATTTGTTTGATGTTTGTGTGATTGGAAAAGGGGATTAAGTAGTTAGATAAGGTAGGATGGGGAATAGGTGAAAGGGATTAGGTTATTTAGATGAATGGTTAATGGGGTATTAGGTGGTTTTGAGAAAGAGTGAGGGTAAGAGATATAATTAGATGGATGATGGATGGAGTTAGTGGGCATAGTTTTAGGAGGTTAGGGGAAATTATTTATTATGTAGATGAGACATGAAGGATT